>RJVU01067793.1:9670132-9738000 GCA_003731715.1 Anabarilius grahami | reverse complement strand
CTGGCAGAATAGTGACATTACTGTATATTGCATTTCAATGATTTCAAATCAAAACTCAAACACAAGCTTGATCACAGCACATTTTATTAATAAGAACTTCCATTCTTTTTGTGTCTTACACAAGTCATTGGTACAGTGAGATCAGATGTGGCTAAAATGTGAAGGCGCTGAATGTAGCCGTTTTGAGCAAGCAAATGTACAGTAGTAACAAAATGCAAGGCTGCAGTCAAAGATATTCTGCACTGTTACATTCAGTAATGAATCAACAGTAATTCAGTTCTGGGGAGCTCAACTGAGTTGACAGTTTATTTGACTAATTCTGAAATAATAAAGGATCTTTGATGGAGCTGATACCCAAGAGCTCTCCAAAACGATCAGCCTTTCAACATCTAAACTCAGACTCAGAGGAACAGAGTTTTATGTAGAATAAAGACTTCTGGGCTAGCAAATACTCAGTGGTTTTTTAGCAAGTCATTTAGCAAGTAATTAGATGAGGCCAAACTTGGAAATTACTTGCTAGGTGCATTAAAACAAACCGTTCTCCATTATCCGCATCGACCCAAAATATCCACAGTAATGGTGACGTTAATTGCACATTCTTGGCAAAATGTATTTGTGGTTCTTTAATTTCCCTTATCCATTTTGCACATAGACACAAATCAGTCTACAGAAATTTACAGTCTTTGAGTGTACAGACAACAGGAGGGCTGCGTCAAATAAATATATGTATTTACACACACACAACATTGATTTGTGTCCAAGTTACCTGAGTGAGTTCAGGGATTTTTAAATCACTGCTGCGCATTTACACATACATCAATGTTATTTTTCCCTGAAGGAAACTTTTATAACAATGGAAAGAGGCTGTGACTTCCCTCTCCAAGATACACAACTTTTGGTGTCTTTTTAGCACCAAGATAATTAATTTTGGTGCTGATAGCAATTTTCTAGTCAGTATCAATATGCCAGAGGATTGTGTTTGCTCTACAGAGGCACAGACGGCGTGCTGGGAGCTACAGCTGCCTCGTCCTGCGACACGCGGCTCTTCTTGCAGGTGAGGGCCAGAAGCAGCAGCATGGGCAGGTGCCAAAGACTACAGAAAAACAGCTTGCGGGCGTTCTGCCTGTCACCATGGCGATAGAACCTGAAGGCCAGGAAGCTGATGTAAAGGTTAATCGGCAGGGAGACTAAAGGGAACGTCCATGTGGTGACGTCCAGCACGGGGCCCAAGGCTGAGAGGCCAATCAGGCCAACGCTGTGGCGGAGGGCCACGCGTTTACAAAGGCCGGGATGGGTGACGGACATCATTCGGTACCCGCCACGCGAGTAGTCCTCTCTCAGGTTCCAGCTCAATGCATTAAAATGAGGAAACTGCCAAGAGAACAGGAAACCTCCCAGTAAGAGTGCTCCTGGAGAGACAGGGAGAGGAAGAGAAGTAGTGAATAAACAAACAAGACCATCCAGATCATTTAAAACACCATTGGTGGAGGAAGTGCATGTGTGAAAGCAGGAAATGAGAGTGCGGGGAGAGACTACACAAGTCAAAGAACGACAGAACACTCCGTTCTATCACTGAAAAGACTTCTGAGTTCCTTCACATCCTACTATGGAGGAAACAAACACCACCTGCATTCAGAACCTGGCAGAGTGGAAAGGTGACACCGCACAAACAGCGGCCCGTGCAAAGGCAGTGGAGCATGACACGTAGGGCTGCCTTTGTGTGTGTGATCTTAGAAAACACACTTGTAGCTAAATCCTCTGGGAAACTCAGCGCAGGGCAGCATGACCGAGACCTCAAACACTTGGGTCATCTTTTTAAGGTTTGTGTGTTTTTGAACGTTCTTGAACCTCAGGATTTTAAGGAAGAAACTGGTCAAGAAAACCTGACAAATTGCTTTGAGAAAACAGGAATGACATCAGAGACTCCAAATATGAGATTGGTGTGTGGTTGAGGGGTAGTTTTGTACTTTTTTTGTACTTAATGCCCATTTTGACTATGTTAAAATACATTTTCCGATTCAGTTTGGCACCGCTAACGCTGCATAAATTACAATAAATAAACATGCTGCTATTCACGCTATAACTTTGAGTTTATAAAAGTAAAAGACTATTCACACAGTAGGGCTCTATTTCCGTGATGCAAAAAATGGAGACAGAATCACAAAATCCTGTCATAAAAATTTAATTTATTGTATAACTCAGAATGTCACAGAATTGGACAAAATGTGGATGAATAAATCAAAAGTAGGGCTGCATAATTAATCATTATTAAAATCAGACACACACAGAAAATCTAAGGTCTTCACTACAACCTGCCAAAATAAAAATTTGGTTTAACTTATGAAATTATGCCAGAAAATACTATTGTATAGTAGAATATACTTCTCCAAACTAATAATAATAATAATACAGTTTATTAAAACATGTTTTGAGGATTATCACACAAGATCCACATTTATAGGACTCTATTATTGTTAAAATTTTAATAAATTACTGAATTGGTGAGGTTTCATGAATTCTATTGATCAGACATCCTTTTTTATTTGATTATTAAAATTTAATTAAACTATTAAAACAGAATCCAGAAAAATTCAAATGAAAAATACGTAATTTGGGAAAAATAAAATGGATTTCATAGGGCCCTAATGCAGTCAAGATGGTTGACAAGTTCTCCAGTTGATCAATGAGGTCAACTAGTCCCTCTTTAACACTACCACTAAATATATAAAATATATTAAAGATAGTTTCTCAGAGAGACAGTTCTAATAAATAAACTGAAATATTAAACAAATAAAATATTGAAAGAAGTCATAGTTGTTTCGATCCAATTCATGTTGCAGCTTCACCCTAGATGGGGTCAGAACAATATTAAGGTTTGTACATCCTAATATACACAGGCTTGAAAAGGGCACTGAATCGGTACTACTACAAGAGACGCATAGGGTTCTCAAAACTATGCATACAAACACTTCAGTCGTTTGCTCCTGAGAAAACAGATCTCATGGTTGCCACAACAGCACACTTTTAATAGTTTGCAAAACAGGCCAAAGACCCCCTGCTGTCTTCCACAAACACTTGATCCAAGCGCTAGACATATTTGGGGGGAAAAACACAGGATGCTGGATGTATATGTAACTACAACACTCTTAAGTGGACAGGGACCTCTGGTCTGGGAGAGAAGTCAGTAAAAGTCAGAAGTGCCATCTGGAACATGAAGTTTCACTTCTCTGGAATGGCTACACAACCCTGAACTGTATTAGCACTGAAACTATCACAAGAAAAGCGTTTAAGACCAAGGACACATCTCAGTGTGAGCCTGATAATAAGTTCCTGTTGAAACACTAACATGTGGCAATAGAGAAGATATCAAATGCTAGAGTATACAATAACAATTACAATATCGTCCATGCCCAGAGTGCCATATATGGTGCTATGAAGAAAACTCTACAGCTCTAGAGGTCTAAAAAGGTCTATGAGAATCAGTGAATGTTAAGCTTAAATGAATAGTTCAGCCAAAAATGAGTTTGGTTGCAGTTCCGTTTTTTTTTTTATCATTTGAATTTAACGTTTTGCCAACATTTCATTATTTTTAAATCGATAAATCACCTTTTTCAATAAAAATGTTAGCAAACAATTAGACATGTTGACAATACAGCAATGATAACAGTTAAGAGAAGAAAATGATCCGGCCACATGATGGTGCACCTGATTAACCGCCCGCTCTCTCTCCAAATGAATAAAAAAACAATATATTGACCCGCGTCCTGTTTTTTATCATGTGCCGTGCACATTTGTGCACACAAATGAACCGGGGTTCGATAGAATCAAATTGAGTGTGAAACCCAACCTATTCCATTTAAATAGTCTTAGGGGGGACTATTTATTCCATTTAAATAGTTTCCCCTAAGAGTATTCCCCTAAAGTATATTTGCTTAATCCATGTCATTCCAGCAGGAATTGTAGTCACTACTGTATGCGTGTAAGAGGACTTTGTACCTAGATCAAGAGAGCCGGTGGCTGCTGTCCAGCCCATTACAGGTGGGATGGCGCCCACCACAGCACCCACCCAGGTGTTGGTGATGCTGAGGCGTTTCAGAGGAGTGTAGCAGCACGTGTACAGGAAGATGTTCAGGGCGCCCAGGAAGCCTGTCAGGGGATTCGCGCCCAGGGTCAACAGTGTCACTCCTGGGATCCCACACGCCAGGGCGTATGACACGGCATGCAGAGGGCTGAAAGAAACAGAGATGGAGGACAAATTCAGAACAACCAAATACAATTCCTACTTAGGGATTAAAGAGATCAAACTTTTATTTTCCCTGAGGTCCACTTATACTCTTAATGAAAGTGTTTGTGTCAAATACAGTGATAATTTATTTTTCTAAACCAAAACAACAGGCATTGTTTTCGCAAAACAGAATTTGATCTGAAGTGAAACAGGACATTCAACAAGTATGACACATAATTTGAGCCAGATTACAAAGTAAAATGGCTTGTGAACAGCAAAACATGTTGACTGTAAAAATAGGAAGCCCTGTGTTAAAGGATTAGCTCACTTCAGAATGAAAATTTCCTGATAATTTACCATGTCTGACAACATTGTCTGATGTCAGTAAGTTAATAGAATTTTGGTTCATAGTACACTTAACTTTTTTATTTCAAAAGATCAAGGAATGATTTGATTCCTCATGTATGACCCTTTAAAATAAACCAGCAAGCACTGGCACAGAACACATACATACAGATCTGAAACAACCACCAAAAGAAAAATGATAACTCAAACCAAAAATAGTATGATGCAAAAAAAGGCAGAGTGGACTGAAAAAGAAGCAGGAATAAAGTGCATATATATCATCAGTTTGTGTGATAAACTTTAGTGTGGTTCTATGAGTCACATCAAAACAAAGGCTTGTGGGTCTCTGCCACAGATTAAACCTCTCCTGGCCACAGACGCTATTCTCTGTGCCCCATTGGACAACCACTTCCTCTAAGGTTTATTAAAAGCAGTCATTTCCAATCCTGCAGAGGCGTCTGGTTCAAATTCACAGCTAACTGCTCCATAAATTAGAGGAATATTGAGACAAAGACCAAAGCAGAGAGGAAAAGAGGGCAAATTTTCCGCCCAACAGCAGGAGATTCCATTTTAATGTTATTATCATTGTTATGGCTGTTTTATGTGGTGGAAGGGTTTTAAAATCTATATGAGTACCATAAGTTAACGGGTGAGATCAGTTGTTTGAGGGATAAGGCTGACTAACGTTAGGAGCAAAGCCACTGGCATTTCCTACACTACATGAATAAAAAGTGCTATTCTAATGCACCGTAATAAACTAGATATTTCAAATTTGTTCATTATTTAATTTATCTAGAGTTACAAAGGTTTTATTCATGTGATGGGCCACTAAAAACAAGTACATGAGTTATTTAAATAGCCATCAGGCCTTGATAATTCAATGTATGTGACGTCATGGTCTCATATGGCAGGATTTCCCTAGAAGAATGGCCTAAATAATGACAACAATAACTCTCTGTAGAAAAAAAATCAGTCACTTGAGTCTAGAGTTGATTACTCAAACACAAACTGTGGTTATTTACTCGCCCTCATGCCGTTCCCAACTCTATAATTTCCTTTATATGTGCAACAAGCATTTCAGTAAAAATGGGTAGTGCTTTCCGCAAAACACCATTAAAGTTCCATAAAAGTGTGACTGAATCATTATTGACAAACATGCTATGACAGAGGGGAAAATTTGAAGTGAATAAGTCAATTACGGTCCGTTCATCAAGCAAGCTATTGCATGGCTTCAGAAAACTTGGAATATAGCACATCAGTTTCATTTTTTGTTTTTGTTGCTTCACAGTGTGAATCACTTTCCATTTTCATTTTGTGGAAATAGTGCAAGCATTCAGTATAGCTTTGTCAAAAGAAAAAAAAAAAAGTCACACACGTCATGAGGGTGAGTAAATGATTTTCAGAACTGACATTTTGAGTGAACTTGTGTGTCACTACAGTCAAAAGTTTTTGAACGGTAAGATTTTTAAAATGTTTTTATAAGTCGTCTCCTTCTGCTCACCAAGGCTTCTTTTATTTGATCCAAAATACAGCAAAAACAGTAATATTGTGAAATATGTTTACAACTTACAATAACTGTTTTCTGTTTTAAAATGCAATTTATTCCTGTGTTGGCAAAGCTGAATCTTCAGCAGCATTACTCCAGTCTTCAGTGTCACATGATCCTTCAGAAATCATTCTAATATGCTGATTTGCTGCTCAAGAAACATTATTATCAATGTTGAAAACAGTTGTGTTCTTTTGAACTTTCTATTCAACAAATAATCCTGAAAAAAAAGGTACATAACTGTTTTCAACAGAATGTCATTCTCAAGATCTATAAATATACAGATATATAAATACATATGGAAAAAAGCCTTCTGATAAATAATTAAAAAAATAACATACACAAATTCCACACAGCGATCTTGAGAATCACAGCTGTGAGATTCTGCTTTTCTTTCTCTCATGCACATCACTGCCTTCAGGCTTACATCATAAGAATGTGACAGTCACACGCACGCAAACATCAAAGAGGACAGTGTCATCTCAAGTCCGCGTAATAACATACTGAGAGACGTACGAGTGGATGTGTGGGCATAAACAGGTTGCGCTAGGACACGTCTAATGCGTGTAATGACATGTTTTGGTAGGTCACTCTACTATTGGCATGCTGTGCATTTATGTTCGGGTCTAGAGTGTCTACAAGGGTGTCAGGTGAAGATAAGTAGTTACGATGAACAAAAGATAAATTCCTCCTGTCACTGACAGTCAGTCTGAATTTGTGACATATGGTAAACACTCAGGAAAGCAATTTCATTGTTGGAAAAACAGAAAAATAGTGCATTTGATGCATGTCAAATCACATTCATCTGCTTTCATATAAATGCTGCTCTTTAATCCACCTGCATAGACCTCCTACAGTGCAGCTGAATTAGTGCTGTGCTACTGCGAGGTTAAATCGCACAGCAATTAAGCAGCTCTGGGGGGATGTTTCCAGAAGTTTGAAATAGAGCACCATTTATCTGCTTACCTCTTTATCTTGTGCTCCAAAACGGTTTTAGAAAACGAGCCTGGATTTAAGCTGAGGAATGTTGTGTTTGAAAGGGAGTCAATTGCACAGTTATACATTTTCCAAACCAAGATAATGCATGACATAACAATAGACTGCAAACATAGATCTCACAAGAACAGCTTAAAGGGCATATTGCAGGTAAAAAAAAAAAAAAAAAAAAAATCGAGATGAATATATAACCTTGTACAAAAATACCGTATGAAAAGGTACTGCAGGATTTAAAAATGTTTTGCAGGACATAAGGGCACAAATATAGTAGATAAAGTGACGGTCTCTGTAAAAAACACTTTTTTTTCAACGTCGCGTCATTTTACGTCACGAGAGGGAGTTGTTTGCCGAGCTCTGTGTTGACTCGTTGCAGAGTAGGTTGGTATTCAGTAACAGCGGTCGTGAATCTGTGATTTCGGTAGTTTTTGTCAATCAATTTATCATCGTCATGGTAAATTATTGTGTTTGTGGATGTTGCACAAACTCCAGCCTGTCAGGACATCGAGTCCACAGGTTTACTAACAAGAAAAAGGATGGTGCGATCTTCCGTGCCGGGGTGTGTTTTGTGCCGGTGAAGAGACGGGACTTCACTTCTGCATCGAAAAACGCATTCATTGTAGACCGGATTATCATCATCCCGGCAACATGAGTTCAACGTAGTAATACTACTGTAAATGATGATATTAAATGAATAAACTTACACACGCGATGCTTCTTCACCCTTTTTACGTGAATCAATTTCAACACTGATGAATACAAATTATGTTCACAAATGCATACTGTCTCACACTCACACAAAATAGTATTGAATTATGTGCTGGTAATGTAACTCCAATTTCATTCATGCCATGTATGTACATTCAAGTTCACTCAACTACATATTCACGATGTCATATGCATCCTCATACTATCAGTGATCGGCACGGAATAAACTCATAACATATAATTAATGAATAAAGGATAACATGAAACACATACAGTAACATTACTGTCTGTTCGGCCGCCGGCAGGAGACATGATGGTCACGAAGATTCAACTCGACGAAAACGTGAAGTCTTTTTTTTTTTTTGCTAACTACCAAATCAGTCGTGATGAGAAACCGCTATATCACGTAACGTTAGTGTGGACGGATATTAGGCTAACGAGTGTGACATAGGCTATGCCTGTTTAAAGTTTATTAGTTTCTGTTATAAGTAATCAATACTTCTAGATGACCAATTCTAGCTTTGCTATTGCCTGATACATGATAATAATCTGTACAATATTGTGATCTGAGCACAGTGTTACATATCGTTAGCTAACGTGTATGTATCTATAAGCTAACACCGGTCTCCTGCCCTGTTCTCTACCGGTTCTCATCACACCACAACCCAATTTGTCTCCTCTGACCATTATTCTGTCTAATCCTGGCCTGTCCCTGCTCTCTTGGCCACATAGCAGGCTAATTATGGCTGTGGTCCGTCATACGAGTATGAATAAACATTTACAATTTCCTCAGCGCCCGAACTGTCGTTGTGATCCATTGTTTTCTTATTGTTTATATTGACCGCACTCCCTCCCGTTACGTCACTTCCGATTTGGCGTTTTTCAGACGTGCAAGTAAAATTCTCTCACAAAAAACGACTCCAGAAGCCTCAGTAGCGAATGTATACGTGTATTTTAAAGAAAATCTAGTTCCTACATTATTTTTCTATACATTGAATCACCGAAGCTCTAACCTGCAATATGCACTTTAAAAACAAAAGCAATTTGGAGACGTGGCGTTGTGAGTGGTGCACACACTATTCCACTCGAATACTTATTCTTTGTCACCTCTCAGACTGTCACTATCATAAATAATAAATAAATAATATTTTTTTTTTAATGATTTCTAGTCTTATTGTGCTTACTGTGGTTTATTGGTACATATTTAATTTATTAAATATTTAAAATGTATAAAAAAAATGTATTATCATTATTTATATAAATATATTTTATTAACCAAACTATAATAATCTTCTCTGCCTCAGACAACTTTTCTTCTGATGTATACAAGTTTGAAACAAACTGTTTGCCTTGACCATCACAATACCATACTTTTCGCAATCTAAAATAAAAGCACACTAGGGTGTGGAATGAGCCGGAATGGGTTGACATAGCTGATAGCGACATTACAAAACCTCTTATGTATCCTGGAGCTGGGCAGCGTCGCTTATGATGTCTTCGTCTGTGAGTGTGTGTTTGAGATGCACACACCACAACGGGATAAGCCAGGGTGTTTGGTTTGGACTGTTTGGATTACTGTGACTGCCCGAGTCATTCCTTATACCCTCACGTCAACAGATCTGCCCCTTTTGTTGTTGGAAAGTGACCCTTGAGGGAGTGAGAGAGGGCAGGGGTCCTGTTCAGTTAAATTCCACTAACACACCCAATTAGTAAGAAGTAATGGCTGTCAAATGTATGTTATCGTGCTCAAAAACGTGTGTAAAGATGCCTGTGATGGACATAAAGGGGTCCTTGATTATGATTTCATATTTTTTACTTCAGTTAGTGTGTAATGTTGCTGTTTGAGCATAAACAACATCTGTAGTTACAATGCTCAAAGTTCAATGCAAAGGGAGACATTTTCTTTTACAGAAATTGCTTTTTAAGGACTACAACAACCGGCTGGTAGGGACTACAAAAAAGCTTCTTCCAGGGTTGGTGACATTACAAACCCCCAAATTTACATAAACCCTGCATCCGGGAACACGCAACAAAGGGGGCGAGGCAATGTTGAGCTGCTTTAGAGAAGAGGAAGAGTTGTTGTAGTAGAGTTGTTGACATGCCGTCATTTAACGCCGGACTGCTTCACAAACGAGGGTCGATTCAACGCTGGATTTGCACAAAAGATTAACATGACGGCACATGCTACTCGATGAGTTGAATCAACTCCACAGCAACTACATGAATTTATCCACTAATTTATAACTATTCAGAAACTTCCAGTTGCATTCTAAAAGTTGTAACCTTTTTCCTGAGTCTCTCCATCAGTATCCGACTTAGATTCGAACAATGTAAGGCTGAATACATTACCGACAATCGTCATTTTGGCTGCGTGAGATTTTCCACCTTTGTTGTTGGTGAGCAACCAAAGCAGGAGCTGTTAAAGCTCCACCCTCTTCTGGAAAGCGGGCCGGGAGCAGCAGCTCATTTGCATTTAAAGGGACACACAAAAACGGCATGTTTTTGCTCACAACCAAATAGGGTCAAAATTTGACAAGCTAAAATAAATGATCAGCAGGGTATTTTGAGCTGAAACTTCACAGACACATTCTGGGAACACCATAGACTTATATTACATCTTGTGAATGGGGCATTATAGGTCCCCTTTAATCAGAGCTATAGTGCAGCTGTTCCAGATGTTGCGCTATGGGGCTATGCAGGTTCGAGTCCAGTCTGCAAGATGCACCATAGAGTGAGTCCTGCAGGGATTACATATTCATGTAGGCAAAACCCTGGAAACAAGTTTGCATTTTAGCACTTCCGGTTCCATTTTCAATGAGTCAATATGTTTTTTTTTAAATAGGTTTTTGGTTGAATGCCTGAAAAATGGTCTGAGGTGACCACAAGCTCAAGATATTTTCATGTTTTATTCAACAACATAAAATACATCAGTGATGCCCTCTTGTGATCTTATAATATATAATTGTATAATATATAATAATATATAATGATTTACTTGTCTTTATAAAGGTGGTTGATAACAAGTGGCAAAATGGCACTAGAGTGTTTAATAATTGTCACCAGACATTTAATATTATTAAGCCAAACAGGTAAACTCATCTAATCACTAGTCCACTTTCACATCCTTATTTATAATCACGCTCTTGCAACCTATTCTAACTCAAACTTTCAGGAAAAATGATTTCAATTAAAGAATGAAAGAGTTGTCAGAAACTTAATGGTGGTAACAAAGTCATGCAACCGTGGTGCAGTTCATTTATAGTCTACGTTTAGCTTTTTAACTTCTGTTGATTGTATTTAGGCTTCAAAATTCATAAAATGTGTGTTCATATATAAACATTATCATGATGAAGAAAACGTGTTAGAATCATAAACTTTTGTTAGTCACGGAGCTTATTTTCTAAAATAATCCAAAAGCCAATGAAAAAAATCTTATTGGGTTTTTGTCAAAGGAACCAGGGCGATGCTAATCTCCGGATTGGCCTACAAAAATGTCATCAGTGCAGCACTCTATGCATTGTCTTTTAGCCTAATAATACCAATCTGTCTAATGAAGAAAAAACAACTTCTCTGAAACAGTTTAGCATGCTAGTCTAACAGCATGAAGAAGTTGCAACTGTAAATACCTCCACTTTAAAGCACCCAAAGCTAAAACAAAAATAAATGAGTTAACCTCACTATACGACTAGTCTGTTGGTGGATGAATGACCATACTGGACCATCATTTGTCAGCAGTGGAGTGAGACGGGAAGAACAGAGAGTGGCACACCTACACACACCTGGATCAGGTTACACAGGACAGGTGCGCAAGCGGCTGGCCAGCGCTACAGATATTAGACAACGGCGTATAGTTTCTGATACTGCAGGCTCAGCTATACACAAACACTGGGCTATGAGAACAATGTAGAGAGCAAATGATGTACATAATGAAAGCAAGGAAGCCACTTTATTCTGCAGTGGCTCTTTACACATTTCTAGTGAGCTGCCTACCTAAACAACATTTTTGGAAAACACAAGCATGTTTGAGTCTACAAACAAAGCCCGAAAATGCAGTCTAGGTAGGATGCTCGCTAATTTTTAAAACTGCCCAAGAGTGAGATACAGGTGTTGAAGGGTCTTACCTGATCTGTCCTCTGACGAGAGGTCTGTTTTTGGTACGATTCATGTTTGAGTCAAAGGGCACCTCGAAGTACTGTTGGGAGGAAAAATAATGAAATTAATATATATATAAAGGGACATTAACAGCACAAAAAGTCCCTTTAACACATACGAACAATTGTAAATGTAAATGTGCACACTTCTTTTAAACTTTGGCAGAGAAAAACACAGTGTACACTACCATTCAAAATTTCAGATTTTTTTTTTTAATGTTTTTGAAGAAACTTTCTTATGCTCACCAAGGCTGCATTTATGTGATTAAAAACACAGTAAAATGGAAATATTGTGAAATATTATTACAATTTAAAATAACTGTTTCCAGTTTTAATTGTTTTTAAATTGTAATTTATTCCTATGATGACAAAGCTGAATTTTCAGCATCATTACTCCGGTCTTTAGTGTCATATGATTGTTCAGAAATCATTCTAAATGCTGATTTGCTGCTCAAGAAACAATACTACTTATTATCAATGTTGAAAAAATTTGTGCTACTTAATATTTTTTGTTGAAACAGTGATACGTTTTCTGTTGAATCTTTGATGAAACGAAAGTTCAAAAGAACAGCATTTATTTGGAATGTAACAGTAACAAAATACACCTTGCAGAATAAAAGTATTAATATCTTTACAAAAAAATCTTACTGACCCCTAACTTTTGAAATGGAATGGTATTGTAAAAAAATAAATAAATCACATTCTCAATCACACTGCTGTAGTATCAGCACAGCCATTGTTTGCACTTTTCTCTTTGTAGCATATGAAAAACCTCAAACACATTTCTGAAAGAATTTCTCTGAAACATCTGCTCAAGATATCCAAACTCACGCATGAAATTCAAACCCTTAAATGGATCGATATGAACGCATGTGTTTGAGACAGAACGACAGAGGTTGCTTAGGTGCAACGGGGACGATTAAGGTAAAAAAAAAAAAAAAAAAGTTGTGTTTTATGGCTTTCTGCTGGGGAGTCTGCACAAAACTCACCTCGGGGAATCTACAATGTGAGACTAAAACACAAACACATGGGGCGTTTAAAACCCAGGAACCGGTTATTCAGTCTGTGAGAGACAGCACATGCACCTAATGAAGAAAACAGATAGCTTACTTTTCAACTGAAGAATTTCAGGATCCATTTCTCCTAAAATATGGCCCCCATAAAATAACTAATAAACAGATAATCCATTTCTCTTTTCCTCTCTTAATTTACTGTCCATTTGACATCGGAAAAGAGTCTACGCTTAAAAATGTTCTTGTGGTAGGTAATACATTTCACACAGAATACATTTATATTTTGTTAGATACCTTAGAGGACGGGACCGTACCACCGTGGAGGACAACGGGGGGAAATACATATTATCTGTGACGGTGCGTGTCTGTTCGGCCTTTCTAAGAGTTCCCTCGAGTTTAAAGAGGAACCCTGCTAGCGCTATTTGCAACAAATAATAACATCCATCAATTACATGATACTTCCCAGAAGGCATCTTAACACAAGGATAAGGACAAAAAAAACAAAAGAACCTCATATTTTGACTAATGTACGACAAACAGACAGGTCAATAAAACATCTCAAGGAGGTAAAAAAACCAACTCGGTGACAAACGTGTCTAAAAGCCTTCATGGAAGATTGATGTTATTTCATTTTGTTTCTGCTATTTTTGGCAGCATTTTCAAACTCGGACCAATGTCATCCAAAGTGATGAAGTAGCCTGATACAGTGCAGAGGAAGTTGAAGCCCAAAGTGTGTTGTATAAAGTTGAGTGGAGGGTCTGCTGAGTCTCAAATTTATTCTCTCGGCCGTTAGTGTTATTGCACTCGAGATGCCGGATGGGGCAGGGCACAGATGTGACCGTAGCTGAGGTCCCTGCAGTTTTAGGGCCGAGGTGTTAATTCTATTTCCTGGGTCAGGAAGTGCGTCAGATGGTCGCCACAGAGAGAACTGGAGCAAATTTCTGGTGCTGGAATAGTCTCAGAAGTATTAGCCGGACGCTAACACGATTGTTGCGGAGTGTATCTTGGCTACGACTGCACATTTTAGACCAGTGAGATTTCAAAAGTCTTGTTAACCTGCAAAAGGACAAAGTTTACTTTAAAAGTCTCCCAATAGTCAGTATAAATGCGGTCTGGGATTGAACACTAGCTTTGGAGCAATCATAAGAATAAGCAAACCGACAAAACGTATTCCGCGACACTAAAAAAGCAACCAGGGTTTTGAGTGTTCGAGATGTTTTCGGTGCTTGTCAGAACCACTTAGTTCTCTGGAATTGACTTATTTCAGTCTATCTTTATACATTTTTCCCCTCTCAGACTGGTATATCATCTGGTTCAACACCCCAAGACCCCTGCCACTTCTGCTTCAGTACATTTACTGTTGGTGAAGATCACACCTTTAAAAAAGGAAAGTGAGTACAAGTGTAAACGAATATGAAGTGCATAAGATTACGGGCTGTCACATCTCAATATCTAAGTTCCTGTATATATAAGGCTCTTTTATTGTTTCAGTAAAAACAGTAAAAGTGTGAACTATTATTACAATGTAAAATAAAATGACTAAACTAAACTATAAAATGACCGTTCTCTATTTGAATATATTTCAAATGTATATAAAATATAATATATAAAATGTAAATTAGTCCTGTGATGCAAAGCTGAATTTTCAGCATCATTACTCCGGTCTTCAGTGTCACATGATCCTTCAGAAATCATTCTAATATGTTGGTTTAGTGCTCAAGAAACAGTTCTTAGTTCTTATCAAAGTTGAAAACAGTTGTGCTGCTTAATATTTTTATGAAAACCATGTTTTTTAGGACTCTTTGATGAATAGAAAGTTCAAAAGAACTGCATTTCTTTGAAACATTTTAAATAACTTTACTGTCACTTTTGATCAATTTAATTTGACCTTGTGAATAAGAGTATTATTTTTTTTTAATCCTACTGTCCTCAAACTTTTGAAGGGCAGTGTATATTTGGGTAACATTTAATTTAAAAAATACATGCAAATTAAATTAACAAAAAAATAAATATAAAATGTAAAAAACGTTTTCAAAAAAGTACAATAAATAAATAAAGTGAGTGAGAATTTGCAGTGTCAGTATAGAGCAGATAGACTGCCAGGGAAAGCACCACCAATCAATGACTCTTTGGACAAGAAGGCCATATGAGAGGTCAAAGAAGGGGATAAAAGAGGGAGGAAGGCAGAGGGCAGGGAACTAATGTCAAAGTCCAGGCAATTTTTTCTGACTATGTGATCAGAGGCCTGATCATGGCAGAGGCTGCCAAACTCTGCTTCTAAAATCTGAAAATGTCATTTTAGTCTTATAATTTTTTGAGCGATAGGACATCCAAGTACAGAAATATTTCAGTATCATTTACAGTACTGACAGTATCACAGAAACCCTTATAGTGGTCTCATATCTTGATTCAAAATATAAGAGTAAATTTTTTGCTGAATGCATAAGGTGCGTCCAAACTTCTCACTAGGGATGTATAGACCAAATAGTCAGTCTTTACTGCAAAGTGATATGTTACAGCAAGATTCCATTGCATTGCGTGTGTGTATAAAGGAACCGTTGCATTTAAGGGATTAGTTCATCCAAAAATGAAATTTCTGTCATTTCTGTACTCTCATGTCGTTTCAAACCCAAATCTTCGGAACTCAAATTATAGATATTTTTGATGAAATCCGAGAGGTTTTTTTTAGTCTCCTATAGAAAGCAACAAAATTACCACATTCAACATCCAGAGAAGTAGTAAAGACATCGTTAAAATAGTCAACGCGAGCCTGCGCAGTGCAGAGCTTCTGTGTTTACATCCAAACACGGGCTCATTATTCGCCGACGCTGTACACGTGAGCAGCACGACGTGAGCAGCACGACGTGAGCAGCACGACGTGAGCAGCACGACGCATGCGTGTGATGCTGACGCAGGAGCCGGCCAATAATGAGTCGGAGTTCAGACCAGAGTTTCCGCTAGAAAAAAATGGTGCCGGTCAAAGTGACCGGCAGAGGTTTCGTTTTCCGGACATTTTGATGATATGCCGGTCAAATATCGCCTCTTAATTAGCAGCGCGAACTGAACATTTTTTCGTTACCATCAACTACCTCACATTTTAGCCATGGGAACTTGTCACTCCATTCCGACCGATACGCCCTACACTTCGGCTTTTTCTCCGGTGGTGGCGGAGCTGTCTGGCTCTGGACATCTGAGGCTTCAGGCGTTCCTGATTCAGTATCCTCCTTCGCGTCTGGCCTCTGAAAAAAACTTTTAAGGCTAGTCTGCCTGGGCCTGGCCATATTTGAAACGTCTCTCAATAGTTCGTGGTTTAGGTCTATATTATAGCCGTTAGGCGTGCGCTTTATTTGAAATGCAACATGCGATGTTGTTTAAAAACTTTCAAACGGTCGATTCAGATTGTGTTAGGGGGGCGGGGCCGGGATTATTAGGCAGTTTTAATCTGACAATTTGACCGGAGAGATTTAATTTTGTCGGACATTTAATTTTTTTCCCGGCCAATGTCCGGTAATTACCGGACAACGGAAACCCTGGTTCAGACGTAAACACGGAAGCTCTGCACTGTGTTCACTGCATCATCTGTGTAGGAGTCTGACAGAGAAGAGAAAAAAATTGTTGAATACAGTTGTTATTTCTTTTGTTTTGGCGCACAAAAAGTGTTCTTGTCGCTTCATAACATTAAGGTTGAACCACTGTAGTCACGTTGACTATTTTAACGATGTCTTTACTACTTCTCTGGACCTTGAATGTGGTAATTTCATTGCTTTCTATTTGAGATAAAAACAAAATAAAAAAATCTCTCGGATTTCATCAAAAATATCTCAATTTGTGTTCCGAAGATGAACGAAGGTCTTGTGGATTTAGAACGACATGAGGGTGAGTAATTAATGACAGAAATTTCATTTTTGGGTGAACTAACCCTTTAATCCTCATTCCGTTCTTATCGACACCACAGAGTCTCAGTATATTTATAAAATTGCTACATCAGCACAAGAGTGATACTGCAGAGTTCACTGTACTCGCAGTGACAGGGCTCTGGGTTCACTCACAGTGAAAAGCGCTGTGACTGCAGCAGCATGGCAGGACAAAATGAAACGCACAGCAAACAAACAGCAAACAAACGCTGCCTGGACTATGAGACCGTACTAACTAACGCTGATGAGAAACTTACTGTAACAGTGACAAGTGTTTACTGAAGGGAAGTGCATCCGAGGACAAACACACTTACATAAACATGCAAACAAACACACAAAATTCAGCCTAAATATTCTCACGGAGAGAAACGCATGTGCATGGAGCCCAAGTAAATACACATTTACAACACAGCTGCTGTATATGAGAAAGACGTCGGCGTTGATCAGTAGAAATTGGTCAAAGTAAACACCACCTGCTCAAACACCTAACTCAGCAACTTCAACTTTTTTCCTCCACCTTTGCAAACAAAAAGTACAATCCAGATTCTCAATCAGCGCTGTGTACATTGTAAGTACATGCATTCAAAGATAATTCCTCATGCTGTCAAAGTCCAGGTGCAGAACCAGAGTTCAGGAGTTGAAGAGGTAATACTCCATCGATTTAACAAAATTACCTGACAAATTTCTAAAGAGCAGCAGCAGAAAACATCAGCTGCAAATTATCTCAAGAGCTTATAAAAGAGAAATTCCTCTTTAGTGACAGCGACCGCTGAATCATTGAGGTTCAAGTTCAACCTGAGCTACGTGAATTTTGCCAGGGCCTTGCAGAAACTGTTCGCTAGACCACTATGCTCAGCCATGCAGTAATTATACAGAGTGCCTGCACTAAGATTATGCTTTAAAAAGGTGCACAACTGGATCACAGTCTACTGAAATACAATTAGGAACTGTATTTCCTTTTTTTTTTTTTTTTTATTCAGTGAAGGAGAACAAAAGTTGGTAGGCAAAAAGCATCATCTCCAACGGAAAAGACCTCTGAATTCTTCATTCATGATTACAATTATTCAACAAATCAGCTGCATGGGCTTAGTTCAATCTTACCTTCCTGACACATCTCAAGAAATTATGTAAATGGGTGAATCCTACAGGTTCATCCTGATTTTGCCAAGACAGACATGTTCCTGGATCAACATATTTGATCTGATGATTCTGGAACAACATTCCTGTCTGAAAATTTAGTCCTAATCCTATCCCCACCTTTAAACCTAACACTACCAATAATTTATCCCTAACATCAGTGAAATTATAGGTGAATAACACTGATGTAGAAGCACCTAAAACTGGTTATAAGCCTAAACTTGACAAACTTTAAACTTTCCCTCAAATCTAATAGGTTCATTGGAATGATGTTCAAGGATCAACAAAGATATAGATCCAGGAACGTTGTACTTGGTGAAATCACATTCACCAATCCTACAGACAGGGATGTTCATGATGCTTTGGTGTCAATTTTTTTTTTTTTCATTGTCAAGCAGTTATTAGACATATTTTTGTGTTAATCTATAGCAAGGAGAAGAATGCCTTCACTACAAACCTCTGAACAATGGCTTCACTTTAAAACTTGTATGAGGATCACATGAGGATTACTCAACCTCATGAGGATCACAAACATATTTATGAGGATCTCAATACGAGTACACAGCTAATGGAAACATTTTGAAAATCTTAAATTGTTTCACAACCAAATCAGGACAAGGTCAATTGTTATAAATTAACATTCACAGTTAAAATTGGAGCAATACCAGAGTTGTGCATAGTTGAGATACAATATTCAGATTTGACATATTTGGCGTATACCAATTATTTTATTTTGCAATGACTAATAAATGGCCAATAATTACAATTCTGTACTATTTTGTGTAAAAAACAAACAAACTATAAAATATACTAAAATAAAATAGTTTTAAATGCTTCAAGTGAATTTAGGCATCACAACAATTAGTATAATGACAAATTTTCATTTTACGATCTGCGAAAAAAAATGCATTCAACAGCGTTATTACATTTTTTTTTTTTTTAAAGAGTGCTAGATTATGTTAAAGGAAATATAAATGTAAAAATAGTGGAAATGATCATGATAATTTTAATATCCAATATGTTATATTGCATATTGTGGTATATTGTGCATTCCCATTCTGGGATAGAATGCACAGAAAAACCATTACACTAAAACAAACATTTATTAATAAAGTAAATATGACCAATTAAAAAAAAATAATAATAATTTTGAACCGAAAAGTAGTTGGATGCACGCATCCTGATTAAATGAAGTTGACAATCCTAGATTCAGATATCTGCAGTCTATTGAGTCTAGGCTCATCCTGAGCCCTATTTAATATCCCTACTCCCTGCCATCTCCACACAAGAGCAAGGATGCAGGTCCTTCTCTTTCAGTCTGGTATCCAAGCTGTGATCATTTGGCCTCTCCAGCTTGAAGCACTGCAAGGAACCTGGCAGTAAGTCAGCTGGCACAGCGACAGGCTTGATTAATGGCCCGTGCAAAGCAGAGTTGAGTGCTAAACTGTCCACATGCTAATCAGCCAATTATGAATGTTCTGCTCTACACTAGCGCTGCCTCAGTGCAAATCAATGTATTTAGTTCTTTGCCAGTGGGCAAAATAGGATAGGGAGGCTGGGAATGCTTAGGGATGAGGTCCTGAAGAAGAAAGGATAAAATAGCATATGGAAATCTATGCATCATCAGTTTAATCGAACGATAAAGACTTGCATTTTGGTCATGTTAGCAACCCACACCCAAGAAAAGTGCCATGATCTGCACTGAAGGCCTTCTTTTTCCAAAGCATCTTGGTTTGGTTCCAGCCCTACCATTTGCAGATGTTTTTGCAACGTTCGTTCCAGTTATTACGACAACATTAAAAGGTATTTCATGGCGATGACATAAAATGGATGAGCGCTGTCTATGTCGGTTGGGAGTTGGAGACGGAGGCTAAGCCGAGAATCTCCTGTGGGAATGACGAGCTAGTTCATCATCTTTGGCCCAATGTCAGTTCACATAACCCAGACCATCACTAAGGTGAGCCCGTAGTTCTCCGTCATGATCCCACACCATAGTGCCTCCTACTGCGATGGGGCTTCAAGTTACAGAGAAAGAGTCCGAATGGCTGATGACACAGGTTGCGGTGAAATAAGACAACTGTGATGGATTGAAATTTAAACAATTTCATTATTGGTCTTGTATTTTGTGCTACAACAAAAACAACAAGACCTCCCTGAAAAAAAAATGAGGCAATTATAAGTTAATCAAGTCATTTAAAACCAAGCCAAAACAAGCCTTTCTTCAAAAGATCTGGCACATAAGGAACAATCAAAACAATAATTGGCCTAAAAAAGTTTAGGCAGCCTTTTTAAATTTGGTGATTTGAGCAATATTTGAGAGTTACGCCAAGTTCCTTGTTCATGATGTTAAATGAAGAAACTTCCCTGAAGTAACAGCCATGCGAAGGCATGTTTATGAACAGAGCTTTCTACTAAGAACCCTCATTTATCATGACCCCAATAATCAAAGCACAATTTAAGTCTCTGGCAAACTAAACAAAGACACATTTGAGTCATACACTTATTTTTGCTAAGGATGCAAACATACTCAATGCGCCAAAAGGCCACGTTTCGCTTTGATAGGGCCGGCTAGCCATACGTGTATTTTACCTGTGATACATTGGTTAAGATTAAATGTTGACATTCCCAGATTACATTAAGACCATGAACTGTTTGTGCAACTGAGTCGTTTAATATCAGCATCTGTAAGGACGTCAAGTAAGCATGTGTTTATACAAGAACACATGAGTGTGTGTTTAGATTATATCTGGTGCCTCCAGCTGTGTGTGACAGCAGAAGGCACATGAGAAAAGCGGCCTCACAAATGCACGACCCTAAAATGCTTGCTTACTAAGTGTTTACATACAGACCTATAGTTTATGTCTTTATAGAGGTTGAACTCCATTTCCCACCGCCTCAATTCCATTGTGTTGAATTTGTCGCCATCAACAACCTGTGGCGAAAATGCACTTTTTTTCCTTCAAACATTCTTGCCAATGGACATCTAATTTACTTCTTGAGAGGCTGTCTCACTTCAGATGGACACGGTTTGCTTGAACTTTTAACATACCAAGTTGACAAAGATGTGACATAAGGCTAAACATACTTCATTAAGCCATCTCAACAATGGACATCTGAAAGAAGTGGTTTTCTTATCAAAATGTTCATGTCAGCACCCTCTCCCATCTACATGATCCATGAGGCAGGGATGTTAGATTTTGAGGAGGAGAGTTTTTGTGCAAGACTGATACAGGCATAACACGCAAGGCATACACACATTCCTAGTGCTATTTCACCTATAGAAACTCTTTTCAACGTCTAATCTGCCTGTTTTATTCTCTTTTCTTTATCAGCAGTGTGCGGTAAGCGCTTAGACATGTCTGGACATAAGATCTGTTTTCTCTGCTGAAACTGCATCTATCTTTGTGAAACCACAGGCTGCCGTGAACACCCAGACCCCAAACAGTGTTTGCATTCCATAATTAGGACTCTTTTTCACATCCCTACACTTCTGTCTGTCTGCAAAATTTAGAAAGGACACCAAGAAGGGAAGATGAAGGAATGAGTTGATTGCAGACAAGAACAACTATTGATTAGAGTTGATTTAGAGTTTTAAACATCTAAAATAATCTCTGGCAAAGGTATCTAATGAGGATGTACCGATTTAAAAAATATGGTCAAAACCAATAAGATGAAGATTTTAAAATGCAATCCTATTTTTTCTAAAAAAAGAAAACTATATTTAAAGGATTAGTCCACTTTTAAATAAACCTTTCCTGATAATTTACTCACCCCCGTGTCATCCAAGATGTTCATGTCTTTCTTTCGTCAGTTAAAAAGAAATTAAGGTTTTTGATGAAAACATTCCAGGATTTTTCTCCATATAGTGGACTTCAATGGCCTCCAGACGGTTGAAGGTCAAAATTACAGTTTCAGTGCAGCTTCAAAGGGCTTTAAACGATACCAGACCAAACACAAAATAATCGCCTTGAACGTACTTCCAGTTTCCGCATTCTTACGGAAAAAAAACGAAACTGCCGCCGCGTTCGTTCCGTAAGTACAATAGGGAGGCGTAGGACATACAGCGTAAGCGCTTTGAAGAATGCGGAAACCGGAAGTACGTTCAAGGCGATATTTTGTGATTATAAAGCATAAACGGTTGTATTTCTTTCGAAAATGGCCAATCGTTTCACTAGATAAGACCCTTATTCCTAGTCTGGTATTGTTTAAAGCCCTTTTGAAGCTGCACTGAAACTATAATTTTGACCTTCAACCGTCTTGAGGCCATTGAAGTCCACTATATGGAGAAAAATCCTGGAATGTTTTCAACAAAAACATTAATTTATTTTCAACTGATGAAAGAAAGACATGAACATCTTGGATGACATGGGGGTGAGTAAATTATCAGGAAAAGTTTATTTAAAAGTGGACTAATCCTTTAACTGTAAAATAACACACACACACACACACAAAACATTCAAAAAACTATGATTAATCATTTTAAATGCTAAAATGGTTTTAGGTTTAATTAAATAAATTAAATGAAATTAAAATAATAAATAAATACATTATTAAAATAAATAAATAATAAAATTAAAATAAATAATTAAAACTTTGATTTATCAATATATCTGACCAATACATTGTGAATCACTAGTATCCAAGATATCCAGCACACTGAATTTACTAGTTACACTGTAATTTGCTGGGATAAGATGACAGCTGAGCTGCTCAAGACTGCCATTCCAATCCGATTTAATGCATGTAGACACTGCAAGAAGACAAGAACATGTTGAAGACCAAATAATGAGAGAAGAACATATGTATTCTGTCAAAACTGGTCTGTACCAAGGATACATATAAGAAACTGGAGGTTTAGACATGGATGATTGTCTGAAGGGCTCTAGCTCCAACATACTTGGATTTGATCGCCATCCTCTCCAGCATTAAAGTCGGTAATTACAAAGCAGGCACTAATTGTGGTTTTTTAAACCCGTATGACAGGGTGCCGAGCAGCAGCATCCATGGAAACCAACCCTGTTATTACCCCGAAGGCTTCTGACAGATGGGGCATGGACTGAGTTAAAGATGCAAGTCTTGTTTTAATGGGGGCCTCAGATTAACCTCTGTATATAAAAAACAAAAACATGAAAAAGAAAAAGGGCGCTCATCTATTCGGACCAATTCTGAAACCATCAGGGCACCACTGGAGAAGCGTTTGAATTATTCATGCCTGAAAAACAGATGGAAGCGGGATGGTTTTAAAAAGCTTGACTACGTGCAAAGTTCCTGTCAACCTCTGTCTGCTCTCGCTTCATGCCTTCGGCCCTCAAGACCCTTTCCACTCTTCTTCTCATCCCCTAGTCAGGCTTGTCGAAAGCAATGTCAGGCTGTTAGCTCTGCTGTCAAGTCCTCTGAGTAAGTCGTCAACCATCTGTCGCCATTAAAAGAAGCAAAATGGTTCTTGTCAGAGAGAAAGAAGATTAGCAGGGATGACAGAATGATGCTTCACTCTGGAACAATGGAAGGAAACGGGACCAGCTATAAGACTATATGGACAGTAAGAATAAAAAAAGATGTGAAAAATGGCAATGGTCAATATGGCGTATGAAAGAAATCAGCTGCCAGGATGCTTGGTGGCATTGTGTATCTCCCACACGTTCTGAGGTTAGCCACCTTTGAGGCTTATTTTGGGACTCAATTAATAGGTCTAGTGGTTAAGGGACTGGAATTTATGCTCCATAAACCTCAAAAGCTCAGCTGCACACAGGATATGGTTAATCTGCAAATCATAAGCAGAACAGGCATCACAATCAAGGACTCAATTTGGTGTGTTGCAGAACATTCCCAAAAAGAGACTTCATTCACGATGGTTAGCCAATTGATGCAAACTACAAACCTGGACTTTGATTCCAGCCTTGTAGCCCTGATGTAATGATCTAATATTCATCAAACAGGCTGTTTTTTATAGTACACCACTGTCATGAAATCAATGAGGAACATGTTGAAAAAGTGCCATTGGGAAGATTCCAGAGATGTGAGGAAAAGCACAGCATGGCCGATCCCCTCGATAGATGGAGAAACCCGAAAACGCTTTCATCACCTGCCTGTAATGAGAGCAACGTCCTGAAACCAATGACAGCTGGCTGTTATAGTGCTTTTGTGTTCCCTGGATTAAGTGAAACAACAGATAAAAGACAGAAAACCCTTCAAAACGAGCAAATAATAGAAATGGCTCAGCACTCTGAAGCCTCTTGGCTTTGGAACGAAGAAAGTGGTTCAAGGATTTCAAAGAATTAAACTCAAAGAAACAGTTGCCAAATGAATTCTTAGATATAAAACATGAAAAAGGAAAATATGGTAAAAGCTGTAGAGTGTTCTTAAGTGTCATCTGTGAATAAGATGCAGAAAGATGATAAATACAAGAACACTGCCTATACTTCAAATGAAAGACACGAGAAAGGAAAAATGCAACAGCCAATGCATCACACTAAAGAGGGTGAATACATCTGCATTTGACATGTAGTTGGAAAAAACGTCCTCCAAACACAGTGAGATGGAGCCGATCCTGCTCACTGTCATGCAATAATCCCAAAGAAGCTTCGCGAAGTCACATCTGCAAAGATCACAGGAAGGAATTAGCACATGCACAAGTTAGCGAAGAGCTGAAAAAAAGAGAGCAAGAGATGAGAAAATTTTCTTGAGGGGATTTCGTTTCAAATCTCTAGATAAGAGAACAGTCTAGTTGCATATAAACTCCACAAAGAATATAGAAGCAGAAAAAGAAGTGTATTTTAAAGCTATAATAACAATTAGAAAAGGAGAAAGGGATGGTCTAATTGCAGAATTATTGGAGAATTGTAACTCAATATGGCAGCTGTAGGAATAAAATAAAACCATCTTTTTGATAATGACAACTATTGCACATACTACACATTAGCTAAACCAGGCTGAAAAAGGTATCATTTATAACATGACTGACAATTGGACATTGTAAATATTGAAACATTCAAAACATCAGACTTTAAAACTCTGGAGTCTAATAACCTCTTTAATAATTGAGTACATATATCTTTTAAGATGGTCAAGAAGGAATGTTGAGTAGTAAATACTTAGCTATCTGTGTGTACATTGAATGTGACATATTTCCTTATTTCTATTAAAAAGCTTTTTCCCCTTAGCTAATAATAGTTCAGAGTGAGAAACAGACATTGACTCAGAGCTTGTCTGGAGTCACAAAGTATCACCACAAAAACAGGCCCGCAGGTGAGTCACGCAGTAAAAACACAGTCTAGCAATGGCCTCTTCCGCTGAAAAATCACTACCACACCTTTTAAGCCACTTACACGGACAGTAATCAACAATTATACCACTCAAGTCAGTCAAAAGTGACACCGTTTCGTGACAAAACTTTGGATGTCAACAAATCGCCTGCACAAAGAAGCAAAGTGAGTGTTGTTTGAAGCAGGATAATTCAGTGGTTTGCTACCAAGAAAGGGTCAAGAAGATGAGCAGAATATCTACTCCTTTAGGTTGAGAGCCACAATTACTCAAAAAGCTTGCTTTTGTAAAGGAGTGTGCAAAACAACAAACCAGCAACTGTAACTGACAACAAAGTGTGCAATTATGACCAAATGTAAGCTGGTTGCCACCTTAGACAGAATCATTTCAAACAGCTCATCACAAAAACAGCTCTTCAATATGCTGAAAAAAAGTGCAAAAAGTGCAGTAAAAGGCAGCCATTAATAATGAACAAATGTAATATTCTTAATGGTAATTGTTTTTAATCAGGTTTCCAGACCAAACAAAGCTACTCCTGCTATGCACACTAATGCCTTAGTGACACTTGGATGAGTTGTTATAAGTCAAGACAAATATTGCAAAATTTCAATTTACTTTTGGCAGTTCAATTGGGCATGTAGTAGTTCTATAACATCTATAGGAAATGTGTCCCTAACAGTCCGTTTAACATCTCCACTGACATCAATCCTAGTTTTTGCTAATGGGGCAAGGTGCAATCCCACACTTTGTAGATGCCTAGTTGCCATTACATTGCAATTTTGTGGCATTGGCAGTTCTCTGCATGCAACCAACTCTTGCAAGTTAAAATTAGCATTCAACACTAGCTTGTGAGCATGGTGCTAACAGGGCTGCTTTTGTTAATTAGTTACGCATCCCAGTACTAAGCAAAGTGTTCCTAATGCTGTTGGCTGCTACCTCCATCTGGGCTCAAATAAAAGTAGACTTAGTAAACATCTAGTTTTAACTAGAACTCCTTTGAAATGGATAAAAAAAAATCTCTGAAGGTCACTAGATTTGGCAGACAATACAGCTAAAAAGTACTATGCGCAATACATAGTAACACAAATATGTAAACAACCTAATATCGTTGTTGAGACAAAGAAAAACAGTTATATTACCATAAAAACTAAATACTGAAGCACCAAATTCATGCGTTATGTTTACACCCTAAAAAGTCTACATTGCTAGCTAATAATCTTATATCACTTTAAATAATGTTTATCAGAAAAGACAGGTAACAATTTAATTAATAAACCTCTCACACCAAGAACACTAGCATACCCAAATCATATAAACGCTCCACTGATGTAAACAAGAAAATGACAGCTAAGATTACATTATTCCTCAAATGACAGACGTCACCAGCCCTTAATTTCAATTTCCTCCAATCTTTTCGCTACCCACTATTACATTAAATTACAATGTTGTTTGGGTGCTCAGACCAGCATGCGGACTACAAATGAAACACCTAATTTTTAAAATCATTTTGTTCTAAGCAAGAACACTGGAACCAAATGGAAAACACGAAAATAGCAGCAGCTAATTTAGACATGTCCACTATCTGCTCTTCTATTAGTCCAAAGACGATGTAGTTCATACAGGCACAGATTGATTTTGAGGGGTTTTCAACATCCAAAACTTGTCAACCAGGCAAACAAAGATGCAGAGGGGATTGATGGCTGTATCTTCTTACCCAATTTGGAAGAAGGAATATTTAAAAAAAAGTGATCAAATATAATTAGAAATGAACAGTCTTCATTATCCAACATGAGTGTGCGCTATTACCATTGAGCTTTTGTACTGAATTATTCACCCGGAAATATCAATGAATGTGCTAGGAAACATGGAAAAGAGGGAGTCTAAGAGGGAACTAAACTGAAATGTTATTATGACATATAGCATTCGTGAACTTTAGCCTCAAAAGTACAAAACACAATCAAGGATGTTGAAGAGTTGATCAAGGATGGTCAAAGCTCTCCTTACACTCTTAAAAATAAACATTCTTTATAGGCATCTATGGTTGCATGAAGAACTTTTAACATCCGTGGAGCCGTTAATGGGAATGTTCTTTGGGGAACTAAAAATAGTGCTTCTATGGCATCGCTACGAAAACACTCTTTTGGAACCTTTATTTTTATGAGTGTAGCATCAAGAATTGCATAACAAATTTGCCCAAGGATCTGCCTCCGCATTTGTGGTATTCCTAAACACCAGAGACTGCCTTACATGGGAGTTTCCCCTGAATTTACTGAAATCCACTGAATGGTGATTAATTGGTCAACAAAGACCATGCAATAGCAGCACCATGTCTAGACCTGTAACCTCTGCTAATATGTACATGATCCGCCTGCCAAGCTCTCCTCTGTGTTGATGTGTACTCTTCTGAGAGGATTGTGGTAAATAAAAGGATGATAAAGCGATGAGAGCGGGGTGAGACATCTCGCGTGCGAGGGTGCCGGCGCTGTGTGAAAACCCCTTTGATCAAATGCGCCGACGATGCACGGCTCCACCTCAAGGAGTGAAACCCCTGGGGAAGGTTTGTTGTCTTTCCTTTGTCAAGATCCCGTCTGGTTTTGACTCTACCTGTGTGGCTGGTGACATGTGAAGTCAATGAAGCCTCAGACATGCAAACAAGTCTCGCAAGGGTGAATGCCCAAACCACGAACACAAGGACCATGAGAAAAGACATAAACCACAAGAGCACCAGCAAACCCACGAAAGCTTGAAAGTCTGAATAAATACACAGTAGCCCAAGGCTGACCAAAAGGACCACAAATTGTCCATTGCTCAAGACAACAAAACCCACTATGACTAGCACTTCATCAGATTGCAAGACAAACCCTGTATAAATGTAACATGCCTGAAGGTGAAAGGCAATAGTGTTGCACAATACAAGCCAAAGGAAAAAATGTATCTTTTTTTGGCCTGAGTATGACTTTAGACTTCAAATAAGGTCAAGGAATATCAAAACTGACAGCAGTAGAGCAGATTATCCTTTCCAAAAGAAAAACTGTGTGATTCTGAAGACCTAAATGAATTCGTATTGTCGGGACATGGCATTCATTTGGCATCTGCAAGACCTTTAAGCAACCGCTAACTCACAATAAACAGGCTGCAGTATGTATGACATGCAATGTCGATATTGCCAAGGCGTGATCTGTAACATTACATGATATTTTATTCTTGTGCTTTTTGGGGAGAGAAAAGTTATTCTTGGAAAGCTACAGGGGTTTCTGGAGGGTTATCATGGGTTATTTAGTGCCTGACAGCAATGTATATTGATGCATATATCAGTACCGTTATATTGGTGAAAATGGTATTGGTGCATCCATGGTAACTCGTGTATATTCAAAGAAAGAAAGAGATGCAAAGATCAAAAATGACATGCAAAATCATCTCGTAGACTCTTCAGTAAACAGCCTGGTTGCTATTAACACCAGAAAATGAATGGAATATCCTTCATATGCTTCTCTAATTTCAATATGCAAAAGAAAATGAAACCCAACCTAACTGGAGAACAAATTAAGGTATCAAATTCTATGTGATAATACCATGTTTTGTAGCTGACATTTACTAGAACAATGCCACAGCTCAAGCACTTGTGCCCATATGGAGCCTGTGGCGTAATATCCCATAGTGTACAGTTTGACATAGATTGACACCCTGTGGATTGCCGAGACTGGGGAAATTAACTATTAAACAACTGCCTCTGTTTAAATATTCATTCTTATCCTGAACACCGTGAAATAGGCCATTGAACAGCCTGTGTGCCACTGTGCCATCTGATCAGAGATCACCCACTGATTAAGAGTCTGTCTTTTCACGCCACCCTCCCCAATGGATTCAAAGCTTACGGCAGAAATGAAAGCGGAGGTGACTCATCCCTATTGTTAAAGAAGAAGTGTTAAAACAGGCTCTTAATTTAAGCATCTATTAAATGGAGGGATCACCTTGGTGTTAATTCCTTCCTCAGACACGTTTTCACCTCTAAAAAAAAAAAAAAGGTGGTCTCGCTTTGAGAGCTCATTCCCCAGGATGGCAAAAACGCACTTTTAAGGAGCTGGTCACATTGTACGATGGAACTAATGTGATTACCAATGAAAATAAAAGATTTATAAATAATTGATAAAGTACAGCATGAACCCCTAAGCACTTTTTGGGCAAGCTTAACAGTTGTCATTAACGTTTTGGAGTCTTACCATGCAAGAAAAAAGGCAAAAACCTTAAAAAGGATTGGACAGGACGTCTTTAAAGAGCCGCTCTAATGCCAGCCGGTCTTGCTTTGAGGATGCATTGGCAGTAAAACTACAGACCCACAATGTCGTCATGCCGGTGGAATTTGCAACCCGTTTGAAAATGTATCATCTGTCACTGCATCTCATGGGGCAACAGATAAAACTGCAGGATGGGGTGCTTCAAAATGAGACGGGCTGGTGTGATGTCTTAGGGGGCATCTGGTTACAACTTACGGTTCCTCCAGAGGTTCTGAAAAGCAGCGTAAGACCCCTAATGTGAAGAACGATGGTAACACAGGTCCTGAGGGACAGAAAGAGCTGTCAAGAATGCCAGAGCTTTAACAGATGGGTCAGGAGAAGGAGGGATTACGACTCACAGATATCCCAAAACTTTAGACATGTGGCCCAAATTAAGATTGGAAAGATGCTGTCAGCTAACATGAGATAGACTTCAAATAGTAATGGTTTAAATATATATTAAATAAATGTAATATATTTACACAAATTTATATATGTGACCAGTGGCTGGCAAAATGAGTCACAATGAGCAAATTTTCAAAAATGAGTTATTTTCACATTCTCTATTATGATGTATGATTTGTTTGTTGATAAAGTCAGCAAAGTCAATTTTGAGAAAAATCGAGTAACCATACCTTAAAATCCCTAGTAACATCAGCAAAATTGGCACACACCAAGTCAAACTCAAAACCCATATCTATATGAAAAATATTCAACTTTCCCCCTCCGTGATATCACAATTGTTTTATTAACATTAATGAAACAGACAGCCTATATATTAAGACCTACTGTGCCGCACGGATCTAATATAATGCTACACATTAGATGTTTTTCCCCAACAGTTAATCAGACATTCACTCAAAATATAAGAGTGTTTACTCGCGTGAATACTCGCCAAGACAGATATTTTGAAATACTGTAATTCTGTGTATATCGGGATCACTCACTGTCTGAGGCGTCTGTCAGTGCGAGCAAGATTGTTTTGTTTACATCAGCATGAGTTTGAAAATCACATTTCATTGGTTCAGCACCAGTCGTCGAGAAGCTAGCAGAGAAAAACAAAAGGATAACAAAGGATAGGTACTCCTCTTAGAAAACGTACAAATAAAGATATTTTTAGATGTTTAATTGCTATTTGGAGCATTGGGGTCGCTAGATGATGGCTAAATGATCAAATTTTTGTGAAAACCTCAAATTCGACCAAAATTGACATTTTTCAATTGTTTTGCCTGTAGCTCGTAATTAGCCAGTGCGCATTCTGACTCATTTTGCCAGCATGAGTCACATATATGGGTCATACATATATATACACTACTAGGGCTGGGTAAAAAATATAGATTTTTTGATTTTAATCGATTCTCATTTTTATGAAACGATATCGATTCTTAAATCCCAAGAATAGATTAGTCTAGTCTGTTTTCAGCTGATGAATGAGCAGAATATGTAGCGCCTCCCATCCAATAAATCGCAATAATCTTTGTGCTTTGTTACTTTTGATATGAAGCAAAGTCTCAGATTTCAAATGACGTCCATCTTATTATGAGATTCAAAAAATACCGTTTTTAGCGCTGTTTAATGTGACGTGACAGATCGCTTTAGCGCCTTAGTTAAAGAGAAGCGGCAGCACGAGCGCATGTGAACATCCTCTCCTCCGCTTTAATACCAGTTACAGCGTGAAATAAACACGACTAAACATCTGAAGGTATATTAAAATATACAGTACAACTTACCGAAAACCGTATCATGTCTCATGTAATAGCTCAATCAGTGTTTCAACCTCGGAAAGACGTCAATAAAACAACTTGTAAACAGTGTCACATTTACCTCAGAAAAACATATTCAGTGACCATAAAATCATTAGTCAGCTAGAAAAGTGTACTCTAGAGAAGCATTCTGATAAATATAGCTATGCACGTTACATATTCATTATCATTTTTAATGTTCTTCAATATTTAATGCATGTTTGAATAAATCAGTTATGACAGCCGCAATTTAAATGTTTATATTTAAAAAAAAAAAAACGAATTGGAGTAGAAATATGATTATGTAATTCTAAACTTTATTTATAATAAAAACATCACTGAGTGTAATTTAAGTGTTTGTATATAAATAAGTTAATTTAACCTTCAATATTATTATAGTAGTACCAACTGACTCCCATGTGTAGTTTACAGCATTAGTTGAGAGATTTTGTTCCTCTAGAAAATTTGCCATGTACTCTATCTGATATACTACATCCAAAATAATCGATATCGAATCGAAAGCATGTGAATAGTAATCGAATCGAATCATGAAAATTGTGTCAATACCCAGCCCTATATACTACCATTTAAAAGTTTGGTGTCAGTAAGATTTTGTTGAGTAAGGATGCATTAAATTGATCAAAAGTGACAGTAAAGACATTTATAATGTTGCAAAAGATTTCTATTTCAAAACAAAGCTGCTTTGCTGAGGGACCAAATACATACAGATTTATAAGTTGTGTTTCTGAAAGAGCAATTTCAATATGCAAAACAATTTTGAGACTAAATCAATGTTAGATTTTAATGATAGTCATCAAAACATGAAGCCGTTCATTCCTCTTAAAGATCGTTTTTTATGTTCCAGTATTTCCAATTTTCTCTCTCACTCGGTTACAGTACATTGATTTTGAAGCAGCCACCCTATGCATGCAAATATGGATTTTAAAAATGCATGGAAACTACAAGCAGGCGACAATCACTCTACTGTCTATGCCACAAAAGATTAAGGGTGAGATGCCTACAGTCAGAACAAGAAACCTCATGGGATAGTGGTTCCCCTATCTATGTGGAAAAACATTCTGTGCTGTCAGATATGGAGATGTGATTACTTGATTTTCTCTTGTTGATCCAATGACGTTAGGTCGTCCCTTATCCAGGACGTTTTTCTTTATAGATAAAGGCATTAAAAATTCATAGCAGGCATCCTTAGAGAAGACACAATCAGTCTGAATAGGTACAAAAACATAACACAATGACAAGCCAACGTATTGTTTTTTTTTCTTTCTTTTCAAAATCAGCAATTGTGTGAGAACTATTACAATTAATATTATTAAGGGAAGCAGAAACAGGGATGTTGAGCACTTGTACAACGCTGATCAAACGCAGAACACAACAGAAATTAATGTTTTACAGAGCCATAAATTACTTCAAAGGGTGATTTGATATGCTGCTTCTCGGAGTCACGGATTCAAATTTGCATGTGAATATCTCTTGAGAGCTCATCAAATGAAGTAGAAGGTACAGAACCACCTGAAGGTTTTAGATCATGTTATATCAGCAGGGAATTTCCAAGATCATTTCAACGTGGAAACCCCAGAATTAACTATAAATGCATGTTTAAATGTTTGAGATGATTAACGTCATTGCAAAAAGGTCCAAATCAAAATTTAAGCTACTGTGATGGGGCTATTAAGATATAAGATAATAATCAAGTATAATTACACTGAGGTTTCATTCTGCTCAGATCTTCAACAAAGAGATGAGATAATTAACGATCATTAACTGTACAGTGTCAGGATAATTCTTAACCATCCTGTCGCGATTCATGTTTCTGTTGTTAGTTTAAGTACTACACTACTTTTGGGTACAAATGAATCATCATACCCTACAAGAGATGAACAAAACAGACAATTAAATCATTAAATCACTTAATTTTTATCAATTAAAATACTTTTTTTTCATTGCCATACCAGCATCTATGGCTATTTTCATGGCAAGATAGTGGTAACTTACATTAGTATTGAAAATCAACAACTGACAAACAACTCACATCATTATAACAAACATTATATAATATTTTATATTTCATTATTTGATAAAAAAAAAAAAAAATAGGATTATTACTAGTAAAACATTTTTGAAAACATCCATTAGAGAACTTTCTGAATAAAAACATTGCCTAGTGCGATTTAAAGCAACAACAAAATGTTTTATAGACAGAGGAGTCTGACAAAAAAATACATGTTAGTGGTACATCAATTTAATTACATATAACTTATAGTATAAAACTTAAAAATATAACAATAATATATCATTATTATTATTATTGTTAAAATGTAATTTCATAATTCATATATAATGTCTATGTTAGTTATAAATAAAAAATAAGTAATAATAATACTGTATTATTTATAACTGTTTTATTAATGTTATTACTTTAAGAAACATTTGGACCTGAACTTAAATCTTTGCAATTATTCAGGGTTACTTAAGACTGTCTAGTTGACTAGTCTTTCAAACATCCCACCCACTAGTTAACGTTAATAGGTAGTTTTGCACATACCTAAAAGAAGACGGGCAACAAAAGCAAGTTGGGGCCTAGAGAAGGGGTTCAGGGAACTAGATGTGTTTTTCTTCGTCTTGTCAGACGCTGTTGTTGCTCTTGTGTGCATGTCATCCTCTGACGACCCACCGCACACTCAGACCCGTCTATCTCAACAGTGGATATGACACCACCTCTAAAATACCAGGACAGGATTTACAAAAACAACACTGAGTTGACACCTCACAAAAAAGGCGGTGGGAAAAATGTGACTGTGTCCTCGTTGGCAAGAGGATGGACAAAAAGTATTTTCTTTGCTGTGGCCCCTTCACCCGACTGCTGATTTTCAACGTCTAGCTTCTTTGGACTCAATTATCAAATTAAGTGGAATTCAGGCTAAAGATTTCATAGCAATCAACAGAACACCCATGAAGCTCTATTTAGGATGACCCCAAAGCTACATTATGACAATAGCAGATTAAGAGATTAATCCTGAAAAAAATTTAAATAAAATGTATCATGGTTTCCACAAAATATATTAGGGAGCACTTAACATGTTTTTAACAATGATAATAATTAGCAGCAAATCCACATTTTAGAATGATTATTGAAGGATCGTGTGACACAAATATTTAGCTTTGCCATCACAGGAATAAATTACATTTTAAAACATTAAAATAAAAAAAGGTTAATTTAAATTGCAATAATATTTCACAATACTACTATTTTTACTGTAATTTTTGATCAGATAAATGTAGCCTTGGTGAGCATAAGAGATTTCTTTCAAAAACATGGAAAAACCATTTAGTTCAGTTGGTCAACAGACGCTACAATTATAATCTGAAAGTCTGCTCTGCTCCATACGGCATGAGCTGCAGAGTCGTAGCACAGTGCAGCAGGAGTCAGATTTCACTATCACGTGATGAGAGTAAGGAGAGTTGACTGACAAGACGATGGCGGAGGATTTGGTGTGCAACAGATTCTGAGCATCATTGACAAATTCCTTGTAAAATGTGTGGTCAGTACCACCGCTCCCTATACACTGTGCACGTGATAGCGAACATCCCTAGTGTATATGTAAACATAATGGAAATGACAACCTGTTTGCCCATCCATTGAAGAACAGGGGATGCATCTCATAAATTTTTTTAAAAACACTTCTAACATTTTCTTCCTAGTTATTATTGAAAGGTCTAAATCCAAAATCACAAAAGACGTAACTGTATGTGACATATAGAGATCCAACTGAACATTGTGTCCCTTGGCGGAATGCAGTATCAACTTTGGCTGGCCATTGTTAGGGGATTCTGGGTTTTTACAGCATTCCTGACAGTTTCCAAACAAGGTTACACTGAAATAAGAAACCACAAAATTGCAATGTGACTTCAGGAAATACTCCAAGGAACCAAAGACTAAAAGCTACAGCCACTGATTCCCAGGCCTGTCTTTCTCATCTCAAAGTAAATCTCATCATGGTCACAAGTAAACACAAACAGAGACGAACTCGACTGGCTCCTGAGATACCAAAAATCAGCTGCTTGGTGTTTGATGTTCAATCCACAGACAGCCAGGCTTAACGGGATCCACCTTAACTTTGATTTGTTTGTCGTATGTTTAGTGGACTCTACAAGCTTTAAAAGGATCATCTTTGATCACAGCAAACCGCACGGGGGTGGCAGGGATGTTTTATAATGAGGGGAAAAAAAACTGGCACCACATCTAAGGACATCATTCTTCTTTTATTTTCCTCTCTGGAGTTATAAAAACCAAAAGGATGAGTTAAGAGCGGGGATCAGTTACCGCCAGGTATGGGTGTGCCCAAGACCTGTCACATTACACAAGATGAGTCAGGACTAGGAGAATGAGATCAGAGAGTTACTACAATGACCACATGGCACATGATTTGTGGCGTTCAACCAGTTGCTCTGTTTTACTATGAAACAACAAAAAAAGCTGGGTGTGAAAACCGCATTCACCGCATAGACGGCACCCCAAATAAATGCAATAAAATCAGAATTACTTTCATTAGCCAAGTGTAATGCAAAGCTGTGTCAGTAGGGTATATACACACCAGGAATTCGTCTTTGTACAAGCAGCTAGCAGATATGATGACAATCACGTCACAGTTTCTGCATGCACACAGAGCTCTAAGACTTCAAAAAGTGCTTGAGGCTTCAGGAACAAAGAGACAGCCTGTATACAATATCGCTTATTCTGTTGCACTGTATTTGAACAGCGTAAACAAATCTGCCATCAGGTACCCAGTGAAATTTACATCCAAGACTTGCAATTTAATCCACACTTACAAATAAAACAATACACTCTGCATTGAATGCAACTTCAATGTGACGTTTTACCAGTGTTTTCTCTGGGATTAAAACCCATGACCTTGGTGTCACTAGTGCCATTTTCTACAGGGTCTAATTTACAGAATTTTTGCATATTTTTTGGGTGGTATAACCCTATGAATGTGTCGGCTAATAAAGGTGTTGCTAAACTGGACTGCTTTAAACATTATATATATGCAAAGGTAACAATGAAACATGGAGTAATGTGAAAATACAAAGCGAGACGCATCAAAGTAAAGACGAGCGTGTTAAAGAACTATTATGTACAATGGAAAGTGGAGTTTGTTTGTGTACAGTTGGCAAACAAAACCTGCAATGTTGTATCAACACAGAATTCAAATTACTTATAGGCTATTTCAGTGCCTTTTTTGAAAAAGCCAGTCATCCAATCAGAATTCACAGTTGAAATTTTAGAAATATTGAGTCTTTTATTTTTAACTTTGTTCTGTGTTATTATAATAAAATTATATTATAATATTGATGTGATTAAGTGATATACGATTTTGGTCAGGCCGCTCACCCTTACAGGCTACTATGATGCACTACTATGGTTGCAATTAAATTTCTTTGCATGTACACATCAGCGGATGCAAAACCAAATGACAGCTTTGAGTAGGAGGCGAGACAGAGGGGCCAGACATAGTCTCTTTCCATACTGTAACGTGTGGAGTGAAGACTTCGTGCAAATGCCAACCGCTTGCCACAAGAAAGCCTGCTCCATGGCCTATGGATTAAATGTCCTCTGAAGCCACAGAAAGCCTATTAGTCTCAGACTGAACCTTCAGAAACACTTGCGGAAGTCACAAGGCCATCTAGACAGAAGAGACCCGAGCAAACCAAAGTATGCATCAGAAATACCCATGTTCCACTTAAATTATAAAACTAACATCTGATACCTGTGTTCCAACATGCTTTTTGGCATATAAAAGCACACGTGATTGATGGACCCGTTTTAAGTACTCCATCCCTCCTCACTGTTCCTGCTCAATTAGAACTTCAAAGACGGCACATCAAACGCAACAAATTTACAGAGCGCCCATCTGTCCGCCTTCACTCGCGTCATATTCGGCCATTACCTCAGCCTCTTCAGCCTCTTGGACCTTGTATCAGTTTCATTGTTAAACACACTTAAAGACCAGGTGAGCCCTGATTTTGAACTACGCAAAAAAGTAAATTATACCTAATCAACCTTTTCCCCATCTTTATAACTTCAAAAATGACTTGGAGAATGAGTTGGCTTCTTTGCAGTAAGATTTCTTTAAACCTTTCATGCCTATCCAAGATTTTCCCCATTGTTTTTAACTCATCTATGAATTACTAATTTAGCATCAGTTTAAATGTGCACAGTGTGCTAATCAACAGGGTTCTGACACCTTTTAAATCAAAGAATCAAAACTTCAAAATTCATGATTATTTATGATTTTACAGAGATTACACAAACAAGAAAACAATTTCTGTCAAATAAAATAAAAAGATATATATATTAAGTTTGTTCATTTTTAATTAGGCTTCATTTTTTATGCCAAATACTTAAAATACTTAAATACACTGCAGGTCAAGAGTTTGAAGTCAGTATTTTTTTTAAATATATCCTTTTAGCAAAGATCCATTAAATTAATCAAAAGTGACAGTAAAGACTTTTACATTATAATAAACAAAATTGAACTTTCAACAACATTGATGATAAAAGTTTCTTGAGCAACAAATTTGCATATTAGAATGATTCCTAAAGAATCATGTAATCATGTGACAATGAAGACTGGAGTTATCGCTGCAGTGCTGAATATTCAGCTTTCACATCACAAGAATAAATGATATTTTAAAGTATATTAAAATATAAAAACAGTTACTTTAGATTGTAATAATATTTCACGATATTACTGTTTTTACTGTTTGACCAAATAAAAGCAGGCTTGGTGAGACTTCTTTCAGAAACACCTATGCGACATAGGCATATCACAGAAAAAAGTTAGCAATCAGTAATTAAACAAATGGCCTATGAAGAAAGCCAAATGGCTGATGGCATTCATGCCCAACCTGAGGAGCAAATATTTGCTTGTTCGTTTCCGCACCATCTAGTCCACAGGTATGAAAGGCCACCAGGATGTGACAATAAGGTCAGGCTAATCTAACAACACAGTAATGAGTAAACGCACTGCAGAGACACCACTAAAGAGTAAAAAAGGCCTAGTATAGGATCTTCCTGTTAAAAACTGGTCAGTGAGTGTGATCGTGACCTTCTACAAATTACAGGCCACACCTGTGTTTTGTTCAAGGAGCTACGGGCGTTGAAATGGGTGGATGTAACAGCCTTCAATTTGGCTAATACTCTTGAGTCATGAAGAGCCTTACTGCACAGAACGTGCTCTGCTTCAAGCAGAAAGCTGATTACAGATGGAGCAAACCAGAGTGTATACAACGTGCGTCTCTCGCTCTCCGTTTCTTCTCATTCTAGCGCTGCAAATGCTTTCATCTGAAAAGCATCAGAGCAGCACAGCTAATCTGGCCTAATGCATTTTTTTAGATACACAGCAGGAGTGGAATGCAAAAGACTCTACAATTGGCTCACTTAAGCACTGATTTCTTTTCTCTCTCTCTCTCTCTCTCTCCAAACGAATGACAAAGTGCACTGTGAGAGACCATATCGAGTGTTTGTGTCCCATGTTTGTGTAACACACAATGAAACTCTGCTGGGCATTGCGGGACTCCCTGAAGTCAAGCCAATGCTGCAATGAGACTTCATCCATCTAGCTGTACACAAGGAAAACAATAGAAAAATCAAGACTGCCAAGTAGGCAATTACTCTGGCTGGAATGCTTGTGCAGAGTCGAGGTTAAGTACCAAAACTAGCGGGTAATACATTTCTAAGCATCTACAACTGGATTTGTGTGGTCTGCATCATCACATCTAGCCAAACTCTGGTCATAAAATTTGCAATACTAGTGGTCAACAGAGATATCTAGAGTTCAGAGAAAAAATTTCTTCACAGTACTCAGTTCAATTCAATAAAATCCAGTCCACTGACAAAACGGTCAGTAAACTGTCAGTGAACCTCATGAAAACTGAATCTCCAGAATTGTCCAGGTCACATTTCACTCCGACAGCAATAATAATATTAATAACATTTTGCATCAGGTATGTGTATTTTTAGGACCAATAAATGCATTAGAATGCACTGTAAGATATTTTATGGAAAATTAAGCTTATTTTACCTCCAAATTCTCATTACTATACTGTGTCTGTTTCAATATTTTAATGACAATTTATTATGCAATTTATTAAATCTATTACAGTAAAAAAGGTTTTCTGCAACGCTTTAATTAAAGCTAGTAAAATCAAGGAAATTGTTAATTGTGCTTAAAATAATTGTACAATACAAAAAACCTTAAGGATCCTATCAGGAGACGATATTTTATTCAGGCAAAACATAAATCTTTTTCCCCCACACACATTTTAGGAGTGAAATGTAACCTGAAATGTAACCTGAGATTGACCCAGATAACATTTATGTTAATGTGCCTTAACAGGTGCCAGTAATCTCACAATGTCACAGTATCAACATGTACAATAAATTTCAGATTTAAAGGTACTCAAGATCAGACATGTGCACCTTTAAATACACACACACACACACACACACACAATGAAGTGGTCTAATACATTTGCTAGCATGTTCCAACTGGATGTCAGGTCGCTGGGCTTTATATGATGTGTTTGGTCCAGTCATGTTCTGCTGAGTGTGCAGTTATTTCATGAATGTGCACGGGGTGACTGACCTGATTGATGGAATTGGCTGTACATGAAGAGAGACCTGTTCCGACTGAAGCCATCAAAAAAGTGACAGGGTCAAAGGGCACTGGAGCCATGGCATAGCCAGCAGCTGCCGTAGTAACCACAAGAGCTACGGACAAAAAGAAAGAGTGAGGTTACAAGATTTTAGTTGAAACGGTTACTTGAGTTTCAAAAAGATGTAATGAAAATAATGTAAATAAAGAAATGTAAATAAAATAACTGAATCAGAAATTGCATAAATAAATAAAAAGCTTTTGGCAACATTTCATTAAACTTTCCAGCTGTTTGGCCTTACAGACACATTGCAAAAAAAAATAAAAAATCCACCAATTCAACAAAAAAAAAAAGAAAAGAAAAAGTGTGTAATTCACCTTCTAACTAATAAATAAGGAATCAGGTTAAAAACAGGCAGATCAGTGTTGGCTAGATGCCATTAGGCTATTAGACATCGATAGATATTCTTGCTCTCTCTCTAAAAAATTTTCAGAAGTACAAATCTCAAAAAGTTAATTATGCAGAGCATATAAGTGGAATTCTCACCACAAATTTAATATTATCATTTCTAAAAAAGAGAAAATTAGTACTTAATTGAATAAGACTCTTTTTTAAACTGATTACATGATTAACCATAAGAAAGCAATTAAACTTAATAAAAATAATCATTAGGCAAGTCAGCGCTGACTTCTTTTTTATATTAAGTATCACAAATTGAACTTTCTATGAACTTCAAGATCAGCAGTTTAGCTTTGATTACTGCAAATGTCATATATTCAACTAACAATACGCATCTTATATTGCAATATGACATACAATATATCAAACAAACAAAAGATAAAAACATATACCTGTTAATTTAAGTTTGGAGAGCCGTGCGTAAATCCCTGGTAAATCATTGTATTCAACCCTCAACTCCTTCCACTGCCGAGCCTCCAAGCGGGCAGCTTTGGTCGCCTCTGGTTCAACCTGGATGCTCTTCGAGTCACATGGCGGCTCCACAGTGCCTGGCTCCGGCTTTAAGGCTGGGATCTGCTGAAGCTGTCTGACCACCGAATCATCTCGATCATCCGGTGCAGAAGCAACAGGCTCCTGCTTAGGTCTTGCTCTCTGGCAGAGACCACCGCTGCTCTTAACATACTGTGGGAAGAAACATGAAATATATAATACATAAATTTGATAGATTTTAATTTAATCACTTAATTCTGATTTAGATACAGGTGATTTTGTATATCCCTAATTTGATTTGCAATAATTTAAAAGGAAAGCAAACAATATTACAAAGAAATAATAATCCTCCTGCAACGGTATTATGGAATAGCTGACCGAAAAAGGATGAGATCATATTTTTAAACATCTATAAAGATATATTTGAGCAGAATTGTCTTGGTCAGTGCGTTTCTGATTATGCATACATAAGGGCAGCACTTCATAGGTTATACCCGTCTCTTCAGAAAGCAGAGATGCTGGAACGTGAACCATTCTGCTTGATTCTTCCTGCAGAGCTGAATCAGACTCCTGGCACTCATGTGACTCCTAGATGCATTTGCAATGAGCTTCTGCTGCACGTTGACACCTACCAAACCTTCAAAAAGAGAAGATACTTTTAATGAATGCCTATACTAACGTATAAATTTGCCTGTAATGTACATAAAAGAACAGTAAAGATACAATAAGAATTTTTCCTTCAAAAGGTGAAAAAATAACAGAACAAGAGGAAAAGGGACTCACTTTGTGCAACAATATCATACTTGCAAAGAATTTTGTAAGCTCTAAATGCTTTTTTTTTTACCTTTATAAAGAAAAAATCATTAAGTTAAGTCATTTTAAAAGTGAAAAAAAAAATGTTTTGGAGTCAGACCATTTAATTTTAACAATTGAATTGTATAAGATATGGTTTATCTTTATCAATCCAGTGTATCATTATGCCTTAATCATTTAACCTCCCAGTGATGTAATGACAAACAACAAATGGTATCATCACACCAAATGACTCCTGCAGCACTCAGGACACAATACATCAGTTCTTCATCTATAAACGGGCGATATTCAAATTATATACATATATAAATATCTCACATAAATAAATATCTCACATAACGGGCAATGTAAGTCAAATGATGATTTGCCGCAAGCAGAATATACTGCAGAAAAAGTACTTATACATCAATGTCATTGGATGTAACTAATGGAATTCCTTAAAAATGTATTCATGTCATGTAAACTGTGTTATTTTAAGGTCATGCTGCTATAGTAGCGCTTCAGCGGCTAGGCTAACCGGCTTGCATTCTTTTAAAACATCACCCCGGAAAAAGCGAAAGATCACACATGATTCATTAACATAGTATAGTTATTAATACCATGTGGAAGGCATTTCCAGACTCCCGTCAGTCTACTACATGGTGTTTTGTACATGTTCTTCAGGCGAACGACCGGCTACCGCTGTGTCCCCTTCACATGCTGCAGCGCGCCATCTTGACCTCGCTTTCGTAAGCAAAGTGTTTCCTCTGACGTGTGTCCTGTGTGTCACGCGCATGTAGCAGTGTACAGTGTGCGTCGACTGTAACAGGTATTTGACAATCCTGGAAAACTATCTGAACGGTTATTAATAATTAAAATAAACCAAATTAAGTAAAAGACCTAAATGAATGTTTAAAATTTGGTTTTAGCTGCGTGACTGACAGCAGTGTGGGAATTATTGGGCCTTGTATTATTATAAATGAACGTATCTTAAATGAATCTTTTTTTGTTGTTGTTATTTTTGATAATAATAACGAGGGAAAATATTAAAATTATACAGTATGTATCTATAGCCTATGGAAATAACTTCAAAATTACTTTAAAAATAAGTTTAGCCCAAAAAAGTCAAATGTGTTACAATTAGCTCAGGTCTTCTGTATATTTTTTCTTTTATCATTTGTATTGCACTACAGGGCCCAAATATGAAATCTCTGCCACCTGATAATAAATACAATTTAAATAATTTTAAATGTATCATTAAATCTGTTGCACAAATGGGATTTGTTTAACTCTAAATGGTCCTCTAATTCAGGGTCTGTGCCTCTTTTCCCTTCCCTATCCATCATACAGCCTCTCCGCCTGCTCCATTATTTGTTTGTGATTACAACTGCAATGGGCTTCTATCTTATTGCACGTCTTGTGTGTGATTCATAATTTCCCAATACCAATAGCTTTCGATATCTGACATGATTCAGCATTCTTTGTAGAAGCAACAGAGATACTGTTCATAATGTCTATTAAAGATCTACAAAAAAGATACATTTCCAATTTATCAGTATATACACTCAGACGTTCCTTGATTATCTTGGATATCTTCCTCCAGTATTAAAGGTCTGATGGTTGAAACCCCGCATCCAAACCCATTTCCTTGATTCATCTCATTCATTATGGCCGCTTCCTGGCCAGCCCTCCCATCCTCTCCTAGCAGATTACATGATCTAATCTCACCCCCTATCCAGATGCAGCTCTGATGAATGTCAGCAATGCCCAGCGGTATGTTCTAACAGCCACAGATCATGAGCTCTATTCAGCTCCCACAGACAACTTGTGCAACAAGACGGGATTGCAGCTTTGACCCTGTGAACTTTTTGAGACTGGTTTGATTGAGATGCACGCTATTGTGTTGGTCGGTTTTGTGTATATTGTAGACTATATGAGTCTGGAGCACTTTAAAATAGTACAGTCTGTTGTGTTTGTGTGTGTGTACTATTTTTTAAAGGCCCGCTGAAGTGTCTTGGAAACGCGCAGCATTATTCAATGCGTTGACGTAATTTCAACTGAAACAGGAAGACAGGGCGGGACATATCGATCAGCCCTGCCCTTTTTAAAAATAGCCAATAGCGTTTTATTTTACAGCTCGGCCAGAGCCATTAGACTCTGTAAAACCTCAGTTTCCTTCTAATCTCTAACCGTTTCTAATCCTAATGCCCTCTATATCACTTTAAAATACAGCATTATGTGCAGAATTCAAATGGGTCCGATACCTTCTGTGGTCTGTGCCGACTCGCGGTCCACGCATATGATCCGCTCTGTGCTCTCGTGTCTCTGGACCAGAGCAGCTCGCGCTGCGGCAGTTCATGTGACACTAATGCGAAAACAGACTTAATTTGAATCAATCGAAAGCATATTTACACTGTCTGAATCGTTCCCTATTCTCTATATAGTGCACTATGTGCCATTCACCATGTAGAAACTAGTAAATGTGTGAATAAATGACCGGTTCCAGCCACAGCTTTAGTGTCTGTTGATAGTGCAGGAGGGGGCGGGACTTCAGATTCTAGAGAGCATTTGATTGGACAGAAGATTTGATGAGAAGCTGAAGTGCGATGTGATGTCATGAAAATCCGTGATCCATTTTAGCGGAAGTGAGAGACTGTAAGTTTCTCCTAAATGCGAATTTTGTCATTGTTTTGGAACACACCAGCTTATTCATAACATTAAAGGGCCTCTATGTAATAATGATACCCAGTGTTCAAAATAGGTACTGCAGTCCAAATTCAAAATATTGTTTGGCCCGCCCCCTCGTTCAAAGACGCGGTTGCCAGCAACAATAGGGAACGCAGTTCACAATGAAAGCTGAGACGACTTACAAATTGTAAGCTGATGAGTTGATTTATCTGTTTTAATATGCTGTCGTTCATAGAGATTTTTAGATGGATGCAGAGGCTTTTTAGGTCAGGTAGAATCTGCGATTCTCTGACCAGTTTGTTTGTTGGTTTCCATGGCTGCAATTCGCGGTGTTTTCCGCCAACTGGCAACCTGTGATGTCGAAATACTATTGGATAAACTGGCAGCACATGTTTCACACAGACCAAAACAAAGACAAACATTCCGACACGGAACGCATATTTTCAAAGTAGAATATCTGGCTGTAGCATTGTTTTTCTGAGAAACAAGTAGGTGAACTTAACATGTTTCCAATATATCTGCAAACATATCAGGGTATTTTTATGCTTTATTAAAGTAAAAATCTTACATAGAGCCCCTTTCAGGCTAACATATTCATACTAAAAGCTAAAAAATCTAAAATTTTAATTTCAGGGGGACTTTAACATTGTAATCATAGAATGTTATTTTATATGTGATTTAGATCATGTGCATGTGTGTACATGCATATCTTGAACTAATATTCAAATCAGTGTCATAAAAAAAGTTCACAGCCAATCAGAACCACGTTGATGTTTAATAATTAATAAATAATAATGAATAAAAAACATATTTAAAATAATATCAGATCACTAACTGTCTCTGTGATAAACTTATTTGACCTTTCCTGATGAAATACAAAAAAAAGTCATTCAGCCGAGTTCATTGTTGTTTTGCTCCACGATTTGCAGCAATTCATGTAATCTGATTCCCCAAGAATAACATCATTTGTGTGCTTGTTGACAATGCACTGAATGGAAAAATGAGGATGAGAAAATAAGATCAGGAAATTGTTTGTTTATTATAATAGATGTCCATAGTGACAAATCTGATTGGACACTTGCACATTATCAGCAAGAAATATTCATCATTTATAAGAAGAGACTGGAATTTATGTTAAAAAATAAATAAATGTTATTCGCTTCATACATTAAATGAGAGCTGACTGTGAATTGCCTTCACAATGACACAGGACAAGTATGGTAAACATGTGGTAATGATTCTCACTGTGTCCTCAAGTGACATTTGTAACCAAGGATGCTAATCAAGAATGCTTACACCCTTTGTTCTTTTAGACTTTTTCTAAGTACTGCCCTCAGCCTTCAGAATAGACAACTACAATGACTATTGTCATATAGAGGTGTGTGATAATTTAATTAGACGCTCCACAGGGTAAAGACTAAAGATATAGAGAGGTCATAAAGCTAGACATGCCTCCACATCCTGCTCACCACAAGGTTTTCAGCATTGACCAACCTGAGAGGCAGATGGTCTTAAGGGTTTCAGAACAATGCAGCCTGATTGGATGAATCTGCTTAACACACGGCGCTTTTCAGGACACACAAACAGAGGTCTCATCCACTGTGGTGGTCTCTTATCATGGCAGAATGTAGCATCTTGAGATAGACTATTCTTTCAAAGCAAGGAGAAAGAAAAGAAGACAGATGAACAAAGGGACTATGACTGAAATATATTGATGGGTTTCTGTCGGGGTCATGAGTTGATGGAATAGATATACGATATGATGTAAGATTTTCTTTATAAAAATGTGCCCATGTTGGAACAAATAACTATGCCTACTATTATTTTTCTATATATAGTGGACTACCGACAGATTGAAGGTCCAAATTGCAGTTTCAATGCAGCTTCAAAGGGCTCTACACGATCCTAGCCAAGGAATAACGGTCTCATCTAGCGAAATGATCTGTCATTTAAAAAAAAAAAAAAAAAATGTATATACTTTTTAACCACAAATGCTTGTCTTACACTAGCTCTGTGATGCGCCACGCATTATGTAATCATGTTGGAAAGGTGACGTATAGTACCGATCCAGTGTCTACAAAGCAAACGTGCAAAGACTAAGTCAAATGGACTTTACAAAAAAAGGTAAAACAACGATGTCGGACGATTTTGAAGTTGGAGGAGAAAATGAGATAGATTTTTTCGCCCTACTGCGGTACTTCCGCCTTCGTCACATGTGACCTTTCCAACATGATTATGCAATGCGTGGCGCATCGCAGAGCTAGTGCAACATTAGCATTTGTGGTTAAAACGTATATAGATATATATATTATTTTTTTTTTTTTTTTTTGAAAATGACAGATCGTTTCGCTAGATAAGACCCTTATTTCTCGGCTGGGATCGTGTAGAGCCCTTTGAAGCTGCATTGAAACTGCAATTTGGACCCATTTCAACCCATTGGTAACTGTTGAAGTCCACTATATGGAGAAAAATCCTGGAATGTTTTCCTCAAAAACCTGAATTTCTTTTCGACTGAAGAATGACAGACTAAAAACATCTTGGATGGCATGGGGGTGAGTAAATTATCAGGAAATTTTAATTCTGAAGTGAACTAAGCTTTGTGCCAGACTCACTCTTTTTTGTTAATATCAGCACAGGACTTGGTATTTGTTGGTGTAATGGAATGGTGACATGCTGAAACAATTGAGAGTAACCACGGGCCCCAGGTTGTGTAAGCCGAGCCCTAAAGGGCCATTAGAGGACCTTAAAGAGTGGGAACCCATAAGTCCTCTGCGCAAACTTGTCTGCACCCCTTTTTAACCAGTCAAAGTCATTTTTTATGATTGTTTACTTGTTGGGAACAGGAGGCCAGGCAAAGCAGATGCAATGAAAAACACCCCAACTGTTCCCATAAACTGCTCATCCCAATAAGTAGTGGATGCCATGACCTGTCATCACTCTAGCTCACCCCTTCATGATTTACACCCTTTGTCCCTGTGGGTTTAAAAACTCGCACTAATCCTTCAGGGATGGCCGTTTGAACCACTGTGGAAGCTGCCCAAAGAGAGGGAGGATAAAACCGAAATCCAAGACAGAGAGCCCTACAAAACTGCGAGCAGAAACAGATGCAGGGAAGCTCCTGTGTTTATAATTGATTTTCAAGGGCAGTGTCTTGTTGTCAGAGTTTGTCTAACAAGCTTTTGCCTGGCGCCCTGGTGCTTGTCAACCACGGGGCATCAGATGCACCGGCACAATCCAGAAATACCAGGATCAGGCTGTGGAATGAGAGTATTTTAAGAGATACTCTTGAAGTCTCATCTATAGATAAAATGAAGTGTTAAAAGGATAGTTCACCCAAAAATAAAGCCCAAAACTTTTAAGATCCAAAAAGGACACACTACTATTTAAAAGTTTGGGGTCGGCAAGATTTTTAAATGTTTTTGAAAGAAGTCTGCTCATCGAGGCTGCATTTGTTAAAATACATTAAAAACTGTAATATTGTGAAATATTATTACAATTTAAAATGAATGTTTTCTATTAGATTATATTTTAAAATGCAATATATGGTAAAGCGGAATTGTCAGCAGCCATTACTCCAGAATTCATTGTCACTTTTATTTTTAGAAATCATAGTTCAAAAGTTGTGCTGCTTAATATTCTTTTGTGGAAACCATGATAAAAATATTTCAGGATTCAATGTTACAATGAATACAATGTTAAAAAAGAAGAAGAAGAAAAAAAGAACAGCATTTATTTGAAATCTTTTGTAACATTATTGTCAGAATATTAAAGAATGATCAGTTTTATGGAAGCTTGTTTCCACAATTAAACTTCCACAACTTCTTTTCTCAGAATTGCGAGATATAAACTCGCAATTGCGAGTTATAATGTCAGAATTGTGAGATACTGTATAAACTCACAATTGTGAGAAACAAAGTCAGAATTGTGCATTATAAACTCACAACTGCTAAATATAAACTCACAATTCTGACTTCCTTTCTCAGAATTGTGATATATAAACGCGCAATGGCGAGTTATAAAGTCCAATTCTGGACTTAATAAAAAGACTGAATTTTTTCTCAGAATTGTGAGTTTATATCCCACAATTCTGACTTTATAACACACAATTGCGAGTTATAAGGTCAGAATTGTGAGTTATAAAGTTAGAATTGTGATATATAAACTCGCAATTCTGAGAAAGGAAGTCAGAATTGTGAGAAAAAGTCAGAATTGTGAGTTTATATTTAGCAGTTGTGAGTTTATAACGCACAATTGAGGGTTTTTATCTCACAATTCTGACTTTATAACTCGCAATTTTGAGTTTATATCTCGCAATTCTGACTTCATAATTCGCAATTGCGTAAGAAAAAAAGTTAAAATTGTGAGATAAAAAGTCGCAATTATACCTTTTTTGTTTTGTTCAGTGGTTGAAACAAGCATCCATACAATTTAATGCATCCTTTCTGAATAAAAGTATTAATTTCTTTAAAAAAAACAATCTTTTTGACCCCAAATGTTTGAAAAGTATACTGTAAAGTTAGCGTGAAATTAATCCATGTGACTTGACTGGTCTAAATAGAAATTTAAGCCTTTGTTCACTCTCAAATCGAATCAAAATATTGTTCAATGCATGCCTGCACATGCTACATCAAATATGGCATCACAATCAGGTTTCTGTCACCATATATGAAGTAGCCTTTGTATGTGTGTTGAAGAATATTCAGATTTTATGTGAGAGTCATGATACTCCAGTCCAGTCCAGATTTTTTAGGGGAAACACTTACAAATTGTCAAAACACAGGTATTCCCAGCCCTGCATCTTTGTCCCATGTGTTTACGTCCGAGCTCATGCTTTCTTTGTGAGACTGAGGGGCTAAGCCAGTAATTGGCCATGGATCATCAATCTTACAAAGCTTCCCAAAAGCTTTTCACTCAAACTTGTGAGAAGACGAATGAAAGTGAGTTGCCTCCCAGTTGCCAGTGAGCAGGCCCTGGGTGGAGCGATCAAGTAAGCCTGTGGTCTTTGAGAAACCACAATGTCGGGTTCTACTGAAGAGTCCATCTGGTTTATGTCACATAACCCACTCTTTGTGTCAAATGTATATGAGACACTTCATGTCCCTTTGAGGATGCATGGCAGGCAGACAAACAGGCAGGCACATTGTTTGCGTAAGGCTGGGTGGAACGCAGACCTGTCGCGATCATCAAAAGAGTTTCTCCCTGCTTATATTACACAAATGTCTTTAGTATGGTTTCTGTGCTGTGCATGAAATTGAAAATGTCTTGAGAATTTCCATGTGAAGAAAAATGACTTCAATCCAGTCTGCATTTATGGTTTCCGCTTATTGTTTCTGCCTGATTTATTGACTGAGTTAGAGTGTTAGGCAGCATTGTCTTTCATTTTGCGTTTTTCTTGCTTAATGGATTTGAGGCTCTTGTTGTTGGTAAATGAAAAAGAAGGCATTTCATTTGTCAGAAGTCATAATACAAAACTATCAAGCCATTTAGTCTACTGTGAGGTCAGTTGAACCCGAGCATTTGCTTTCAGACTGTATTGGGTTTGGCTGAACTTTGGACGTCCACGGTTTGGCCTCCTTGGAACGCACAGGAAGACTCACAAATTTGTCAAAATGAGAGAGATGGAGTCAAGCGGCTCCTAGAGCAAGTGTGGTTTCTGGGGTCATGACAATGTCTCTGCATTTCTCGTCGACAGAGATACATTATGGGTTTCCCATCAGTCTGTGTATGTTATTTATCGACTTGAGCTTGTCCAAGTTAGCCTGTGTGTGTCCATAAGCGAACTCCAGTGATGCTGCTAGCGGACAAAGACCCAAATCTAGGCTCAGGGACACCACAATGCTCAGTCCAGGTCTTAAAGATGGAAAAGTGTGAAAAACAAACTGTGTCCATTTCTCCTCAGCGTCCGAAAGTAATCAGTGGTGTCATTGTACCCGTAAATCTCCTGTCCGGCAGTGGCTGGAGTCCCAGATGGGAACACATCCCTCTACGTCGTAAATCACGAAGCATCCTTGCAGAATCAGACTTCAGCTATATATTTCTCAAAGTGAGGGGTGGGTGGGTGCAGAAATACTGCAGAACTGTGGCCTTCGAAGTCAATTTGCAAAGTGGGCCGAGTCTTTATTCCTGTGCAGAGATAAAAGTAAATTTCTCTCACTTACTCTTTCAATATCTCTCTCGCTCTCCCTCCCTCTGCCTTTCAAAGCTCTGAGCACGCTTTCGTGCAGCTCTGCTTCAGAATGCTGTGAAATTTGATTTAAAATAATCCTGTTTATGTTATAGCTAAGTGGCTTCCTCCTGTGCCTTGTCCTGGGAAATGACCTGTTGTTGAGCCTAGGACACACGCACAGAATGACAGACGTAGTAAGTGAATGAAAACAGAAAAAATATAATACAAATACATAGGCAGGAGAAAGTATCTGCTTGTCATGAAAGCACATTGAAAAACATTCAAACGCAACTCCAAACCTCTCTGACATTTATCGCTGTTTTAAAAATATAAGGCAATTTTCAAATTTCCTATCAATAAAAACAGACAAGGAACAAATTCTTATCTTAGTCTGGCTGATGGAAACATCTGTTTTCATCTCCGTAACTGTATATATTACACGGTCAGGCATCTGAACTACTTTATATTGATTTGGGATGTGAAACTCAATTCGATTGTGTAGATGTTGTGCAGTCTTTTTTGCATAAGAATTTTAATATAAAAAAACAAGCAAGTCTGTGTGCCAGATTTAAACCAGCACAGGGGGGGAAATCCCATCAATGCTACAGAGTAGAGGTGCCCAAACTGTTTACTACTAAGGGCCAAAAATCAAACTTGTATTCTCTCTATTTCATTGCAAACATAAAAAATAAAAAGTGTTAAAACCCAAAGATACATTTCCTAATCCCCACTCCAAGGCTTCAATGACAGGCCAAATCTAAGGTCATCACAGCCTAACTTTACCCAACGGACCCGGGTTTAGGCATTGAGTCTCCAATCATGAATGATAGCTGCTCAAATAAAAGGGATAGTTCACCCAAAATGAATATTCTATTAACATTTACTCAACATCATATCATTTCAAACCTGTATGACTTAAATTATTCTGTGGAACACAAAAGGAGAGATGTGTAAATTATATCCTTGCCACTCTTTTCAATATAATGAAAGTGGAGAAGGACTGAGGCTGTCAAGCTCCAAAATGACAAAAAGTATCATAAAAGTTTTTCAAATGACTTGTGCTCTATATAGTACAAACCTTCTGAAGTCATATGATAGCTTTGAGTGATAAACAGAAAATCACACTACAAAATTTGTCCTTTTGTCTTCAAATTTTGTCATACACGTTTGGAACGAACTGAGGGTGTAGTAAATAATGGCAGAATTTTTATTTTTGAGTAAATTATTCCATTAAATAAAACATTCGCTAACTGCAGGTGTGTTGGTATCACATTAGGATGGTTCATCTCACTGTCCCTGGTGTTCTTGAGATCCTTCAGGCTGTTTGGCTGTTAGACACAATGGAAAGGAGGGCCCCAGCAGGACTGTTAATCATCAGACACACTGAACAAGAACACTGAACGAACGTACTAATGAGACACCAAGGTCACTGTCTGTCGTGTGTGAGGAGTGATTCCCAGCAGCTGTGATACATTAAAGAGGTGGTGTCTTACACTGATGGTTTGCAGGCATATTAAATAGACCTTTCTAGCTAACATCTCTTATTATGGCCTACATGTTTAACTGTAGCCTTTTATAATGACACTAGTCAAGTCAAGTCATATTTATTTATATAGCGCTTTTTACAATGCAGATTGTGTCAAAGCAGCTTTACAGTGATAAATGGCAAATAATTTTGGCTGCACAGCAGCTCTTAGAGAAAATGGTGTCATTGTCCAACTTAAATAAGTTTTTGGTCCAATAATTAGAATCTCTCTTTTTTTTTCTTTCTGAATTTAGTAGTAGGAAATTACTGGTCATCCAATTTTATATATCAGCTATGCATTCCGTTAATTTTGTGAATTGGTAAGTTTCGTCAGGGCGCGAAGAAATATAGAGCTGAGTATCATCAGCGTAACAGTGAAAACGAATGCCATGCTTCCTAATAATATCCCCAAAGGGTAGCATGTACAGAGTGAAAAGCAACGGTCCTAGTACTGAGCCTTGCAGTACTCCATATTGAACTTGTGATCGATATGACATCTCTTTATTTACTACTACAAACTGATAACGGTCAGATAAGTATGATTTGAACCATGCAAATGCATTCCACTTATGCCAACTTAATTTTCGAGTCTATTTAAAAGAATGTTGTGGTCGATAGTGTCGAATGCAGCACTAAGATCCAGTAACACTAATAGAGAGATACAACCATGATCTGATGATAAGAGCAAATAATTTGTAATTTGCAATGAGAGCAGTCTCAGTACTATGCTACGGTCTAAATCCTGAATGGAAATCCTCACAGATACCATTTCTTTCGAAAAAGGAACATAGTTGTGATGATACTGCCTTGAAATAACATGATTTAACTACCCAGTACATGTTTAACCTAGAATAAAAGTCAGTTATCAATAATCAATCAGATTGTAGGGTTGTAGGATGTTCAAAATATTTTTATTGATACTTTTTTTCAGATTTTAAGCTTAGGTTATTCTTAAGACTATGGATCGAGTTGCTCTAGGAACAACAAAGGATGTTTATCCAGGAACAAATCATGTCAGGCAAGATGTGTCAAGATTCAAGCTACTTCTCTGTTTACATAGAAAGTGAACGTTCTACATGATGCCAAAAAAAGTCACACAATCACATCACGTGTTTATGTTTTATGTAGAATGGGGGGAGATTTTAGACCAATGAAATTTCAGTAGGGGAGGGACTATCAAGAGTAAAGCTGCAGAAATGGAAAACAAGCAGCCTACTAACTGCAGTCGAGACCAGTTTGGACAAAAAAACATGGAAAACAATTCACTGGTTCATCTTGTCTGGCCTTGTTCGGACACTATGTAATGCACACAAAACAAACATGTCTCTATCCTGTAATATAAACTTTCCAAAGATCCCCAAAAAAAAAAAAAAAAATCCTAAATTTCCTGGAATGTCTAAATAGTCATCACAGACAAGGTTCTACCTGAACCAAGAGTAGAACAATCCCCATTTATCAAGAAACCCACCAGCGTAGGTGGTCTACGTTATTTACTGCCCTCTTTTTCGTTAGACCTATCCTCATTTTTCCAGTCTAGTTCCACAACCCCCTTCCTGTCTCAAATGTGCCAAAATGACAGAGTGCAATAAAGGAGCACGGTGGCACAGAACGCACCAATTCCATCAGTGCATGACTTTAATTACCAGGCCACCGGTTTGGCATAATGGGGAAAAGGAGGATATGCAAAAGACTTTCATAATTCATCCAACTTTTTCTCATTTAAACTTCTCTATATTCTCCTCTCCTTCATTTTGTTCTTCAGCTCATTTCTCTGAAGCATGCCCAATAATTTCCTTTTAACAAAAAACATTTGCATAAGTGAAATTATCTGCGCACAGCGTGTCACACAAAGAATGAGCTGAGCACAGGAGCACAGGTGGCTGAAATCAGACTTTATGGCTCTCTGTTGCTTTCTCACTCTCCCTTTCCGCTTCTCCCATGTGCTAACTATCTCTCTCTTTAACTATAATGAATATCAGTGTGGCAGCATGGTTACTCCCTGGTGTTCATGACTAGAGGACTAAAGCTGGTGTTGCTGCAGTCTCTTTGAAGAATGAAAAATGCTGTGGGCCAGATTTCATCCATCTAGAATAGACCCTTGAGTCAATGCCTCTATAAAGACTTGGCTACAGCTACCCATTGTATTAAGTTCTAATGTGATGTACGCCTGTCGCCCATATGTTTGCATGACAAGGTGAATATATTGTTTCGAGATTCGTATCACTAAATATGACCTTTTAAACACACATTATCTGAATCAAAATGAAAATTATTTTCCCTTTAAAATGTTCATTATCATTACAATTACATTTCAATAAAATCTTAAAGGGTTAGTTCAGCCAAAAAAAATGAAAATTCTGTCATTAATTACTCACCCTCATGTCGTTCCACACCCGTAAGACCTTCGTTCATCTTCAGAACACAAATTAAGATATTTTTGATAAAATCCGAAGGCTCATTGAGGCCTGCATTGAGAGCAAGATCATTCCTTTTTCAATGCCCAGAAAGGTACTAAAACAGTTCATGTGAGTACAGTGGTTCAACCTTAATATTATAAAGCGACGAGAATACTTTTTGTGGACAAAAAAAATTATATATTTTTTTAACAATTTCTAGTGATGGCCGATTTCAAAACACTGCTTCATGAAACTTCGAAGCTTTATGAATCTTTTGTTTTGAATCAGTGGTTCAGAGCACGTATCAAACTGCCAAAGTCAAGTGAACTATTGAAATTTCAAAACACTTCTGACCTAACGAAGCCTCGTTTACTGAAATCACAGGATTTTGGCGCTCTGAACCACTGATTCAAAACAAAAGATTAGTAAAACTTATATATATATAATGTTAAATCCTAATGTTTAAAGCACCATTCATGGTGATATTAACTTCCAAACAATGTGTCATGCAAACATATGGACAACAGTTGATGAATCAAGATAGCTGTCAAAAATCTATTCACAGTCACACTCTATGATAAGCTACAAGTAAACTGTGAGAGAACACTGTCATCTTACCGTCAATTTGAGACGTTAGAACAACAGAAAAAAGTGCCAGCAGCTCTTGTCAATCTTCTGCTGGTTGTCCTCTCTTAAACGCTCCACTCATGGCGCTTTGGCTCCAGTTGACCTTATTATAGATAATAAAAACCTTCATTAGACTGAATTCCAGCACATGTTATAATAAACACAAGCTGTCAGAAAACTAGCCTTTCAGAGGAGTCAAATAGCCCATGTGTGGCAACATGGCTCAGTCTACTTGTACGTTAGAGAGGTCAGAGGTCAGCATTTGAAACAACCTGGGAGCACATGTCTGTCTTTTTGTTCGGAATTAGGCGCTACTTTCTCAAGTGAAGTGAAAAGCTTCCTTATGCCAAGTGTTTATCTACAACTTAAGAATATTAAACAAGCCTGAGTACAATGTGTGAACACAGAAGGTGTAAGAGCTCAGGTATTTGAATGAATAGGTGCCCTTACTTACAAGGCCCCTGGCCATAAACTGGCTTGTACTGGTTGGAACAACCATTATTCTCCTGTTAAGGAGGAACATTTTGATGGCATTTTAAAATGTTCAAACTATGCAAGAGTAGTTTAGAGTCAAATAAAACAGTATGATGTAAAAAGTCAAAATATTGTTTCATATCCTCAAAAGCAGTTTGCCATTAAAGCAGCTTTGCTATGCTGGCCCAGATGTTTCTGGCAGACTTTGATCAGTAGTAAAATCGTTCATCCACAAAAACCATTGCATTCCAAGACTGCGCTTGAATAACAATGATGACACCAAAAGATAGACGTTGAGTGAGAGGGATAATTGTTGGAGAAAGCACTTCTGCAATAGTCTTTGAAGTGATACAGCACATTCTGGCATCAGTTGTAGTTCTGAGGATTGAGGTCAACATTAGCATCTTTCATTCTTTCTTTGTCTCTGTCTTAATCTGCATGCCATCTACAATCATACTTCTCATTTTCCCACTTAGACTTTCCCAGCGGAACATTTTATCAGTCAAAGGCTGGTCTTTCATTGCTCAGGAGACATAATGGAGTTCCCAGTTGTTTCATTTAAGCATCGACATCATCTCTGATGTTTCTCTTATAATTCCTAAGGAGAGATAAAAATAGAAATAAATTAGACTGTTGTTGACATAGAGTAATAGTAGAATTATAATAATATTATTATGGTATTGGAAGAATTTGACAAGAAATTATTTTGAGATATCTGAGTTTTGACACATGCCTTAAAGATCTTTGCAAATCTAAGCACAGCAATATAATCTTCAGCAAAAGTCCCTATTTCTCAATTGAATTTCATTGCTGTCTATATAGGAGATATAATTGCGATATTAAGGAGATTTCATGTTCTTCTGTCTTTTTCTCTTTCTCTACCAACAAGGTTCTTGGATCCACCAGCATGTTCATAAAGGGAAGCGGCTATAAATAGATGTTGGATTAATTTGATTTAAACAGAAATGGAAACATGCTGTGACCCTTAAATTACAAACGGCTGCCAGGCAGGCCTGGTAGACACCTGTGGGAGTCTGCATGCTTAAATGTCCTACCCATGTTGTATTTTAACTGTCGGAATATTGTAATGCAATCATTCTCTGTAAGGATAAATTGTGACATCAGGGGAAGCATATATAAGGAGAAAATCAGAAGACCTAACACTGAGCCCTGTGGCACACCATACTTGTATTTGATGAGATGTCTCTTCATTTTTGCCAAATTTTGAAAACAAAATTCATTTTTTCTCTTTTTTGCCAAAAAATTTATTCAAGAATTGTGGAACGGTATATGCTATATACCATATGCAATACTGTATATGTTTTTCTAAACATAATGCTTTTTTTTAGTTTAGTTTACATTTGCAAAGTCCACTCATACTGCATGTGGATGTTGTGTGAGGGTATCTGAACATGTTTCTACACCTATGCTACAAAGTCAGTGATCTACAATGAAATAGGCCCTTGAATCGACCAAGCTTTTTAGCTGTCTGTGTGGTCCACATGGACACACATCAATGGTGTGTATGGGAAATCACTCTCCAAGGGGCGCGTCTACTCTGTCTCTTTGGTCCTAGGAGACAGAGCTCCACACAAGATGGAGTCAGAGCAGTTTTATGCATTTTTCATGCTCTGATTCAGCTTCTGCCTGCTGGACAAGGTCTGTCTGTCATCTGCATGTCTCTGTATGATTTATCCAGCTCCAGGAATGCTGTTCTCATGCTACCAAAGTTTGTATTTTTTGCTTTTGCCCTGAGTGATGGTATCAATCATTCCTTGAGACGTACTCACCAGTTTAAAGTGACTGAAAAAGCCTCAGACATCTTCACAGAGGTTGTAATTTCCAGTTGCTCTTACTGCTGATCGGAATCTAAGCATAAACTTTTAACAATCAAGGTTCCAAAAGGAAGGTTTTCACAGTGGTACCATAGTACCACTGTGAAAAGAACCTTTCAGTGAGCAGTTCTTTAAAGAATCATAGCCGTTTTTCCACCGTCGGGCTGAACGGTTCTTAGAATGGTAAGGAACAGTTCCAGTTGTGTTTCCACTTGAGCCTGCTACGGCACGGCACAATTAAAAAAACGTTCTCGGCCAGGAATTCTCAGCACGGTTGTCTAACCGTCTAAAATATCTGATCATCCGACATAACGCTGTCGTTATTTACATCTCATATCATCAGTAAACTGTTGCGTTACCAAGGCAACGACAGACGATTTTGTATTAAAGGTGCCCTAGATTCAAAAATTGAATTTACCTTGGCATAGTTAAATAACAAGAGTTCAGTACATGGAAATGACATACAGTGAGTCTCAAACTCCATTGTTTCCTCCTTCTTATATAAATCTCATTTGTTTTAAAGACCTCCAAAGAACAGGCGAATCTCAACATAACACCGACTGTTACGTAAGTCGGGGTGTACGCCCCCAATATTTGCATATGCCAGCCCATGTTCCCAACATTATGAAAGGCATTAGACAAGGGCAGAACGTCTGGATGTGCACAGCTGAATCAACAGACTAGGTAAGCAAGCAAGGACAATAGCAAAAAATGGCAGATGGAGCAATAATAACTGACATGATTCATGATAACATGATATTTTTAGTTATATTTGTAAATTGTCTTTCTAAATGTTTCGTTAGCATGTTGCTAATGTACTGTTAAATGTGGTTAAAGTTACCATCGTTTCTTACTGTATTCACGGAGACGAGAGCCGTCGCTGTTTTCATTTTTAAACACTTGCAGTCTGTATAATGCATAAACACAACTTCATTCTTTATAAATCTCTCCAACAGTGTAGCATTAGCCCGTTAGCCACGGAGCATAGCTTCAAACTCATTCAGAATCAATGTAAACATCAAAATAAACACTGTACTTACGCGATTAGACATGCTGCATGACGAACACTTTGTTAAGATCCATTTTGAGGGTTATATTAGCTGTTTGAACTTTTTTTATGTTGTTTAAGGCAAGCGCGAGCTCCGTGGGCGTGGAGCATGAGATTTAAAGGGCCACACACCCTGAATCGGCTCATTTATAATGATGCCCCAAAATAGGCAGTTAAAAAAATGAATTAAAAAAAATCTATGGGGTATTTTGAGCTGAAACTTCACAGACACATTCAGGGGACACCTTAGACTTATATTACATCTTTTAAAAAAAATTCTAGGGCACCTTTAAATTCCAAAGAGCGGCCGTTATCAGCCCCACAGTGGAAAATGAAACCATAACCGTACCAGCTGGACCGGATCGGCACAGAATGGAACGGTTACGTGGAGAGAACCGTTCAGCCCAACGGTGGAAAAGCGGCTATGTTTTTCTTAGTGTGAAGAATATTTTAATAATCTAAAGAAGCTATAAAGAAACTTTTGTGTAAGGTTCCATGGCTGTTAAGAAGTTTTTCATGGAACCAGATGCCAATAAAGAACCTTTATTTTTAATTAAGAGTGTACTGTATGTATTTTTATGCAGTTCATATTGATTAAATTCTCTTGTACTTGTCCAAGTATTGACAAAGTACTTTATTCTACCACTATTCTAATTACCTGAGCCTTTTTAGCTTATGTAACCACAATAGGGCCCCTCAAGAAATCCTGCCGACTTCATTGAATTGATCCAAGCGAGTTTACTACGGTCCAATCAGAGAGCTAATTAAAAGGTCAACGTGGTGCTGGTGAAAAGGAAACAGGGACCCTTACATTGCTGTGGTTGAAAATCGTAGCGGAAGCCCTCCACACCGGCCCCTGAACCCTTCCTCCAAAGACGAGCTGGAATCTTCCAAGTATTGTGCGGGCAGGCTGTCTTCCAAACTGGCTTCCTTCTTAAAAGCTTTTCAAGAGGATGGGAGAATGAATGAATAACATTGATAGCGTGCACTGCTTTTTAAGACACAGACTGAGAACGTGGCACGGTGCCTAAACAAACCCTAAAGCGGTATGCCCCATTTCAACGCATCCTGACACAATGCATCATGTAACAGAATGCCTTGTCTGAAGTCTAGAAAACAATAGCTTTCTTTGAGTATTATCAAACTCTTTGTTGAAGAGCTTTCATTCCCAATCACATTGCCATGGCTGAAGGTGTACAGAGAAGTGATTCCCTCCTCATGTTAAGACTCTTTGCAATGAAACTGGAGACCACAAGCATCTGGCAGAGAGCTTTGAGTGTTCAAAAAAGAGGTCTATGTCTTTCCTTGCCTGTGTGACACGAGTGAATTTTATTTTCAAGGTATTCAGCCGATATCAGTGGAAGCCCTAGTTTGGTAGGGCTATAGGGGAGATATTGTGAAGAGTGAGGGTGGATTTCTGTTGACAGCACCATGTGAGAATCTCATCTGTGGCTCCGAGACACTTCATATTTAGGGTTCTGACAGCTAGAGTTCCCATGGAAATCCAAGAGAGGCCTCAGGGAAGACCTGTGTCAGATTCTCCACAGGAGATTCACTGCTTCTTACATCAGTCTACTGTTCAAAAAGAGCGCCCCAACCACTTTCAGAATCAATACCATCTCTGATACACGTTATGTAACCTTTTTGAAGACTAACATACTGTATATATCGGAATCATGTGACTGATGACACTGTTGAAAATTCAGCTTTGCCATAACAGTAATAATATTTTAAAATATATTAAAATAGACAAGAGTTACTTTAAATTGTAATAATATTTCCCAGTATTACGAATAAATGCAGCTTTCGTGAGCATAAGATACTTTTTCAAAACCATCAAAAAATCTTACCAAAATCTGAGGAAAAGACCACCAGCTCAGCCCCAAACCAATACAAACCAGTCTGAAACAGCAAAACCGTCAATTATTCATTTTTAAACTTAGCATCAAATGGCATTTGCAAAGCATTTTACTTTAGTACTCTAAAAAAGGATATTAAATGAAAAAAAAAATGCAGGATGAGAATTGATTGACTTGTGTAAAAATGGCCATTCCATACCAAAATGGAGCCAGGTGGTTGAGGGCTTCACAAAACCTGCAAATGAACAAAAACGTAAATATTTTAAAGTCTGTACTGTTGACTAAACAGAATAATAATATAGAATATAAAAATAATATAAATACAGAATATTAATTCATTTCTAAAAACCAACACTGCTCTCACTATAATATGTAATATTTTTTAGGTTCCTATTTTTGAAGAACATCTCCTGAGCGTCGTTGTTCTTCTTTGTTTTTGTTAATAATTGTTGCTGGATGGTCAGAGTTTAGGTTGGACTGAAAGATGTGACTAATGTGCATATATTGTTCTGCGTGGGTGGGCTTGAACCTCAAGGTAATCTATGCCTCACATCTGCTATAAACAACAACAGGGAATAAACTGAAATGTGGTTAAACTTTGGCTAAACGTCACCATGGAGGACTACTCATTCAGCACAGGTGTCATGTTTAATACCTTTCATATATCAAGAAGGGAGCAGGCAAATAAAATAGGAGCGCCATATGGGTTGGCGTGGAGAGGAGGGGGATTTCAGTTTTTAAAAGCCTGTTTCTCCTCTATGGGTCTTGGTGCCATAAAGTGGATACGATTACTATGGAGCCATAAGGTTCTTTGGACACATCAGAAGGTCAATGAACATTTTTTATTACAATCTGACCTTTGACTAGAGAAAAAAGTCAGCACATGGGTAAAGGAATGGGGACAAGAAGGATTTTTTAAACAGATTTCTCTCATCTCTCTCACTGTAATTATTCAGTCATGCTTAATTGTTTTTCCTCTAGTGTGTGGTCTAGGTGAGAGAGAAACAATAAGCCCTCCATTTATTTTTTTTGTGAGGCCAAATTGCTTATTCTTCTTCGGTAAACAGAGAGAGCTATAGAGATATAAGATGTCCTTTTGGAGGGCATCAGAAAACCACAACGTCTAATTAATCTCAACACTTAAGCCTGTTCTCCATGGGTTTGCATGCGAACAATAAACACACACATATATGAATGCACATACACAGACACACACGCTAACATAATGATTCACAAAAACAATAAAGAGATGGCTATTATAAAAGACGGTTTCTGAAACAAATGACGATTGAATAGTTCAGGAAATGCGGTGTAGTTCATTAAAAGGTGATTGATGATTAGCGGACTGCATGACATATGCTAAATGGGTGGATGATTATCAGCTGAAAAATTAAACACCTCTTGTCCTTGAAACTGTTAAGCTCTCCTCCCGCGCTTGTCTGTTTAAATCCTCCCTGGCGATAAAGCCGTGTTTATTCTCTCTCATTATAGACCTCAGAGGCTGGGGAACGGACAAAGGGATTCAAGTGCCTGTGAAGTTTCTCATTTAAGCACACACAGACACACACACACACACACAGGTTTGTTTTGCTATCTTAGTGGGGACTCTCCATAGGCGTAATGGTTTTTATACTGTACAAACTGTATTTTCTATCCCCCTACACTACCCCTATCCCTAAACCTAACCATCACAGGAAACATTCTGCATTTTTACATTTTCAAAAAAACCTCATTTAGTATGTTTATTAATCCATTTCCCTCGTGGGGACCGCTGGCTGGGCCCCACGATGTAGGTGATCTCAGGTTATTACATCGTGGGGCCATTTGGTCCCCACGATGAAATATAAACAAGAACACACACACACACACACACACACAGAGAATAGTACAGATTTCAGATTATGGCTGTCTCAAAACCTAGGAAGCTGCCTTCCTAGACATCATTTTTTTGCATGAACATTGAGAACACAACCTATGTATGCAGTGTACAGTACATTGTGGCAGAAGACAGCTGTACTGTAACTAAACTATAAAACAAAATAGTTACAACCCTTTGTTTTGTATTCTCTTGTTTCTTTATCTCTTTTGTTTTTAGAAGCGTTTGTGCCCAGAGACGGTGCTGATTGGCTCCTGCAGGCTAATGACTGGCCCATCTGGATTGGTGCATTCGATTCCAGGCACACCTTAAAAGCCCTGATGTCACTGTTTAGCCAAATTTTGACTGTTAAGAGTAGGATGATCATTGTTTGTTCTCTGAAAAAGAATTACAAATTGTAAGTAGAAAAATGTTTGGTATTTTGACCCTATTGCCTGTTTCCTGATACTGATTTGGATTCCCCTTTTTACTCTGTTTGCCTGGGCTTGTAAATTGTTCTTACATCATTGTAAATTTTGAGAGTTTGGGAAAGTAAGGAGTTTGACACCATTATTGTTTATCGTAAACCTTTTTGATCACTGTTTTTGGCTAGGCAGTTAGGTATACTTTTATTTTATATTTTTTTGGTTATGGTTTAGCTAAGAGGTTTTAAAATAAGAATGTTTTGTTTGTTATTTTGGCCAGTTCATCTCCCGAAGAAAATGTCCCTATTTATTTGATTGCTGTATTTATTTATATATTTTTTGGTTTGTCATTAAAACCCTCAAAAGATTCCCTGCTTCCACTCTCTCATTTCATGTTGTGTCCTTTACCCCATAGACGGGGCATAACATGAAATTGGGGGCTCTTCTGGGATTTGAACTCGAGACCTCTCGCACCCCAAGCGAGAATCATACTCCTAGACCCCTAAAATACCCCTAAAATAAAATACATAAAATAAAATATCAGCTTCATATACAGCTAAGCGTTACATTTTTAGTCATGAAAATGGGTTTGTGGCGAGCAGGGCGGGCGAGAGCCGTGAGGGAACGGCGCGAGGCCGGTGACGCGAGTGTTAATGATCGTCACCTGTGAGGCGCACCGGCCTCGAGTCCCTCACGGAGGAGCTCCGGGAGCATAAAAGGAGGAGCGACGACAGTTAAGGACGAGAGAAGTCCAGGCCTGGTCCTCTCTCGTCCTTAACCTGCTCGCCACAGGGTTCATAATTAAAAATATGTTTTCTCTTGTCAAAATGATATTGTTGTATCATTGTAACTGTTACATACAGTTAAGAAAGTAGAGAAATGTGAAGACAAACCAAAATCACCATTTTATTAAGGGTGACAAAGGCATTACTTGGGTTTAAAACTAGCTACTTTTCATGCTAGGATAATTTTATGTTCAGTAAATGTATAACATATCTTAGAACACAGGATTTGTGCCTTTATTCAGTAAATCCCAGCATGTTGTGTGACGTGTACAGCAATATGATAATTAGCATTCAACATTGACTTTCACTTTCATTGCTCATAATACAAGTTGCCTGGCAGTTATACAACATACCTTCATTTAGAGTATATTGCTGAAACTTCTTGAAATCCCTCTGCATTTTGGAGAAGACTGAAACTCTGCTTTTCATTCTGACTGTGAAGAGGATGAAAGGATTAATCAGAGTGCCACTTGTCTGTTTAATGTTAATGATTTATTGTCGACTTGCCCTTCAGCTGACTGTAACTGACAGACAGATTTTGACAGGAAATTGCTTTTAGCTGACTGTCTCTCCTGTGTCCTCTCTGTGTCTGACCATCATTTTTCATTCTGTCCCTTTCTGCAAATGAAAGTGGAAGACAAAGAGTGAAGGAAAAGGGGGAAATACTTCAGAAAATTATGGAATGAAGGAGAAATATGAGCTCCAGTTGAGGAAGCAGGAGAGAAATCATCAAAGGTTTCTGCTAAAGATCTAATAATATAAACAACCCTCATTTTGAGATTTAGTTGTGCATCTTAATTATCACTGACTGATGTTTGTTCTTTTAAAAAATTAAATAACATATTGCAGTCTTACTCACATATTGCCACTGGCCTCTCATTTATTTTCAAGTTTGTTTCACTATAAAGGAATTATGCTGTGCTTGCTAATAAATCAAATAGAGCAAATGAAGGGGCTGAAAAAATAATGTCCTGAAGTTTAAGTTACAGCATTGTTTGCATTCCCATTGTTTTGCTGGGTGGGAAAAGGCAACACTGTATTTCAATGGTCCACTTTTAACTACAAGTAATTTTGCAACTGTTGTGTTCATGAGTGAATTATATTGTTGACTACTATTTTGAAGATGAAGTTTGAACTGTGGAAGAGTTGTGTTCTGACGTAATGTGTGAGAACGTAAGTGAGTAAAGAATATGGATGAAGTTCGCAACCACAAACTACATGTCGACTAACTACAAGTAACTTTGCAACTACATGTCAACTAACTTAGTGGAGTGTAGACTGTTAAACTGTTAAGTTAGGTGATAGGGTTCAAGTTAGTAAGTTGACATGTAGTTGCAAAGATACTTATAGTCAGAATGTGTTGGAGGACCATCAAAACAAAGTGTTAGCAGATATTAAGCAGACCGTCTACTAATACTCTAATGAGAGTTAGTAGAATGCTTAAAGTGGACGCCCTAGAACTGAAAAAAATAGTAACATTTAAAAAACTAAAATTACAAAAGCACAAAACAAGATTACTAAAAATGAAACTATTAAAATGAATACTGAAAATATAATAAAATAATAATAGCCAATTCAATATAATAAAAATATAACAGCACTATGTAAATAATACTAAAACAACACTGCTCTAGCGATTATTGTTTGGTGGTCCGCATGGAAGAGGCAGGTATGTATCACTCTTTGCAAACACAAATAAATTCCCAGTTTCCTCAGTGTTACATTGAGTCTGGGTGAGAAATGAAAATGATCCAGAAGAGAAATATTTGTACAACGAATTTCATATTACGATCTGATAAGATTCACATTTAGCATAACAAATACTGACTCCGATATTCTCTTTGGACAGACTGTCACCAATCACAGGACAGACAAAGTTCAAAGTCAAATTCTTTTTGGATCCTTTAATCAACGTGACTCTCCCCAGAAACCCAATCAAAACAATGAGTCAGTCATCCTGCAACACATTTCTTGGTGTCCGTCTTTTAAAAATGTGCAAAATGTTTTCCAACAAAACCCATCAGATTGGCGAAAACAGTCACAGATACTCCCGGTGCCACATCACATCATATCAGTGATCTCAGAAGGATATGGCGTTTTTATGTGTCCCTCTGGTCTTCTTCTCGCAAAAGTTAGGAGACATCGTAATGCCGCTCTCCAGGGTTCAAAGCAGTCCTGGCAAGCCCAAATACAGATTCTCACATTTTCAAAGTATTGAAACTCTAATGTTACTCCAGCAGAAAAGTAGTTTTTTCACAAAGCTGATGGAAATTTGAGAGTAAGTGCAAAGACTAAATTTTTAGATAAAGTGCTGATTTTGGCAGGCTTCCCTCATATAGTACATTTCTGTACATAATGGCTTTACCCATTTCTGTCAACCGCCCTATGAATCATTAATTTTGCACTGTTCAGTTATATGTTTATAGGTCTGATATGGGTGTAGTACAGTCCATCTGCAGGAAACCTGATGTAATCCTGTGGAATATAAGCATGAAAGTTACTGTGAATGAGAAATGTCAAACAATTTGAGTGCAGTTTTGACAAAGTAAGAGTCACTGAGACATGCCTAAAGGTCGTACATCATATCTGTCTAAGTAAGATGAACCAAGAAGTACTGGTGTTGCAAGAAGTCATAAAAATCTGAAATATCTTTGCTGAAAAATACAATTGCTCAGAAGTTGCTCTTACAAAGCTCATCTAACAATTTTGGCTCAAAGATGTGTCTCCTGAAACAAAAACACAAACAAATAAGACAATTGATAGCACTGAGTTGGAATATAGAGCTATAAAATTAATGTGGATTGTAAAACTCAGATAATCTAGTTTTGTAAGAATCTGCAAAACTGTCATTCACATATTATATTTCATCAAATATTATATTTCAATATTTCATCTGTGGAACACAAAGGAAAATATTTTGTAGAATGTTTTTGTTCATACAATGAAAGTCCAAAACAGTGTTGCGAACAAAATGAACAATAAAACATTAGGAGATGATTAAAAATATGGCAGCGGCTATGTGCACAAAGTGCAGCTAGCAATAGATGCTATTTACACTAAGTGAAAATAGAAGTGTTTTCTTTGAACTAAGCATAAATAGTGGTTAGATGTTATTTATACTTAGCGCAAATAGTGGCAGATACTATTTGCATCTCAGTGTATTAGTATATTATAAAAAGTGCAATAATAACAACATATTCGGTGCATATGATTTTATTTATCAAAATCATAAATGGATGCCGCCTCATGGGACATTACACTGTTCCTAAAGCCCACCCTTACACCTACTCCTAACTCTACTCTTAAACACTTTATTCCCACAATTCTATACAAGTTATCCACTTTTCTTAATTTTTATTTTAAATTAAATCCTCTTTAAGTGGATATGCAATGGGAAAAGAGAGAAGAATGAGTTTGGAAAATTCGGGTCAGTGGCATCAAAAGCTAATGCCACCAGCATTGCGCTCCACACCACTGATCCTGTTATCAATGGGATTTCATTTTTAATTTTGTCTGGCTCAATCAGACTATTGGTGGGCGGAGTGAGTGTAAATAGCATCTGCCAACAAGGCGGGCTTTTTGCATTTGGTGTAAATAGACACTCCATATAAAATATCTTCTTTCGCCTTCCATAGAAGAAAAAGTCATACAGGTTTGGACCGAAATGATGGGTGAAGTTTAAGAGTCTGTTGTATGTCCAAAATGTTTTATAGAACACAAATGTCTTTGAACGTCCTTCTAGGGTTTAATCTTCATCCAAGAACATCTGACTAATACTGGCTTATTTCAAACAACACTTCTCACTGTCATACATGGATGGACTCCTGGTGCGTTCAAAACATCATTACAGCTAATAACCTTCATTTCCTGGGCAGGATTCAATATTTATTTGGATGTTTGCTCATAGCTTACTCTATTTTTACAGGTTGATGATTGGACCTAATTGGACAATTTCTATGATTTTGCTCAGGTGAAAGATGCCTGCCAGTGCACAGCTGGGAACGCAAACACTCAGATGCGACCTTTGAACGGTTTCACATAAGCTGTCAGCATGTCACTGTTAATGACTGAGAAATTGCTTGCGAAACTGGAGGAATTTGTGTAAAATATAAGAATAATTTGCTTGAGTTTGGTGTGGCTTGGAGAATTTTCACTTGGCCTGACTGCGTTTTTGTGAAATGCATGTGACCAAAACGGACATGCATACTATGAGCTCTGGAGATGAACGTTATTTAATTACTGTTTGATGAACTGAAACAAAGAACATTCTGGCGAAACTGGTATTTTTCCCATGTTTGGCCAGAAGCAAAGGATAGAAAGGCCTATTTGAGGTCTGGCAGACGCTTCCTGTCCAGTCCAACACAACTACAAAAAGTTATTTCTAAAATGAGAAATAGACTGAATCCCAATTTGCATAATAACCATCTAATTTAGTATATGGAAATGACTCCCCTACGGCAC
>RJVU01067793.1:9646579-9670113 GCA_003731715.1 Anabarilius grahami | reverse complement strand
CACAACCATTATAAGAAGAAATGTGCACCAAATCAGCATAGTAGAATGATTTATGAAGGATCAAGTGCCATCAGGAAATTAAACATTTATTAAAATTTTTATTTAAAAAATATATATTAAAATAGAAACAGTTTGTAACAAATTGTAATAATATTTCTGTTTGTAAACAGAACTGTACAGCCTTGGTGAGCATAAGAGACTTCTTTCAAAATCTCATCCACACTGTACAGTATATAAATATTTATTACGTTTTATAATGAAAGTTAACATTATTAAATTATAAAGGACTTAAAAGTATGTACTTTACCATCATACCTTAAACCATCTTGCATACTAAGTATAAGCTTATGAATTAGGATTCAGTCATATAGTCATATCAATTTAAAGTTCCAATACCCTATTTTATTGAAACATTATATGATTCTTTTCCTCATAGCTGCACCAATCACTAGGTGGCATCAGATGGTACCTACAGTGGCTCCGGTTTAACATTGGCACAACATGGGTGCGGTTCTCCTGGCACTGACACGTGGCTTAGAGCCTAATAGAGACATCTCAGAGGCTATTAGCACAGATGGTTGTCTGCAAGTGTATGCAAATAAGGTGCACACTGAATCAGGCATCCCCATCAACACCACCTGTCTGCCTCTAACACACACACACACACACACGTCCCTCGCCTTCCCTCAAAACCCCAGCTCAAGAACAAAACTGTACCTCCCTGTTCCTAATCAGCTAGCGCATATTAATTAAAGCAAACACATTAATCTTCATTCGCTGAGTTTGAGGAGCACAATATCAGAGTAGATAAAGAGAGAATGGGAGATACACAGAGAAATTCAGAGAAAGGGAGAATCACATTGTTTTTGAAGATGTGTCCTTGGGAAGATGTGTTAAAGAGGTTGGTGTGGTCAAGGAGGACAGCTCTGTCTTTGTGTGTGACATTGCTGGCAAACGTCCCAGCAACAGAGGGGGGTTTAAAATGTCCCTAGTGGGTATTTGCATGTATGCTACATCACATTTACCTCCAGGAAGAAGAACAGTTGACTATAGTCTTAAATGGACAGTGTTAATGCCTGTCACAAACACATTAGTTTGCATTCCCAAAGGAAATCCGTATCATGCAGAAGTTGCTCAGTTATAGTTTATGGGATTTCTATGATACCATGTATTATAAGCATGAGTTTTAAAATATCAACGAGCAGGAAACTTCAGCAAACGTCTCTCTGTAAGATAATACAGAGATCTCATTAGTGATTTTTCTTTACAACGGTTAAACAAATTCACTCTCCCGCTCTCATATGCATAAAGCTATGACTTTAGTTAATGCAATAAGGTATCATTGTTTTCATACCATCATTTAACTGTTGAAAAAAGCTGTCGGTTATTATAAACAGACACTTGTATATTATTTTGAGCGCAGTCACTGTACCATTTACTTTGCAGTAAAATTAGTCTGTTTACATCAAAACACTTATAATATAGAAAAGAAAAAGCAGAGTGTTTTGTCATTTTTGTGTCTGACCTCTCTCTTGTGCTCCAGACTGGCATCTGTGGTAAAGTTCAGAGAGGAGGAGTTCTGTTTTGACCAAACAGAAATGGCATTGCCTAAAAATAAAGCATAAGGAGACTCAAATGTTACTGGTGTTGTGTTTAATTTCCTCCTGTTGCCGTGGATAGACTGTCACAATAGGAGTTAATTAAGTTTGAGGTGGCTTTGTAGTGAATTTTCTGTGTCATCAAAAATAACAGCAATAAAACAAAAGTGTTGAGATCTGTATTATTGACGAATGCATAAACACTTTTGTTCCGTATTGCTGTAAACACAAAGCCCTGTCATAGAGGAGGCCTGGTAACAGATGGCATCCTTAAACAATATAGTGCACTGTCACTTTCTTTCCTATTGAGTCTACTTAAAGACTACAAGGATTAATCAATACAGTCAAACCAAAATTTATTCAGACACCTTTAACATTTCATTCATTAATACAGTTTATTCACTATAGTTAAAAAAAATGGTAATAAAATATGACAAGATCTCAGTTAAACTGTGTCAGAAAAAAATTATCTTAATTATGTCAGATAACACTTAAAGGGTTAGTTCACCCAAAAATGAAAATTCTGTCATTTATTACTTACCCTCATGCCGTTCCACACCCATATGACCTTTGTTAATCTTCGGAACACAAATTAAGATATTTTAGTCGAAATCCGACGGCTCGTGAGGCCTGCATAGGGAGCAATGACATTTCCTCTCTCAAGATCCATTAATGTACTAAAAACCAATTTAAATCAGTTCATGTGAGTACAGTGCTTCAATATTAATATTATAAAGCGACCAAAAAAACCAAAATAACGACTTATATAGTGATGACCGATTTCAAAACACTGCTTCAGGAAGCTTCGGAGCGTTATGAATCAGCGTTTCGAATCATGATTCGGATTGTGTGTCAAACTGCCAAACAGCTGAAATCACGTGATTTTGGCGCTCCGAACAGCAGATTCGACACACTGATTCATTTATGCTCCGATGCTTCCTGAAGCAGTGTTTTGAAATCGGCCATCACTATAAGTCGTTATTTCGGGGTTTTTTGGCGCACCAAAAATATTCTCGTTGCTTTATAATATTAATATTGAACCACTGTACTCACATGAACTGATTTAGATCAGTTTTAGTACCTTTATGGATCTTGAGAGAGGAAATGTCATTGCTCCCTATGTAGGCCTCACGGAGCCATCGGATTTCAACAAAAATATCTTAATTTGTGTTCCGAAGATTAACGAAGGTCTTACGGGTGTGGAACGGCATGAGGGTAAGTAATAAATGACAGAATTTTCATTTTTGGGTGAACAAACCAACCTGGTTGGAACTAACCCTTTAAGCAAAACATGGTCAGGTCAAAGTGTCTGAATAATTTTTGGTTCCAAATTGTTCAATTTTACTGGTAGTCCACTGTATGAAGAATTTTTGGGTATAATATGTCACAGTTTACTTAATTTTGCTATCCTCACTTACATAAATGAACTATACTGTCCTGCACCCACTAGTAAAAACATATCAAAAATATCAAAAATGTCTGAATAATTTTTGGTTTTACTGTATATATATATATATATATATATTCTTTGAATGTTACTGTATTTCTTATCACTGTAAATGGTCAAAAGTTTGGGGTTGGTAATTTTTTTTAATATATTTTTGAAATTACATTCAAAGTAAAATTTCTAAAATATACATTTCAAAGATTTATTATATTATATATTAATTAGTCATTAATCAACCTTCTCTGTGTGTGTAGGTGTGTGTGTGTGTGTGTGTGTGTGTGTGTGTGTGTGCGCTTTTGTGATTTATGAGGACACAAATTTGTATAATGACATGGGTATTACACTGGTATTACGACAAAAACATGAAATATGAGGACATTTCATGAGTCCTCATATATAAAATAGCTTTAAAAACATACTAAATGTTTTATTAAGAATGTTTTCTGTGATGGGTAGGTTTAGGGGTAGGGGTAGTGTAGGGGGATAGAATGTACAGTTTGTACAGTATAAAAACCATTACACCAATGATAGAAAAAAAAAAAGGCATATCTCTAAATTTGAAAAGATTCCCACCATGCTTTAATTTAATTTTTGTTTCAGATTATTTAATTTTGCATGCAACCCATTTATGGTAAAATAATAATTATCAGTTTTATTCTCAATATCTGGAAAACCCTTTATATCCCAGCATTCTTGCCCACATCAAACTGCATTACTGCCTTGACTGCCTCTACCCTTTGCCTCATATCACCACACCATAAAACTCCACAGCGCTGCAGGGTCATTACAACACATAACGACAGGCGAATGTAATGTGTTGTACCCAGCGTCTCCACCCACCGAGGGCCATAGCTATGTTTAATATCCCATAATACCGACAACAGAGGAAAAGCACCCACTAATGACTCATCGGCCCAACACGATTTACTAAAGAGCCTTGCCACCCAGCAGGTAAGGGGCCACAGCTGAGGAACGAATCACGACGTCCCAGGAGACCTCAGTGACTAGAGGCATATGTGTTGAATGAGAGAGCCTGCAGAAAGCTCTGGTGATTTATGTTTCTGCATTATCAGCCTTGTTCCTGTTGGGTTCAGGGCTGACCTCCCCTCCTGTACTGCTTTTTTTTTTTTTTACTGTTCTGAGATCAGAAAAATGTTACTTAATAGCTTTTTAGGGAAAATATGCCTCTAAATCAGTGAATACTTGTTGATGCTCATTCAGCCAATCCCTTTGGATCATTTTTATTCTCCTTTTTTTAAAGACATAATCTGGGTTCATTACAAATTAAGGTTAATCTACAGTATTTGTGTCATAAAAAAATATTTTCCATTTGTCCATCCTTTTCTTTAAAAAAAATGCAAAAATTAAGGCTACAGCAAGTCAAATGCAATTGAAGTGAATGGGGCCAATAACATTAAAATACTTTCAATAGAATATCCACAAGACATAAACAATAAGCATAATTTTAGTGTGAAAAAACCTTTCTGTGTAACATTATATCCTATTTTACAACCCCATGATAACGATTCACTGTAAACCATAAAACAGCAGTAAAAATGATTTAATCCGCTTTACAGTTCATATATTACACAAGTTTTAACAGAGAAATTAATGTACTGTAAAGCCATGTGTCCACCAAAGCCTTTTTTCTCTGAGGCTAGTGTATTTTTCCAATTGTTTTCAATGGGAGTGCCACGTTTTGAAAACGGCAGCAGCGTGACAAGGCGCTGAGGGCTCAGCGTGAAATAGACGCTCAGCGCCTCGTCGTTTTTTACCGGTCGCTTATAATGTGCATTCAGTAAGTTTTTGTTTATGTTTGCCTAGCTAATCTCCACCATCTTATTCGCCAAAGAGAGAAAACTGTAACTCAAGGAACAATTTGTATTCAAATGTATTGATTAATCATTTTAGTGTAATCATTTGTCAAAAGCGCTATTTATTTCTTTAGGTGTAATAGTTTTTAAATGGGGGTAGGGGGAATTATTCCGTACACCTTTTAAACATCAGTACAAACCCTGGAATTTGACAACAACAGCTTTTGACACGGCAACCAAGGAGCGAATATAGTAGAGAATAGACCAGCTGTCAAAGGCTCTGAACTCAGACTGAACATCTACCCACAATCCCACAGGTGCAAGCTCACTGCGGTGTGTCTGCCATCTAAAACACTCAGCTGAAACCACAGCTGAGTCAACATGTCACAAGTACGCAGCACGCAGGTGTAGAGATCTCTCTGCTGCAGAGCTATGGTCAGAGAGGAGCACTTCAGAGCTCAAGCTTAAGGAATGTGCAGTCATATTCAAACCAAGAGTTCATGGAGACAGACTGCTTTAAATTCAACTCCGTCCCTAATCACAGTCGTCATTATTTGTCTGTGAAATCAGCTCACCTGGTGTGCCAAGTGCAAATTGTTGCTTGATTGAGGCCTAAGCCATGGTGTGCAAAAAACAATGTTATTCTTCCTGTTCCCAAGAGACCTCAATCAATCGTTGTCCACTTAAGTCAGAAATAACAGTGATCAAATTTGCTGATCTCAGAGCTTTACGTGTAAGACCTGATGGTTATACTTAGCTTAAGCCTGTGAAAGACATTAAATCAAGAGTTAAATTAAGACAAGCAAATGCCAAAACTGTGGCGCAGCCAAAATGCTACTCACGTAAAAAGAATTTCAAGACGAAGGTACATAGAAAATAGACAAGAAAAAAAAAAAAAAATGTATACAACTTTCCATAGTGAATGGCATCACATGTGATGTTTAGCAGCCTCCAAATGTATCATTAGCACGTTAATCGCTACCAGTCACGTCAACTTATTGCAAAACGCCTAACTAAGCAACAACATGGTGACAAAACTAACCTGATTTGATATCTCAGGCCTGTGCATATCATTCACCAAGGCTCAAAGCAGTTTCTTGGCTTAGTAAGTTAGACTGAAGGGCTGCCTTTCCTCATTACTTTATCTGTAACGCTTCTAATGACATGACAAAGACCAAGAACAAAAAGTGTTGCAAGGTTTTATTCATTGGGGTCTGAAGACAAACACTCAGGGCGGAATGACTGCACTGGCCTAATTTCTCTCAAATGTCTCTTAGAGGCAAATTGACTTTGTTGCACTGTCTATCCGAGGTGTTCCTCGCATTTGTCACGAACGGCATATTGCCAGATGCGTATTCATAATGGGTGTTTGTGCATATGAGTGTGTGTATGACAAGCAAAAGATTAATGGCCACATGAAAATAAGCAAATTTCAGTTGAATGTGCTGCCTTTTTGTATAAAAGATAGTGTGCCCAAATAGACTTCAAGCTATTTAAATTCCACCCTCTGTTTGTGTTACATAAACTAAGCAATTAAGCGAATGCCAGGAAGAAATTTTCATTTCAAAAGCTTTAATGCACATCACGCCTCTTCTTAAAATGAAATGAGTCTCATTCTGGCTTTTATAAGCCAAAAAAAGGAGAATTTAGATCATGCAGTCAGTCAGTGTGCTAGGTGTCACAGAGTTATTGATATGCCATTAGAGGAAATTTCTGACTAATAGCCGTGAGCCGGCATTGACCTGTTGTCGCGCTAATGAAAAATGACAATCGCCTGTAACAGCTTTGATTTATTACAGCAGGCAATTACTGTCTTAGCGACGGATGTTGTGTAAAAAACAACTGCCACACAGCGAGATGGTTTAATCTGCCAGCTGATGTGTGCTGGAGGAAACTGTACATCCGTAAGCCACATGAGTATCCCTGCCTGTTGAATCCCACCATGACCATGGTCTTGCCCCGAATAGGATTTGATTATGTAGCCAAAAGCTTAGAAAAAAATTGCTCTACCATTCTCCAGTTTAACTGTAGTTGAAGCACTGCTCCAAGAGAAAACAGGATAAATGTACACTAACATATATATATATATGTATATATATATATATATTATAAAGCATAAAGAAACAAAAAAGTGAAGGAAATTTTTAGGTTTAATTCTAGTTGGGAAATAATCATTTTGGAACTATTTGCAAATAATATTTGTGTTAATTTGCATTAAAATATAAACTTAACTATATCAGTAATACTAGCATTTGACTTCCCTAGTGGTCTAATGGTAGAATTTTTGTTAATCATGTGAAAGGTTCCGGGTTCTAATCTGCCCTCGTATAGTTTTTTTCCCCCCTCATTAAAATCAAAGATGTTCATCAATAATTGTATATCAAGAGCAAGTTTGTGTGCATTTTGTTTTGTGATTTTACTGGAAAGAATAGAGTCTCTACGACGGTATTAAGCGATAGATTGACGCACTCGTCTGTGTGAAGAAGACGGTGCACGAGCTAAAAGAGAATGTAAAACCTGCGTACTTTGATTTGATTGGTCATCTCATTCATTTTGATGCGCTGTTAGACCGCTGAGGCAGACTGAAAGTGTAACTTTTAAACCTTTTTGTCATCCTAAAAACAGAGTGCTGTGCAATGAAGTGCAGCAGAACAGTGCAAGAATTTCAAATACTGGGGGCGGGAACAATTTGGCTATTTCTAATTATTTGGGGGGGGGGCATGTCCAACTCAATGTCTATGGTGGTTACGGCCCTGGTTTAAATGTTTTGAAAGATGTGTCTTATGCTCATCAAGGCTGCATTTACAAAAATACAGGAAAAACAGTAATATTGTGAAATATTATTACAATTTTAAAATAACTGTTTTCTATTTTAGTATAATTTAAAACATAACTTACTTTATGCAATCGCAAAGCTGAATTTTCTGAATTTTCAAAATAACAGCATTTATTTGAAACAGAAAACTTTTGTAACATATTTATCATACAGTAATATTTAAAGTGACCTTTACAACTATCGATATTGCTTATAAAGTTTCTAGATCTAGCCGAAAGCACACAGACTCATCCAGGATTTAGTGCTGAAGACAGAAAGAGTTCCAGTCTCCATGGACGAGAGCCACGCAGCCACTTGCTAGCCATCACAGCTTTGTGATTTAGGAACCTCAAGGGTGGCATCCTTGGCTGCCCTGTAAACGCCCTCATCAGTCCTGCCTCTATTCTCAGCCCTGTTGCTTTTATAAGCTGTCCTGATATTGGTTCACAGCCTTCGGGGATACTAAATTCTGCTGAAGGTGGTAAGCGAAAGGAGGGGGGGGGGGGGGGAAAAGAGAATGAAGGGGAAAAGGCTCTACTGACCCACTGATTTACAGCTCGACTTTAATTGGGTTGTAAAATCAAATCCAGTGTTGTTTCAGGAATGCCAAGATGTGATTCCTGCGCTGTTTACAGGAGGAGTCAGACAGTCAAGGACACTGGGAAAGAGAGAGAAAAAGATGAAAAGAAGTAAAGAAAATGGTAGAAGAGTTTTTCTGATATTAAAGTGATACAAAGTGCTCCCTCACTACTGTATCATTACCACACAAGTCATTATTGTTTCCTTTGTCATGTCAAAATATTTTGTGCAAGTCCTTATGGACAGAGCAAACTACTTTGTTAACAATCGGGATCATAAATGTTCAGTCCAACAGAATAATAATATCAAGAAAAAGTTTTTTTTTTATCAACCAGATTCATCTGAGCAATTACCTTATTGCAATAAACCAATTTTAAAAACAATCTAATCTAAATGCACTTACGAAGCTCACGGCAACATTTTGCACATCCAAAGGAATCAAGTCCATAACATTTGTGGTGAACTCCCGAACTCTCATTATGCCTGTAGAAAATCACATTCTCCATAAATGCTGCTCTCTCAGCAATAAATTAAATCTGTGTCTGAGATACTGCAGCATTATCTCACTCATTATTCTGGAACGGTGGGTTAGGTTGAATTATTAAAGGCAGTTTATCTAATTGGATGCAGGGCTATGAGGGTAATCCCATCTACAGAGTGATATACATATACTGTAAATGCATACTGCACTCAAATGAACCTCACTTGTAATTATAGGGATGTTCTCCATCTCGTTCCAGCTCTCTCTCGTTCATGCTCACTCTGTATCTCTGTATCTGAAAAAAGAGAGAAGAGAAAATGGAAAAGATCACCAAGAGATTGTAAGTGGAGTACATTTCAGCCCTGCACTCCTACAAATAAAGCTTCTTTAATGGCCCTTAGAAATGCCTTAGGTTCAGCAAAGAATCTTCTTGTTTGCCCTTATATTCTTGTATGCACTGTATAGAGTTCTCAAGTTAGTTATATGGCTATTGAGGGAGTAAAAACTTTTTTTTGTCCAGAATTTATTTGAAATAGAAGTCTTTGTAACAAATGTAAGGCTCTGTTTCCACCTGGTATTAAGATGTGTTTTGATTGATCGGATCACAAGTAGATGCTAAATACAGGTGTAAATGGGGTGTAAAACGTTTTGAGCTTGTCCACTTTCGACCACTTCCAGAGGTAGTCGAAAACACATTAGAATGGATTGCTTTCGTAGTGTAAATGCTCATGTGGTCGAATGTGTTCAAACAACCACAAGAAACCACCTACTCTCCGCCTACTGACCTAACGTGTAAACATTATGAAAAGCACGCTAGCCAGACAGGATTTAAACTTTGTTGGCTGAAGACCCAAGTTTGGTTTGAAGACGAAAAACATACCAAGCACAATGTTCTCTCACCATTCCTGATTTCTAACACGCACTCACCACATTCAGCCGGTCTTGCGGATGTCAGAGCAGAAACAAAAGCTGCTGCTCTCCGTATGTTTTTCCGTCATAATAGGCGCGTTCATATGTAAATTGCACGAGCTTATTTTGTCTTAGATCGAAATATCTAAAAAAAAAAACATAGACCCTCCTCTCGAAAAAAATCAGGACAGAAGTGGTTGAAAGTGCACAAAAGAGACAGATTAAAACAACCGGTGTAAATGGGAATGTGTTTCCCTCATCCACTTCTGATCTGATCAACCAAAACACATCTTAATACCAGGTGGAAACAGGACCTATTAGTCTTTACTGTCACTTTTGATCGATTTAATGCATCCTCGCTGAATAAAACTAATAATTTTACTGACCCAAAACTTCTGAATGGTAGTGTGTGTGTGTGTGTAATTGGTCATTTTAATAAATAATAGGCCAACCTATTTAACAGGAAATTAGCATCCATATGTCTCATAATTAATTCAGTTCTGAGCTAAATGAATGGAAGCCGATCCATGTTAACCCATCATTAATCTAATAAATTGAAATATCATAACTACTGTGACCATTCACATCTCTTATGCATTAATACATAGAGCAAAGGAGTGGCTGAACATGTAATGGGATCTTTTACATACCGTAAGTCTAACAGGTAGGCTTAATTTAGTGTATGGCTTTCTTTCACAACAGAGGATAACTCCTATGAAGATAGATGAAGAAGCAGAGAGAAGGAAAGAAGTAGATGGGAAAAAATGAGTGCCAGAGCTGCTAATTAGCCATGCAAATCCTCAAGCTGGCGGATTGAGTTTTGAAATGAAATTGCTCCTTTGAATCTACAGTGCGTATGTTAATCTCTAAGCATTTGCCTGCTGAAGGCAGTTTGTCGTTCTGAACAGAGGGTTCAAGAGGTTTCTTATTGCCGTCTCTCGGTCCCTCTGACTGAGCCACTGCTGAACATTTATCCTCCACAGACAGGCCTTTCCCCATCCTCCATATTCATCAGCCATTTATAAATTATTCTCATCTCCTTTATGACGACCAGATATGCCACTGTGTGCCAAAGATTGCTGTGCAGAATTGGACCTTGCATGATAAATAAGCTCTAGCTTATAGAATGCTAAATAAGAAAAATATGCTGAAAACAGATGAACAATATATTGGTTCCATATTGATATTGCTGAATCAATAGTAATAGTAGTTGGATATAATAGTATTGCAATAGTATTGGATTATGTGATTGACTGTTCGCAAAGACCCGCTCCCTTAGTTACTGTTGCTACGTCCGACAAGCCCTGCTGATCTCTCGCCACACATCATGTTCTCACGCAGTGAAAAATACATCGCGGAGCAAAGAGGACACTGACAACGCGTCGACAGACAAGACAGAGCAGGTTACATTTGATATGAAACAAAGTCTCAAATTTAAAATGTTGTCATTTTTAAAGAAATTTAAACAATAAATACCTTTTTTTTGTGGCTCTTTAATGTGTCGTGACTCGTGACAGATCGCTGTAGCTCGTGAACCGATCATCTCTTCCTACTAGTTCATTTATAGCATCAAATAAACATGAATGAACATCATAAGGAATGTTGTTTCAATCGCGGAAAGACGTCAGTACACACCATTTTTCAAGTTCAAGTCCACCTACGTTAATCTGCTAACTGCCCTGACTGCTTTGTCGGACAAAATGGTGGATTCTGCGTTATGATTGGTTAGATCGCCTGTCAATCAAACTCCAGGTGAAGGGTCAATTGTGCAAACTCATTACCCCTATTTTTACATTTAGATCAGGCCCAGCGCAGCAGGACATATGGCACAAGATTCCTTTTCTTCTTAGTCAACCAGCTTAACCAAAAAGACCATGGTGATCAACCAAGATTAACAACTAAGTTTTGCTATCTAAACCAGCGAGAATATAGAAATGCAATGGGTGGCTATGCTTGTCCACCAACTAAACTTGCCTAGACTACACTCTGGGTTAAAAAAATGCTGGGTTAAAAACAACCCAAGTTGGGTTGAAAATGGACAAACCCAGCAATTGGGTTGTTTTAACCCAACGGTAGGGTTAAATGTTTGCCCAACCTGCTGGGTAGTTTTATTTAAATCAACTATTGATTAAAAATCACTGTATTGCTTAATTAAAATTAACATTTATTAATGTTCAATAAATAATTAATAAACAATAAACATTTATTAAATTTCTTATTAATAAATGTTCACCTTTTGACTATTATTGTTGCCTCTAATTGCGTCTGGTTTTTAATTTCCCAACTATTTTGGGTTCATTTTAAGCCAGCCATATAGTAATTTTAAAACAATAGTTGGATTAAATAAAACTGCCCAGCATGTTGGGCAAACATTTAACCCAGCCGCTGGGATAAAACAACCCAATCGCTGGGTTTGTCCATTTTCAACCCAACTTGGGTTGTTTTTAACCCAGCATTTTTTAGAATGTAGTATGTAAATTCACTATTCAGGTCCTTTCAGCAAGGCTTGTACTGTAAAAAAAGAAAACTACCATGTTATTTGGACACCAACATTATTTCAAAACAAAAGTTCCCACATAAACAAGATTGCCATGTGACACTAAGCTCCAACTGCTGTCCAAAAAAAGCACCAGGACACTGTGAAATCACTCTGGATGTTTCATGAGATCAGAAGATTTCCAGTTCAGTCCCTCCTTCATCCTGATGAATGTCCATTTTTTTCTTCACCACTAATCCTTCCACTTCTCCGTTTTATCTCCCTGACAGCTCTTCAGACAAACCACATATACTGTAGTGGAAAGAGACCCTGAATATTCTGAGCTCTGATTGAAAGACCATGTTGTTGCCCACTCGTAAGGGCTCCAGATGTAATAGGAGCTGTTTGCATCCTGACCAGGCAGATCAAAAGGTCAGCGACACGTGTACTAATTCACATGTCAGGGATTAGCTGGTTTGGACATGATGTAGGAATGTAATTTACAACACAAGAATGGATCAGTGATGTAGTCACCTCTGCTCTTCTTGGCCACTGCCTGTTTCAGAAGGATTTGAAATATTGCACCTAAGGTCTTGGAGACATCAACCAAAGGCTCCACATGTTCTGTCCAAAGCAAATTCAGATGGATTGGAGCTTATTAGAGCTGTAAATAACTTATATTGGCCTGAGCAGTGAGTATTGTATTGTATGCTGTGACATAAGCAAACACAAGAGCTGAAGTTTAGCTGGAAGCAACAATAATTGAAAAAATTATTGTTGTCATCAGCCCTTAAGCTTTCAGCTGCTATGGAGAAGGTTACAAAATAAATGACAGATTGAAAAAAAACAACTTGGTGAGCCTACTTAAGGACTTGGACACTGAAAAAGTGTACAATTCAATGCTTTTTGGATAAAAGGTGGTGCTATATAAATGCCAAACATGAACATACAATTAATGCAAGAAATGTGCATGAATTGTTAACAAATAATGGGATAATGAACTAATGTTTATCCAATTACGGCCTTGGTCAAAGTTGTGTACGTTTCAAAATGAAAAATATAATAATAATAATAATAGTAATCCTGACAATAAATAAGGTTTCTAACACCTTCCTTATAGTCTCTAAAGACAGATAATGCTTCCCTATCGCTGACAGTGAAGAGGGAAAGCTGGACCTAACACAAAGCAGCTTTGATGGAAAAGCTTTTACGGTTGTTTAGGGAGAACTGACAACTTCTGAGTATCTCTGTGCCACAAGATGTGGAGTGGTGCTGGCTGAGTGCAATGCTTTTTGTGCATAAAGATTCTGCAGAGAGACTGGAGATAAGAATGGACACAAAAATGTACTATTTTCTTCACAGTGCTTTACCAAAGAATACATTCAAGTACACTTTCCTTCGACTTCTGTTACTTTTATACTGAGCTACGATATTTTCTATGCCCTAACCGCACTCAAAACTCTTACAGACATTTCTGCATTTTAGGTTTTCATTGAGACATTGTGTTTACTAGGCCATTTACCTCAGAACCATCTGCTGGTCTTCACAATGCAGGTGATTGCAGGTTTTACTATCTTTCTGGGTACATTTGGCCTCCACAATGTAGACAAAACCTGACCCACATAAGGAGCACACACCCACACGACTGAGTTTGCAAGGCACCTAAATCTAAAACATACAATGTTCCAGCCCTCCTTACAAACCCTAGGATAATAGAGAACAAACAAGCTTAGTGCATACACAAATACATTAATCTATGATCTCACATCGACAGACACACTGCAAATGTCAGCTAGGTGTAAGTGTATTGTATTTACAAGGGTGTCAGGAAAATCTTTCAAACTACTGTTCCAAAGTCTGGGGTCAGTAACTTTTTAATGTTTTTGAAGAAAGTCTCTTATGTTCAACAAGGCTACATTTATTTGATCAAAATATATTATTGCCAACTAAAATCAACTGTTCTATTTGAATACATTTTAAAATGTAAATTTAAGGAGCCATTTCCCCAGTCTTCAGTGTCACAAGATCCTTCAGAAATCATTCCAGAATGCTGATATGGAGCTCAAGAAACATTATTATCAATGTTGAAAATAGTTCCAATTACTGCATAATATTCTTGTGGAAACAGATGCAAAAATTATACTTTTATCAGTATTTTTTGGTCCTGTGTACACCTGGTATTAAGATGCATTGGTTGATCAGATGGTCAAGTGGACGACACTAAATAGGTGTAAACGGGGTCTAAAACTTTTTGAGCTTGTCCACTTTCGACCACTTCTAGAAGTAGTCAAAAACGCATTTGACCAGATTGCTTTCGTAGTGTAGACGCATGTTGTCGAATGTGTTTGAACCGCCACAAAAGAACACCCACTCTCCGGCTACTGACCTAACACGTAAACATTATAGGAAATGCGCTAACCAGATGGGATTTAAACTTTGTCGGCATAAAACCCAAATTTGGTTTGAAGATGAAAAACCAACCTGGTCTCATGGGAGAGACGTACCAGTGGGCACGTTTTCGCGAGACACAAAATTACGTACCGACGAGTACGTCTCGCTGCAGTTTCCGACAGAAACGAACGCTAGAGGCAGGCAAAACGTCGATAAGCCCTTTTGCTCGTTTTCACACACGGTTTCGACGACGGCCGGGGTCGGATTATGGATTCATAAACAGTCGTTTTCGCGTCTCCTCGCGCAATATCATGTCACGACTTGAAAACGCTTCTTACCGGAGTGCCCGATTTGTAAACGAACGTACTTTGGACTTTCCGGCTCTAGGCTTTTCGCTTTTTTTGGTCGTAATCAAGCTTGCTCGGTAGCTCGGCCGATACGGAGTTGGACTCACGACGAGGAGTCGATCCCCCCCCCCCTCTGCCTGGGTACGAATCCCGTGAAAGGCGACTGACGGCAAAAAAAGAGAGATCTAAACGAGCTGTAAAACGGTACGATCGCGGACGCTTCTTACGTCACGTTTGCTTTTGTTAACGCTATCGGGTAGGTTTAGGCGTAGCGTCGGCGGGACGTTATTTTAAAACGAAACGGAGCGCGAATGTCAAATCGAGAACCGCGGCGATTCGTCTCAAAAGCAACGTCATAAAAACGTACCGCATTCACCCTATTATCTGCTCCGGCAAAAAAAAAAAGAACACGCTTTTGGCGCCGCTCAGTGGACATTTCAGAGCGAAACCGCAGCGATGTACTCATTGGTACGTATTTCGCGACTCGCGAAAACGTGCCCACGGGTACGTTTTCGTCATGAGACCAGGTTGCAAAAAACGTACCAAACGTACGTTCTCTCACCATTCCTGATTTCTAACATGCACTCACAGCATTCAGCATAGTCTTGCGGCTGTCAGAGCAGAAACGAAAGGTAATGCTCGCCATATGTCTTTCTGTCATCTCTGTGCGTGTTCATATGTAAATTGTGTGAGCTTATTTTGTCCATTAGATCCAAAGATCTGAAAAAACCCATATATTTACCTGCCTGCAGACCATCCTCTTGAAGAAATCAGGACAGAAGTGGTTAAAAGTGGACAAAAGAGACGGATTAAAACACCAGGTGTAAAAGGGTATGTGTCTGCCTTGTCTACTTGTGATCCGATCGACCAAAACGCATCTTAATACCAGGTGGAAACAGGGCCTTTGATGAACAGAATGGCTAAAAAAGCATTTATTTGAAATAGAAATCTTTTGTAACATTGTAAATGTCTTTACTGTCACCTTTGATCAATATTATGTCCTTGCTGAATAAAAGTATTAATTTCTTTAAAAAATTCTTACTGACCCCAAACTTTCGAATGGTATAGTGTCAAGACATCTTATCTATCAGCACAAACAGTACTTCATCTTTTTTTTTTTTTTTTTGAGTACAACGCATAGCCTGGTAGAAATGACCCAAAAGTGTCGTCTAAGTCCATGTATATAAACCCTTCTCTCTGCAGCCTGCTTAAAAATTGTAAGAAGCCCTTACAGTAACCACATATGTCTTTAATATGCATGGCAAATGTAACTTTCCCAAACCCACAGAACAAAGTGTCCCTGTCACTGTTTGTGCTTTAGTTGGCATTGTTAGGTATGGGTCTCTAAATTTCCGTTCATTCCATGATTTATGCTCTGTTAAATTCACAATTCAGCATGGTTTTTGCTTTTCATTATTTCGAATGCCACGTTTCTTACATTTGCCAAAGGTTTCTTTAAAGAGTTATAATACCAAAAACAAGTGCTGTACTGCAGATCTGGCCAGAAACATGCGCCACTGGAGGGTTCTGCAAACCAGAAGGGTTTGGCTGCGGAACAAACGAGTTTTATTAGGAAAACTAAAAAACACAATTACTGCCTTGTCACAGGGAACTACATATCAAGCTTTTGTAAACTGTTCTTTTACTCCTTGTACTGTTTACACAGGTCGATACAACCGGCGGCAAGTAGAGTGTCAAGAAAAGTGCAACCCAAACAAAGTGTGAATGAGCCATTCCAACATAAACTCAAATTGCCATAAAAACCAAGCATATGATATACCCAGGCCTTAAAGGCAGCCTTGCAGCCACTCTGGCCAATCCACAATCCAATCATCACTTACTTTATGGACAAGTCAAGCACACTGCAGGTGACAGACTCTAAGCCACCCTCGCCCCGGCCAGACCCCCAATATAACACCTCTTCTGTTCCACAATTTCAGAGCCAGGCATTATGGCTGCCCGTATACCTCCAGACAAGGCATTAAATAAAGCTCAGGGCCTGTGACAGCTGGGATGTGGGTGTGCTACAGAGGGCAAGCTGGGCCAGGACATTGTTAAATACGGCTGGACTGGTTATCGGAAAGTTTTGACACATAGTCTGAAAGAGTTTGTATGCCTTGTACATTGCCGTTTAAATGTTTGGGGTCTGTAAGTTTATATATATATATGTTTTTACTGTCACTTTTGATAAAGTTTATGCATCCTTGCGGAATCATAGTATAAATTTCTTATAAAAAATAAGTAAAAAACTTTTGAATAGTAATGTATGTTGAAAAACTATGTTCACTTTAACACGTCATTGGGTTCATACTGCGGACATACATTAAGTTATGCTAGCCTAACCACATTTAACCCTACAGTTACACAAAAAGTTGCTTGTGATGTCTGGTATGTCTGGAATGTTCTCAGTCGTGACTGCATTGTCTGTAAGCTGGTATTTTACTTAGATACAGGGTGTTAAAACAGACACAAACATGAGCCTTATCATGAGAGAACAACTCATGTAATGTAGAGTCTGAGCCATAACTGATCATGTGATCAATATGGATGAGGCCTAATGATCAACCTCTGAAAAACCAATGCCAAACAACGTCCATTACACAGAGACAATGTACCTTAGTCTGTACACAAAGGGATCAAATGCAATATCCCTGGCAATAATGACTGGAGTCACTATGTCTTATTGCCCTGTATATCTACTTAACTCTGATTATAAACTCTTTACAGTTTGAATGGGTTAAATTTACAGCTTTAGATGCTTGTTGTTTAAAGAGAGAATGGGTGACTATAGCGGATAAGCCTCTAAGCTAATGATACCAGTTGCATTCATCTCTGGTGTCAGGAAGCTTCATGTTAACAGTGTGTATTGCCAGTGTAGATCTGTGCCAGTTTAGATCAATAGCCAAGTATTGCTTAGAGGGAGAATTCAACGTTAAAACTTGGCATAGCGGTACATGGTGGAAAGTTTGCTTGTATGAAGCTAATGTTGTTCTAGCCCAACTGGAGCCTTTATAGACCAGCCTGACTGCCTCCACATGGCAGGGGGTCTCTGACCCTGTCATGGCAACAATTAAATCTGACTGACGCGAGGACTCTCGGAGACAATCCCGTTCAATGTGATACAACAGCTTGACAAAACTGTCAAAACCGGGAAGGTAAAAGCAGTCGTGTTTGATGACTCTACTGGCAAATCTTCAACAAAAATAATGGTATTAAAGCAGATTATGAATGCCTTTTGCCTAAAATTGATAACATTTGTCAACGAAAAGGCATGCTTGATGTAGTCTGAAAATCAGCAGAGCAGTACTTATCAGCAGGCAGCCATACCAACCAGTACATGTAACCCTGAGTTCAGCAGGCAGGGACATTAATCAGCTCGAACAAATAGGTCATCTCCTGCTATGCCGAGGGCTTTCAGCCAGCACACCTCCATACGTCTCATCTAAACATACTGTGACATGAGCTCCAGAGATTTCCAGGTGTTCGCCGCCCATGATATCACTGGTCTCGGCACAAAGGGAACTTTGAGAAGGAAAAAAGAGAAAAGGAAGAAAAAAAAAGAACATTGTCAAAAAAAGATGTTAAAGAATGAGTAATTGTAAATACAGGCAAAGAGGAGTGTTGTATGTTAACAATGCACTAATAATTTTAAAATAAAATAATAAATTTTTTTTTGAAGAAGAAAAATCTAGAAAATAAAACATAACAAAAACACTAACAAAAACAAAAATACTAAGCAGCACAGCTGCTTTCAACATTGATGATAATGAGAAAAAGCACCAAATCAGCATATTAGAATGATTTCTGAAGGCTCATGTGACACTGAAGACTGGAGAGTAATGATGCTGAAAATATAGCTTCGCTATTACAGGAATAAATTACATTTAAGATATATTAAAATCGAATAGTTTTTTTATTTTTTATAATATTTCACAGTATTACTGTTTAATAGCCTCGGTGAGCATAAGAGACTTTTTTTTAACATTGGAAAATTTTACCAACCCATTTTTGAAAAGTATTATATGAAATGTTTAAAAATTTGGGTTAATTTATTTTCATTTACTAAAATTAGATGCCATTTTTGTCACAGAAAAACTGACTAAAATGTATGAATATGGAGGAGTAAGAGGGGGGAAAAAATCAATTGAGTGTTTGAAGTGTTATGTGAACATAAAAATTCTCCCCCAAGACACCCTGTATACCCTGTGCATTTATACCAAACTTTCCCAAACACCAGTGCGCGATCTGTCAGCCGAAAGCTTATTAAAATGTCATTGACCCTTAAACTGAATATTTATGCTGTGTTAACTAAGCTGATGCCAGAGAACTGCACACAGACTCATTGTCACTGAGCCGAGTTGAGTCAGACAGACTGTGGCAGTCAGAGATAAGCTTTATTGCACAATGTGTGCACAGGGTCCATTTGATTGATGCTTCTCCATTATTATTACGCCAGTGCAAGGTAATACATTCTGGGGTGTCATAAAAGCCTGGGTCTAAATTAGTTGTGTCAAATTGTGGCGGCGGCCCCGTCTCCCCTATCGCACCATTAAAATGAGGTGGCACTGACACGGCGACGACGGGGGGAGCGAGGGCAGCGTCAAACAGTACTCAAAACACAGCTCAGCGATTGCTACTGGATTTTTCTCATTAAATAATTTTTTGCTCTCTCTTTCTCTCTGTCTTTGTAGAATGGTGAATGTTTGCTGCCTGTGCTGTCAAAAAAGGCAGTGAAAGCAAATTGGAATAGGCAGGGGGGTTCAGCAGAAAAAGAGCTCACAGTTGCTAATCTCTAAAGACAACGCAGTATTCAACAAGAGGCTCACACCGGTGCCCGGCTATCCTCCCTTCAAATTCCCAAGCAAACAAATGTGTAAATCATCCTGGATAATTAGTGTGTTCAAAGGGAAGGACTCCGTTCTGTGTCCCAGCTCTCCCTTTTTGTGCTCATTAGAAGAGATGCGGGAGGATGAGCTGGCTGGCCAGAGTCCTATTTTATCACCTGCTTGTCCCAGGAGTGGTAACATGAGCGGTGAGGTTACAGTACGGTTCTGTACAGATGAAGGAGGCTATTTCAGCAGAAACACAGGGAGGAAAGAATGCATGCCATTTGGATGTTTAGGGAGGACAGGAGGGAAATAGAGGTGTGTGTATATGTTTGTGTGTCAGAGCAAAAGACAGTGAGAAAGAGATATGCGAGAGTGTGGGAGAGGTTTGGCTTTATGCCATGTATTATCATGTTTATGTTTGTGTCTGCTTGGTGGGAGAGGGTTTTGGATATAGAGGGGGAATGAGAAAAGACATCATACCTAACTGTATATCCAGATGTGAAGTTAATTTTGTCCTCTGATTCATTGATTTGGACACGTTGGACTGCTCACATATGCGTAACACAGGAAAGACTATGAGAGAGAAGAAATAGAGACTCTTTTGGTTTGGTGTGTATATTGGCACTTATGTATTCAAACCAACAGTCTACACACACACACAATCAGAGAACAAGAACAAAATAATAATAATAATAATAAAAAAATGTCTGTGAGAAAGATGCAAAACAAAAATTCATTTGGAATAAGGCCTTACCTTCGTCTTTTTCTTTCAGGCTAGTGAGAAAGAAACCAAATAATTATCTCTGCATATCTAAAGCATAATTATTACCAAATAGTTTCACCATTATTAAGGACTAGACTTTGAAAACACTGAATAATCACAATAAGTTAAAGGGTTAGTTCACCCAAAAATGAAAATAATGTCATTTATGACTCACCCTCATGTCGTTCTACACTCGTAAGACCTTCGTTCATCTTCGGAACACAAATTAAGATATTTTTGATGAAATCCGATGGCTCAGGGAGGCCTGCATAGACAGCAATGCCACCGAACTTCTCAAGATCCAGAAAGGTACTCAAAACATTTTCAAAACAGTTCATGTGACCACAGAGGTTCAATCTTAAACAAAATAACGACTTTTCAACAATATCTAGTGATGGCCGTTTTCAAAACACTGCTTTAAATCTTTTGTTTCGAATCAGTGATTCAGAGCGCCAAAGTCAAGTGATTTCAGCAGTTTGACACGCAATCCATATTACTGAATCGAAACAAAAGATTCGAAGCAGTGTTTTGAAATTGCCCATCACTAGATATTGTTGAAAAGTCATTATTTTGGTTTTTTGGCGCACAAAAAAGTATTCTTGTCGCTTTATTATATTAAGGTTGAACCTCTGTACTCATATGAACTGTTTTGAGTACCTTTCTGGATCTTGAGAAGTTCGGTGGCATTGCTGTCTATGCAGGCCACACTGAGCCATCGGATTTCATCAAAAATATCTTAATTTGTGTTCCAAAGATGAACAAAGGTCTTACGGGTGTGGAACGACATGAGTGTGAGTAATAAATGATATTATTTTAATTTTTGGGTGAACTAACCCTTTAAGCTAAAAATTTGTGCTTTAAAGATGTTGAGAACATATAGTGAACGAGTAATAAAATATTTGTCTCCCATTACTATTTTTAAACACAGATATCTTATCAGTCAGACCACACTCATACAAACACACAACCTATCTATCTCCTTTCTTGTGTAACGTGTACCTTCAAAAGCTTTATCAACCACCCTGGACCCCACCCAGCGTAACTAAGTAGAGTCTGTCGCCTTTGAGTCTTCGCCAGACTGTAATTTCTTGCTTAAAAACAATGCTAAATGAGACCAACAGGTCAGCACAATTTTGCAGAGTATCAATTACCCTGCTGCACTAAAGCAAACAAAACAGAAAACCCTGTCTCCATCAGCGCCTCCCTTAACATACCACTTTAGAGACTAGTAGAGCTATTCAGGCACTTGAGAAAACTTTTAAACGTGCTGGAGGCGTCTGATGTCACACTCAAAAGTATTCTTAAATGGAGTCGCTCCTTCTGCAGTTGGGAACTTTTCTCCAATTATCCATTTTACTTAAGAGGTACTAATTAGGATGACTTCACAGTCTTTTTTTAGCATCAGATGATTTGAATAACCTAAATTTAAAAAACAGATGTGAGTTAAAGTAGACAGCTATGAAAATATGAAATATTGTAATACAATAAATGATACAGATAACCATAACCAAACATTTCAATTCAAGTCCAGCAACAAGCAACCACCCTGTTGCCAACTCGCTCAACCTTTCCCCAGATGCAAAATCAGTCCAATTTTCCATCACTCTTTGATTACACAGCATGCCTAACAAGGTATCTTTCACGCTCTGGCAAATATTAACAAGTCATGGATGGCAGAAATTTAATTATACAGTTTGGGTCTTGTAAAAAATGCTAACTGTATAAATGAGAGCTCTGCTTATGTCCTGGTTAATGGCATTAGGCTAGAAGCTGACATTAACAAATAGAGTTCATTACATATTTTCCATGTGACCGGGTCAGATCTTCCTGTATGTAAATATCAGTGGGGGAAGAAGTTCATGCTTAAGGATGAAAAATGCTAGTGTGTGTGATTGCAAATGATAACTGATTGTCTATCAAAAACAATAATAAAAATTTCCTTGCTCTCTCTGTATTACATTACCATTGTTTTCTGGGAATCTACATTTCAGCCTTGATTAGAGTGTAGTCTCCTACATTTACATTTATGCATTTGGCAGACTCTTTATCCAAAGCAACTTACATTGCATTATACTATACATTTGTATCAGAGTATGTGCAATCCCTGGGATCGAACCCATGACCTTGGCATTGCTAGTGCCATGCTCTAACCACTGAGCTACAGAGGCTCCTCTGACTGTTTTTCTCTCTTAGAGTTTTCCCACACTTTTCTTTCTCTCTTTTTGACATTTATGACACCTATTTGAGATACTGTTACAAATAATACTATAGCAAATACAACAAACAGCACACCTTTTTTCCACATATGTCAAACAGAGGATCAGCGAGTCAAGATGATTGCCAAAAAGCAGTTATTTCTACATCCAGCTGTCTCGACTGTCAAAGGCTCATGAGAAGGCTGGGTTTCCACACTCTATCAAATTAAGGAAGATTAACTGTTTTTGGAATTGATGCAGGTAGTGTATACTCAGGTGGCTGACTGGGACGCTAGCATTCCCTAGAACAGTTTAAGCACTAACTCAGAGGTCTTAACATGATGGGATAAACTGGGTGTAAAACCAAAACTAATTTTATCATCTATCCCTCGAGTGCCTCAGATGGAACCTTGGACAGTCATACTGTAGAAGAGAAACATTTATAAAAACCTGTGTTACACACAGTGCTCCCCACCTCATTAATAAACGTCTGTATAATTGGAAACAAAAAGCGCATCGTAATCAGTTTTACCAGAAGCTTTCAGTGGTTTGCTTCTGTCTTTCCTCTTAGGTCTTATGGACAAGGCAAGAGTAAGGAGATCTATCCTGCTTTTGCTTGCAAACTATGACCTTTTGAGAGAAATCAGAGAACCTGTCAATCAGCAGATTTTAGAATGGAGGGCTTCTATATTTGTGGTACTTTAATTTATTTTCTAACACATTAGCAGTGAAGAATGACATCTGGCTCGGCTCAAAACCATTATAGAGGAATGTAGTAAATCCAAGTGCTGGAATGGTTTTCTGCTTAGTCACAAAATGTAAACTGATATGAGATTTGCTTTTAAGAGTAAAAAATGTCTCAACAAACGAAACTAATTCACCCAAATTAT
>RJVU01067793.1:9543931-9633609 GCA_003731715.1 Anabarilius grahami | reverse complement strand
ATGACTTTCTCAGCAGAACACACATTGTGTTAACCCCCTCAAACACACACACGCAAAGAGCCTCTTAAGCAGCTGATCCCCAGAGCCGTTTGGGGGGCCAGGGCACAGTGCTGGCTGTCAACAGCTGCCTGAAAGGCATTCTGGGAATCCAGCCCCCAGTGGGCACTGAAGAGAGAGAGCAGGTGTAGACTGCTCCACAGACACCTCCATACACACACACACACACACACCTGATACCATTTTCTGCCACAGCTTACAACCTGAACACCTTTCAGCAGGACACAACTTTTGCCACTAAGATGAGAGCAAGCAGGCTTTGATAAAGAGTGGGAAAAGGGATTGATAATTTGCAGGTTACAGGTCACAGGGAGCAACTCTAAAAGGCGAGAAACGTCTGCCATGAGAGTGACCCTCAGATGGGAATGCAAGAGATCAGTTACTCACAAGTCGGGTGTCACCACTTGTTTATGTTGTTCGATTTGTGCAAGCTTTGATCCCGAGAAAACAGTTAGGCCTATTTTTAACAGAGATGGTGTCTAGGCAACTTTTATATTGTATGGCACAGCATCGAAGTGCAGTAAGAAACTTGTGCATCCAAAGGCTCCATCCACATTACATCTTGAGACCAGCTTTCAATTAATTTTTTATTTTTTTTTTTTGAAGAAGAAGAAGAAAACCCAAATTGAAAATTCTGCCAGCATTTACTCACCCTCAAGTCATTTCAAACCCTACTTTCATTCTTCTGTTGAGAACAAAAGGTGATTTTAATGAATATTCTGGTCACTCTTTTCAATATAATAAAAGTAAATGTAGTCTGAGGCTGTCAAACTCCAAAATGACGAAAAAGCATCTTAATCCTTATATTAAGTTGTTTTTTTTTTGTTTTTTTTAAGTTATGATTCTATAGAGAGATTCAATAAAATTCACCATAAATCAATTTATGAAAATGTTTTAATATTGTCTTCTTACACATTTTACAAACTGTGAATATTATGAACACTATTATTTTTTGACATTTTTTAAAACATTTTAACAAATTAAACAGAAGAATGCAGTTCTTCATGGAAAAAAAACAACTTCTGCATGCTTTCCTGAAGCTCAAACAGTTAGGCATGGCGCTTGCACCACAAAAATCCTCAGTTCAATTTCCAGCGAATTGAATATGCTTGAACTGATAAAAAAAAGTATGCCTTCATTGCAGTGTAAGTTTCTTTAGATAAAAGCATCTGCCAAAATGAAATGCATAAATGTAAATGTAAAAACCCCCAGAGGGTATTTGAGAAACTGAGATACATCTAACTACATCAAAATGTAGTTGTGTTTTTATTTTGGGTCTGTGCAGCTGCCTTTACCCATTAAAGTATGTGAGTCAAATTGACCTGCAATCATCATAATCGTAAAATAAATTTTGTACGCACATTCCTCAAAACATCAGTGTGTTTACGGGCATTTTCATGACTCTAAATGTGAGAAAGTTACAATTTTAAGGAGAACATCATAGATTACACAGTATTTCAGTAATTCAAAAAAAAAAAAAAAAAGAGGTAAAATTGTACCTATATGCAACTCATGCACTATAAGTCTTCTGAAGTCATACGATAACTTTGTGAGAAACAGACCTAAAGTTGCTATTCTCTGAAAGTCATACAGGTTTGGAACAACATGAGGTTGAGTAAATCTCTTTAAGTGGTGTTTACATTTGCAGCGATTCATAGTGATAAAGAGTTGGTGATTTTAGGTAACATGAGCAACAGGTACTTGTGTGATCCACCTTCTAAAACAGTTGGATACTCGAGGAAAAATCTGTAGCAAACTAGCAACCAACAGTACTGCAACATGGTGACCTCCATCTAATCTCTTTCAGCGCAAACGCACCTTTACTGATTCTTCAACGTGTGAATAATTGCATAGCCACGCAAAGTTACAGAAAGCAACAAGTCTTGATAGAATACATTAACAGCAGCTGCGTTTGCTCAATCTTGTTTTGCCAGTGAAGACGTCTCTTGAATATTTTCATCTAAGTGGAGGCATTTTATTGCCACAAAATCGTGAAACCTTCACAGATATACAGAGCAATTTATTCAACAAGCTCTCAAGGGCATGTCTGTGAATGTAAATTTTTGTTAATTTGCTTTGAGCATTGTGGAATTACAGTGGTTGATGTTTTTGTATATTTGAAAGCAAACTAACCTAGGGCGGTTCTCAATGTATCAACCAAAGCAGCTCAAAAAAAGACATCAGCACTCGCAGCAATTTAGTGTCATTTCATCTTCCTCTGCAGATTCCTCTCTCTCTTTCCTTAGAAAAACCTCGAAAGTGGTAGCAAAGTGTTATCCTGTTATAAAGAAGTTGAAATAGTACACCAAGCACTTGGCAGTAGAAGTGCATGTGGGTTTATGTCCGTGCAGAGCCTGCAGAAACAATGCAAAGGGAGTCTGACAATATAAAGGATCCGCTGATGTCTGTGAACTGGACCCAACAGCACTGAACAAAACTACCCACAAAAAAACAACAACTACAATAGATCAATTCTGCAAAAGACTGCATGGGAGCAAAGCTGTCGCTACAGCGAGCCAAAAGATGGTACCAAGACCAGACACAAAGAGAGAGAGAGAGAGAGAGAGGGATGTTGTGGGTAAATGATGCATGGCAAGAGCACATACGTGTTACGGGCCTCAATGGGGCGGAATGGTGGAATAAACCCTTTCCGTCGCATGATGGACTTCACTTTATCATAGGAGAGAGAGAGTGCAATTTTCCACCTTTAGATAGACATGAGAGAGAGAGACAAAAAATAGATCAGTAGTTCCTTTTCAATCCTGAAATAACTGTTAAAATGGTTAAAATTAGTAGAATAAAAACTTATCTGGCAAGATTATATTAATAAGTAACATTTAATATCTTAATCATCTGGTGAAAATGAAATGTAGACCCATTATATCCACTTCCATTCATGAATGCAGCACAAAGGCCTCTTTTAAAATGCATAAGTAGTCTTTTTCTTGCATTTTTGGCATACTATGTTCCTCGGCCACATTTGAAATATTATAAGAGCTGTTTTAAACTATTAGTTTGCACTAGTGTTGATGTGGTTCTTATTGTTTGGTGTTTAACGCTGTGGGTGTCCTGAGAGCTGCTGTGTGTAATGTGTGTGTTATCTTTCCATGTGACCCGTGCCAGCACTACAAACCAAGCCAGTCCTGTGGTGTCCCTATGCCACTGTGAATCAGAGAGAAAACAAGACAGAGAGGGGGAACTGCATAGAAATGCCAAGTGAAAAATGTAATTGTGTGTGGGTCAGCCCAGTTTAACCCATTTTCTTTCCTTGTGTACTTCTGCCTGCAAGGCAAGCTCTGAAAGAACAACCAAACAAACAAACAAACAAACACATCTAGAACAAATCTATTCACAACTTACCGTTTTTTTTAAGAGATTCATATAATATCAGAATTACTGAATGAGTTTTCAAAATACAAAGTTCTGTCATGAAACTCAAGATGGCGCAGGCTAATAGGTCCTTTAACTCAACCTGCTCGTAATCACATTGTTATCTATAGGGCACAGCTGATTGGATCCTGCTGTATCAGTAGCCAATAAGCTTGCATGCTCAACCTTCAAATACATGGGTAGCATTTGCATTAGCAGTGCAGCGCGCTTCAGAAACCCTCCCCCTTCCCCAGCTCCACCTGTATAGATCTGCTACGGGTAATTCATGTACGCTATATTGTACAGCAGCAGCATCTCTTACTTGCTCACAGCAACATGTCGTATGTATTGGCAGTAGCAAGTCCTGTACTTGCTCTGCAGCAGCATCGTAGCACATCTATTCCGCCAAGACCAAACATACAACATTGTCATACCCATTACCATGCCAAACACTCCGAGAGTTGCCATGACAGAACTAGAGTTGTCACAATAGCAAAATGTCAGTAGTTGGTACAAATACCAGTAAAATTTCACTGTTCTCTGTACCAATTTCGGTACCAGAGCAAAAACTGTTGAATTACGCACTTTTTGTCCCATTTTGTCTCATCCAGTGGTTATCTCTGTCAATTGCGCATTTAAATATGGATGTCAATCCAAAAACTTTGCAGTGTACTTAGCAGCATGAAAAACTAAACTTGTATTCAGATTGTGAATGGTAATAAAGCAAAAAAAAGAGCCTCCCTTTATAATCTGTCAATTTCTAAAGCACAAGCTTGCTGAATTTTTCCACTCTCATGAAAACTGCCATTATAATAAAAAAAAGCTGTCTTAATTGTATAATGAATCTCCAATTTACTTTGTGTTTACACTCATGCGTTTTCAGCGATGTTAAGCCTATTCTGACTAATTTACTGACTAGCACCTCTGATAGGTAATTGCGTTCAAATGCTCAACAGAAATGACTGTGATTGGCTACAATGCTTAACGCTTAAAAAAATGCTATAAATTAAAATACTTCTGATGCTCAGAAAGCACTCAAACAAACAGCATTTGAAAGCAGCATCTATCGGTACTACTGGTACTGCAGAAAGGCTGGAACAGTCAACTTTTTTTTTTTTAGTACTGACTGGTACTGGTATTATAGGTATGTTTGACAACCCTATTCCAAACAGTAAAAAACATTTAGTTTGTTGTCTCACAATAAAAAAAATTTAATTAATTTTTGTATGTGATGTGAGTCCATTTGATGACTCACATCATACAAAACAAAGGAAATCTAGGAAATGTATTTAATTATTTATTAATTCATTCAATGTTTATTATTTTTATTTTAAAAAAGCAATTAGTGATCAAGTATTTTTTTTTACCATTAGCAAAGCCAAACATTTTTCCATAGAAACTAACAATTCTGAAGGCAATCTTCACATTCTCATAATAACGGTGACTCTTGAACACACTATAAATTCAGTAGTAGCCTATCGAATAACACATTGATGTTAGCCTTGTCATAATTCTGCTGTATTTCCCAATCACAGGCAACATAATCCACAATATGTGCACATATTGCTTTTATTTTTAGCCACTGATGTGTTCGTGTTCGAGGCATATTGTTTTGACTCTAGAAATGAATTTGGGAAATGTATCATGGCAGTTGCAGTGTTATCCAGTGTTACAGAAACATGCAAGAAGACTTGCGAACACCACAGCTCCAGTAACAGACACTTGAGGGTTGGCAGTCTCAGCACAACTGGGCTGATCTCCCACACAAACACACAAAACAGAAAGAAAGAGAGACGTCTGTGGTAAAGAAAGACATCATATACCTCACCTATGAATGGTGTATTAATCCTTATTCTTGTGGTAAAATCTCTCAGGTGGCCTTCGTTTCTCTAAACATACAAGCACTGTACAGATGTTAAAGTCTGCACACGTGCAATAAACCATGTTTAGGTGTTTAAGGTGTTAGTCTGAATATCATGTAATCCCTACCGCAATATCCTTGGATTTATGATGCATAATTAGCAGGTTGGGATGTTCCAACATTCTTTCCTTTGTTCTTACGTATTCTGCATACATTTCAAGAGATAATCTCTGTTGTGGTTTAAAGAGTCTCATAATTCCCAGAAGAGACACTGCACACTTTTTACTGGACTCGTTTCAGGATCCAATAGATGTTCTTTTGTGTATAATTCACAATCTAGACATATAACATGAAAAGTCTATGTGCATAGCATATGTTTGTTGAATCCATTCATCCTCTTTATGAATATACGTTCAGCCAGACGTAAGCTCACCCTACTAGTCGGTACGGCTAGCAGACAAATCAGTCATCAGGAGAGAGTGACCCGCTCTGGCACCGGAGCACTGACGAATGAAGCCCGCTGGCAGAGCTTGGCTCTTTTGCATAAAGATAGAGTGTGGGGCTGTGATGGATACTGTAACCACAGACTCCTCAGACGAGGTCCAGTAATTTAATGAGTCCCAAACTGAACACTTCTAATTGCTAATGGAACCAGTCTTGACTCACCATTAAACAGTCTGGAGGAACTTTGACAGAACGTTGTGTCTAAGTGATGGAGGAGAAGCACTTCTTTGCTTGTTTTGCTTTCTTGTTTGTGAAAAATGAAGCATTTATGGGACATTGATTATACTTGCAATAAAGTGAAAAAGGTGCTGTGTTTGTTAAAAAACAGAGCAAGGAAGAAAATACCAAAGGGATGGATTAAACACTAAGACTGATTTTTACTTATTTTAGTTACAGGGTTTCCACATTTTCTGCCCAATGAAATTCCTTGACTTTTCCAGTCATTTCTTAGTCAAGGATTTTTAAAATCATTTTTTTTCAGAGATCATACTCACAAAAAGTCTATAAAATAGCTAGGAAAAAAATTATATGTGACCCTGGACAACAAAACTAGTCGTAAATCGCACGGGTGTATTTGTAGCAATAGCCAACAATACATTGTATGGGTCAAAATTATCGATTTTCTTTTTTTTTTTGCCAAAAATCATTAGGATATTAAGTAAAGATCATGTACCATGAAGATATTTTGTGAATTTCTTACCATAAATATATCGAAAATGTATTTTTGCAATGGCATTGCTAAGAACTTCATTTTGACATATTAAAAGGTGATTCTCTCAATATTTAGATTTTGCACCCTCAGATTCCAGATTTTCAAATAGTTGTATCTCAGCCAAATATTGTCCTATCCTATTAAAACCATACATCAATGGAAAGCTTGTTTATTCAGCTATGATTTAAAAAAAAAAAGACCCAGGGTCACATATAGACTATAGACATCTCCATGACTTTTCCAGTATTTATATATTTATTTATTTTATTTTTTTATTATTTCTTAAAGCTTTTTAAAAACATTTTATAGATTATCGCACTCACAAAGAGTAATTTCTAGCCTAAGAATTTATTCAGAGCATAACAAGAAAAATATTAAAGACTTCGGATTTGCATTAACTTTTCCAGGACAAAGTGTGTAATTTCTGCAACACCAAATAAAATTGCAACTGCTGTCCTGCAGAGTTTAGCTCCAACCAGCTCCAATGCACCTGCTTGAAAGTTTCTTGACCTTAATTAGCTGGTTCAGGTGTGTTTAATTGGGGATGGAGCTAAACTTTGCAGGACAGCGGCCCTCCAGAACCAAGTTTGGAGACCCCTGGTCAAACCAATGTGAGACAAGGAAGTGTTCCTGCTTTTAACTTTCAATTACTTGTAGTGTAGTTATAAACCAACTACATCTAGACGCAACTGCGTTAGATCGAAAATTAATTTAATTAAAAATCGTTTGTCTGGTGGAGTCAAGAATCAAATGGAAACCACTAGCTTGTACGACCTCTTCACGACCTGGCTTTCAAGCCTTAAACATTTAATAATGCTCAGACTGCACACTAATACTGTATATCCATGTCATTCTTTTGAGAGTGAGTGTGACAGCATATTTAAAGAGCTTGGACAGATGAGACAGGAAGAGAGTGTTTTTAATGACATCGTCCTGAAACAGGACACCCTGAGAACTGCGATGCCTCTGAGGTCCTTCAAATCTCTCATTCCTTTATCCTCTTGAGAGACACGCCCTTCAGCTACTGTCTCAAGTACTGATGTTTCTTCTGTCTCTGCTTAACAAGTAGTTATTACTTGTATTTTTTTGTACATTGTTTGACTGTTGACCACAATTCACAATATAGTGGTCTCAGAAAGTATTTGGACACTTTAGCCACTTAAAAATGTATTAATGTCATTAACAAAATATCAAAATATAACAAAATATCAAACCAATTTATTATAAAGAAAGATTCATTTACAAAGAATTAAATTAAAATATAAAAATTTGTTTTTATATTTATTTTTTTTAAAAATCCTTCAAGCAAAACAATGTCTTGTTTTAAATTAAAATTAACTAAAAATACAGTAAATAAAATGTAACAATATTTATTTTTAAATAAATAAAAATATATTTAAAATTTACAAATATTTAAATGATAAAATATNTATTGTTATTGTATATTGTTTAAAATATAAGTATTTATTTTTAGATAAATTAAAATTATTTTTTTAAATATAAAAAAATATTTAAATGAAAAAATATTGTTATTGTATATATATTTTTAAATTAAGTATTTTAAGTATTAAGTATTTTAGTTGAACATATTCATTGACACCTGCGGTTTATTTGCTAAAACTGAAGAGGAAAAAAATTTTAGTTCTGAGAAAAGCTTGAGCTTCATTTGTTTTCAGATGCCACTATTATTGATATTTTGTTACTTAAATGCATTTTAAGTGTGGCATGCACATACAAACACCCAACAGCAAGTATTACCTTAGAAGAGGGTGAGAAATCAAAAGTAAAAAAAAAAAAAATGAGTGTGAGCCACTTGTTGTAAATCACCATGCTCTACTGCAGTGCTATGAATGATCAACTCAAGAGGAAAGTTTATCAAACTCACATAACTCAAAAGTTACATTTAGCCATAGTCTTCTGGAAGTATACATTACTCCTCCTCATTTTATCTCTGAGAAGGAAGTTTGAAATCCTCCTTTTGTTCAGAGCAAGAGACCTTTGGGAAAACAGCTTGGAAATACAGAGATTTATGTCCTCTTTTAAAAATCTCTCAGTCAGATCACTTCCTGTTTCCTCCCAGTGTTTACAGTACACAGGCGGACCATTGTGGGTGATTCATTTGCTTATCACCTTAATTGAGGTCCCTCAGAGTTTCCGCAACAACCATAATTCCATTACACAAACTATTCTGAGACATTTTATTAGCACAAATGAGGCATCAGGCCCTCCGACCACACCTAATATCACTCTAAGCCGCACACAACAATCCCACACATCAATGTTCCGACATCCGGCCAGATCAGACCATGAGGTCCTTAATCGCTTTAGCTGCTCAGAGGGGAGGGAAGAACAGACTCAGAGAAATCCTGCCTAGTTATTGGGTCTTCCTATTCCTAAAACTTTTGCTAGAAAACCTCTGACCCTGACACATAACTTGTCCCACATTAGCTATGTTTCCATACAAAGTTGTAAATTTAACTTATGCACAAAATTAGAATATTGCATAAAACCTTTGCAATTATGAAATGGTTAGTTCCTGTCCTTGATTCTGATTGGTCAATAGCTGTGTTTTATTCACGATCAAACACGGTTATGACCGCTTCACCCAACGGTTCTGTGTATCACTACACAACACCCTTAGCAACCACTCTTAGCAACGTAAACTTTATATTCTCAAGTGATATTGTTCATTTAAGCTTACTGTATTATGTAGAAGAGTATTGTGAGAAAGAGATCGAGTGAGCGAGTTTATTACCTGCATTCAGATTTAGCATTTTCCTTCAGGTCAGTCTTATGTTCATAATAAAAAATCTGTTTAAATGTCTGATGTATTATCTTGTCCTTTTAACAGTTAAGGGTTTTCCCGTGACTGACAGCACTAGTCAAAGCAATTGTAAGTTGCGTCTTGTTTTCTGTGTTCACAACAATTCAGTCTTTTCAAAGTAAAAGTCTTCACTACTGACTGACACACTCATAAAGACAGTCTTTGCTGCCATCTAATGGCGTAATAATGTAACTTTAATGTAACTGTTGCTGTTCACAGTCAGGGACAATTTTTTTCCGGTGGAAGGAAGGCTTTGGTGAAAGTTTACTTCATGAAAATTGCATTGATGCATATTTTTGGCTTTAATATTTGTATTGTGAGGTAACTGTTATATAAAAGCAATAAGGTACGAGAGGCTGTGCTGTATCGTGAATAAGTTACGGCTGAAGGGGTTCCAGGCACTCCGCTTCACGTCGTGCCTATCAACGCCCTTCAGCCGTGACGTATTCACGATACAGCACAGCCTCTCGTACCTTTTTGCTTACATAAAGCACTGTTTGCATCCAGTGAGTTGAAGAGAACAAAATCGTCGCTTCCTGATAAATTAAATATCTCTAAGAAAAGTAGGAGAAGCCACTCTATATATTAATTTTTGTACAGCCTATAATAAATTACTTGACTTTTAAGAGCGTGCAGACGAAACGCAATAAAGTGTTATCTTTCGGAGGCGGATACTACTGTTTAGGAACGCAGTCATGAAGACAGTTCAGGGAGGGAATTATACCAAACCACTTTGACGACAAACTTTGCTCAGGCATTTTCGAACAACCAAAACAGCATTGCAGATGCTGTGCAATGAGATCGATCTGCTGGTTAGTCCAGTTATGCCGTCCCATCGCAAAGTCACATGATTTTTTTGATGCATTTTTTATTTTTTCTTTATGCGCATATTGGTGTTTCCCAAAATGCGCATAAAAATAGGTGGATGGAAACAGCTATTGTTTGTGCTAAAGAAATGAATGATATCTCAAATCATACAGCTTCTTGCTTTCTCATGAGATCGGGCTGCATTTTAAAATATAGCACCAGATTTGACTGAACCGATTTAAATATGTGGAAATGTGTTAATGATGTGGAGGATGTGTAAATGTCAATGTCATTTTCACGTGCTCATTTACCTGTCATCACTTTCTCACACTGACACAAATACTGATGCAGAGCTTCTTTAAACTACAGCACTGAAAGATTTAGAGCTGGCAGAATGTTGCTTTCCGCATAATTGCAAAAAAAACCTCCAACACACACACACACACTTGTTTTTAATCTACTCATTTCTGCTGCCTCAAACTGCGCATAAATGACCAACTGCCTCCTCTGCAATTTTCATACATCGTACTGCTCGTGATAGCTAATGTATATGCAAATCAGATGCCATTATATATCAGATGTTAAATCACCGAGAATATGAATGCAGCTAATACACATTTTATTCTCTATATTTTGGCAAATGTTTTTTTCTTAAGCGATGCTCATACAGTGATCCCGTCCTCATTATAATCCATTTCAACCTCTAATCGTTCTTTTCACGCCCCGTTTTTATTCATAGACTTTGTTTGGTATGTGCAGGGCATTTGTCTTTCAAGCATGGCCTCCTCACTCAATCTCTCTCTCTCTCGATTCCCCAAAAATTCGCACATTATCTTCCTTCAGCACTCTCCCATTATGCTAATGCATTTTGAGGAGCGATTGCATCAGTATGAAAAAATAGAGTAAAATCTATCTGATTGATTAGGCGAGTTATCATATCGGGACGGCCCACCCCAACACCCTTATATGCCATTACGGCCGACACAGACAACTGTTCATTTATAATCACTGCCATTAAGAGTGTATAGCTTACAGGGTTGAATGTAAGTGTTTATTTTTTTAAATAAGCACATTAGTTGTAAGACAGATAACTTGTATAAATACACCACCGAAAGAAGCATCATCATTCATATAGATGTTAGATGCTTTATGTCAGTTTGTGTTAAAATTACCAGTCTTTTGTTTTCCAGGACAGGCTCTGTGACCCTTAAGCTTGTCAACATTCAAAATTTAAATTCTTCCATTGTTTTTCTTGTTTGCAAAAGTGGCTTATTTTCCAAACAGTCACTCTATCAAAAACCAATCTTTCTATTTTGTTCCAAGACAAAGGCCAAGTTCTCAATAGGCCTTTTGTTAAAGTCTTACAACAGCATCCTTCTGTAATCCATTCCTCATCTTATCCTCTTCATTTAAATAACAGTCCCATACGGAAACCTAACCATTGTTGACAGCTTTTCACAACACCCTTCGTCACACCTCCTATCAGCAAAAAGACCGTTTCTACTCCGTGGTATGGATTTTCCTTCACTGTAGGAAAAAGGAAGAGGTATTTCTACATGTTTCTATTCCCCCAGGACAGATATTTCTTTTTATCAGGGTTCACCGCATATTTTTTGGTTCTGTTTAATCTGGGTTCGATCCCAGTCCAACCGCTGCTCGGTTCAGACACGTTACAAACCACAAAGGCTTTCTTCATAGCCCTACTCATCTCTTCCCCTCTATTTCAATCTTCCTGCATATTAAACATACTAATTCAACTGCCGCAGATAGCTCCGTTCTTTCATTTTACAGTCACGGTCACCTGTACCGCATGATTCAGCTCTGCAGGATGTGAACGAGGTGCACAGAGCTCCATTTTTTCCTTCAGCTATTTACTTAATGGCTAATGCAAAAAAAGGCCTCCAAAATGGAAATGGCACATTAACCCAGCCCTTTTTTCCCATTTTCTAGCCCTCCTGCCTTTCTTCACACTCCTTGTTCGGATAAATTACAGTGCTAACACATTATTACAAGGCACATTACTTGTTCCGCCCAATATGTAAGAGGGGGGACGAAATCCCATCAAATATTTAAAGCAACAGACTTATAATCGACCTTGTGACGGGCAACACACACTGCTGTTTTTTGGTTTCTGAACATGCTAGTACTGAGCAAGAAATCCTTGTAGAGGGAAAAGAGAGTAAGAGAGTGTATGTAACTAGATTTGCATTTCCTCAAGGAAACTTTCAGGTAAGCTTAAGTTTAAACTTTGGTTTTGCACAAATTGATCAATTGAAGGGTTAGTTCACCCAAAAATGAAATTTCTGCCAGTAATTACTCACCCTCATGTCGTTCCACACCCGTAAGACCTTCATTAATCTTCGGAACACAAATTAATATATTTTTGATAAAATCCAATGGCTCAGTGAGGCCTCCATTGGCAGCAAGATCATTAACACATTCAAATGCCCAGAAAGCTACTAAAGACGTATTTAAAACAGTTCATGTGACTACAGTGGTTCAACCTTAATGATATGAAGCGACGAGAATACTTTTTGTGTGCCAAAAAAACTAAATAACGACTTTATTCAACAACATCTAGTGATGGGCGACTTCAAAACACTGCTTCATGAAGCTTTGAAGCTTTACGAATCTTTTGTTTCAAATCAGAGCGTGTATCAAACTCCCAAAGTCACGTGATTTCAGTAAACGAGGCTTTGGTATGTCAGCATTTCGAAATTTCAATGGTTCACGTGACTTTGGCAGTTTGATAATTTGTGTTCCGAAGATGAACAAAGGTCTAACGGGTGTGGAATGACATGAGGGTGAGTAATTAATGACAGAATTTTCATTTTTGGGTGAACTAACTCTTTAATTAAATAGATTAATAATTTTCTGTCACCTGCACATGAGAATCAACATGACCCAACATGTCTTAGCAGATGATTAAATAGATGTGAGTAAGAAAAGATCCTAATTCAATATGCAAATATATGCAAGAAAGAAGACCAATTGTGATTTAGTATGCAAATATTACCTATGGTGCAGGTTAAACATTATGACATTTGGTTACAATGCACTTAAGAACTAACACGTTGTGAACCAATGAATGTCACTGACATCCAACCGGCACCACAGGCATTTTTTGAATACTAAATGTTGTATAGAAAATAAAATATTTATGTATGCATTTAAATAAATAAATAAATAAAGACTGAAAATTAAAAATAACAACATACAGGATTCAAAAGATATGAGATCGATTAAACAATAATACAAATTTAGGTAGAAATTTATAAAGTTTACAAGAAAATCTTGACAGCTTATCTAAATGTCTACAAAATATCTACAAAGTCAAGTCTTTGTTGTTAATTGGTTCAGGCTGCTTTCATTTCAGAAGTTAGGGTTTAAAACAAACCCCTAACCATAATGTTTAAGCAATATTAATCTAGTGCTGCCTTGCAAGCACTGTAATGAGTTTATATGAAGCATGAGAAAAAATGGCATTTTTAAACATGCTAATCTGAGCTGTGAAGTCTGCATGATGGCAGGCTGTAGCGGCGCAGGGAAGAGTTGTGAGTGAACTGGCACCATGACAGGCAGAGCAGGATGGGAGTCTTTTGTGTTAGCAGAGCTCAAAGTATAAGTCTTACGGAAAGAGAGAGAGAACTGATGAGGAACAGAGACTGAGTGAAGAACAGACTCAAGTATAATCACATGGAAAGAGCTCAGGAAGAGAAGAGAGAAAGTGACAGTGAAGTGCAAGTGAGGCTGATGAAAGAGCAGAAATTAAACAAGGAAGAAATAAAGATTATAGCTTACAGTAAGAGAAGAAAAGTTTAAGACAACCAGAGAGGGACTTAGAGAGAGAGCAGACTCTGTGTAATCAGCTTTGCTCCTCACTCTTCCATAAAGTGCTTGATGGTTCATCCCAAAGCCTTCTCTTTTTTTCTTCTTCTTCTTTATCATCTTCCCGTTTCCCTGCTTTCATCCCCTGTGCCTCCTTCTAGCTCATAGTTTTTGGCCTAAATAGGTCAATAAAAGTGGTGCAGACTCCAAAACGTCTGTATTATAAAATAAAAAGGAATTAAACCTCTGGCTCTTGTAGAAATACCATAACCAGGTTGACCCTGCATGGCTTCAGATTGTTTAAACAGGATTTATCTATATGCATTTTATGTCCAAAATGGGCTAGATGGACATATAACACCTAAGACCAGACATCCCAAATTGCATGCTATCTAATATAGTATGTAAGCTTATGGATTAGTGCATTTCAAATCTCACTATTTTGAAAATAGTATCAAAAATTTCTGGGCTGGCATACTCTTTCCATTTTTTATTTTTATTTTTTATTTTAGCAAACATTACTATTATTATTGTTCATTCTTTTGGTTAGGAGCCAACATATCAGAGATAGCATTCATAAAACAGGAGGCAAAAAATAACCAAATGACTTCTGCTGGGATTCTTAAGTGCACATCCAATGCTTTACCAGCAATGGACGCTTCACTAGGCTATTGGAAAGGAGTATCCATATAAATAAATGACAGTTTGAACATGTAAGATGTCCAGACTATATTCCTACACTAGCTATGTTTCCATCCAAAGTTGCGAAATTTGGAATATTGCATCAAACATTTGCGAATAAAGCACTAAATAAAGCACATTTTTCTTAGTGCTAAATATCACTAAGAAAAATGGAAGTTCCTGCAGTAGAAGCCACTGTACATAACAATTTTTGTATATAATTTTTGCGCCTCAGAGCATGCAGATGAAACCCAATAAACGCTGTCATGTTATGTTGCATTTAAATGCTTGGTGTTTGTGAACGCAATCGTGTGAGGCGCTTCTGAGTTATACATAACCACTTTAATGATTGCCTGGAAAATCCAGCCTCACCACTGTACCAGCGGATGAGTCTGGTCGGCCATTGAATCAATTCGATTTCTAAGGCGGAGCAAATCCGAGCAAACAGGAAGCGGAGTAAACCAATCAGAGAAGGGCGGATATGACGTTAGCAAAGCGACAAGAGAGTCAACAGCGAAAAGTAAATAAACGGCCCCGGGCAAGCACAATAGTTTTTTGGCAAGCACGGAGAGTAGTTTAACATGGCTAGCGCTAGAGAAAGCGACGTTAATGACTTGTGTCGTTGTTGCAGTAAGAATTTGAGAATACGTGGTGTTATTGCCAATTGTGTGTGTGCGTGTGACATCGTATCAGGCCATCAAGCTGTTCAATAAACTGTTTAAAACATACAGTCACCCGATCAGTGCTGAGATTCTAGATGGCATAAACAAAGATGTAATGAATCTTGACAAATTGAGGATGGAATCGAAACTGTCTCGTGTCTCTTTCTCTCTCATCTGCTCGTGCTGGGATCAGCAGCGGCGCGGGCGACACAACGAGCCTCTTTACAGATGTCAAACAAACCAAAGAAGCTCTTTAGTGCTCGCTTGAATGAGATTCGCCATGTATTTTGAACACAATGAAGCGAGAATGGACGAGCACAAGCTTCATTAGAGACGCGAGCAGTTTGCTCTGCTCGATATTGAAGGGACTTTCGCCGCACTTGAGTGACGCTGTTTGCGTCACTGAAATAAACGAATCTGACTGCACGGTACGTTTTGGAGTTGACTCGAATTGCGACGGAGGGCGGACTGACCAGACTGATATATCTTGTAGAATCAGAAGATATATATCAGTCTGGCCTTGCCAGGCAACTTTAACTACAGACTTTGCTCAGGCATTACAGAATGACCAAAACAGTCCAAAACCCAGTAATGACCAAAACAGCATTTCAGATGCTGTGGAACGAAATCGGTCCGCTGGTTGGTCCAGTTATGCTGTCCCATCGCAAAGTCACATGTTTTTTGATGCGCATCAAGGAATTTATTCTGTAAAAGTGTTTCCATCATCGTTTATGTGCATATTTTCATATCCATAAAAAAAATTATCTTTCTCATTTGAGCGCATAAGTTTTAATGCGCATTTTTAAAATGTATGTGCATCTTGCCGTTTCCATTCAGTGTTTTTTTATGCAATATCCCAAAATGCGCATAAAAATAGGTGGGTGGAAACATAGCTACTGTAAAAAAATATTTTCATGATTTATCACATTTTTTCTTTTGTCAACTTTAATAATTAATGTCATTCAGATAACATAATATTTTGATTAGCCATTGTATTAACTCAAATTTTTAATTTCAATGAACTCAAAATCTTAAGACAACCAAGTAACTTTCTTTTTTAAGTTAAACTAACAATTATTTTTTACAGTGTACTACAAACATGCATACTTATAGAATGTATTCAAAAGTTGGTTCTTAATCAAATGCAGTACATACAGTACTGTGACAGTTTGCACAATTTGCTAATTTCCATATGTAAGCACATTCAAAGCAATAAATTAAAAACAAAACAAAACAACATATTGGCAAGTTTTGCAGTGGCAAAGACCACTCGTTTTCGGTTAATATCACTCACAACCCAATGCAAGAAGACTGGTTTGCATCGAGTGCATCAATTTTATATGACATTATACAAGTCCCAATAATATTGCACTGGTGCACTAGTTTACTATTATTATTTCTGTATTATACTATATCACATTTTGAAGCTCAATTATAAAACACTTTATTATCAGGAGTGCAGTATGCACTTGCTACAATTATTACAATACCATTCAAATGTTTAATACCAGAAATGTTTCTTGAGCACCAAATCAGCATATTAGAATGATTTCTGAAGGATCATGTGACTGTAATTGTATTTTCTGTTAAGTGGTCTTGAAGACCAACCATTGTCGCAATCCTGATTTCAGACAGGTTTTGGTGCCTTTAGAGCAGAACAATGGCTGCCTTCATACACAGCTGCTGTTCTACAGGATCTCTTATATTGTGGGAGGACCAGGTGCCAGGAATTGGGATTGAGTTGGGATTGAATTGAGTTGGGATTTTCCTTCTTTACGGCACTGGTGGTGTGTAAGTGTGCACCCATGTGCCATGTGCTGGCCCTATTTGCATTCACACAAGCATACCCCACATTATTAGTTATTAAAGGTGCTAAAGAGGATGTTTTGTTTTATAAATTTTTGCAATATTACTTGAAACTGTCTTTACTAACTGATAAAAGACTATTTATTAGGTGCACTGAAAGGAATAATATTAATATACATTATCTGTGCACGAAGTAGGGCCTTAAAAACATCAGCCAATCGTTTACGCGATCATCGCGGAAACGATTGGCCCTCTGGCTTGTCAATCACTGCCATTACATTCCTTGTGAGAGACGTGCGTGGATTGGCCCTCTGGCTTGTCAATCACTGCCATGACGTTGCTTGTGAGAGACGTGCGTGGATTGGCCCTCTGGCTTGTCAATCACTGCCATGACGTTCCTTGTGAGAGACGCGCGGCTGCGCGCTCCAGTAACTTTCCACACTCCACAGGCGACGCATGCAATGTTTTTGTCAGGAGACAGGAGTAACAACTGCAGATTATGAGTTACCTGCGGTGAGTCCGACATAATGAATCCACTAACACTACACAGCGAATGCCGGTGGTAAACAAACACTCGTGTTCCAATACTCCTGCACGAGTTTTAGGAGGCGTTCCCTCGAACTGAGCTGTGAAGGAGCGGGGTTGTTCTTACGCATGCGCTCATTTCAAAAACTCACTAACAGTGTTTGGGTTCTCAGTCGACGAAAAGATCCTCTGTATCACCTTTAAGTCATACACTTACATCAGCTTTTATTACTTCAGTGTCACCGAAGCAGCAAACTCGGTGTGAACTCAGAAGCAAACAGTGACATCAGTCTCTCGGATTAAAAAATTCAGATGATGATCGAGCCCCATGGGCTGATTTCACAGCCATGGGGCATTGGTTTCAGAACTGCTGGTCCATTTTAGACAAGCAATGAGAGCACAGTGTCTAATTTATAGCCCTGTTACCAGAGCCACACAAAAAAGAGCAGAGTTTGAGCACAGAGCAGCTTGTTCATGTCATCTTCACCCAGTTTGATTTATAGTGGCTCTGATGATTTTCTCTCTTTGGGATAATGCTGCACCATCTCTTCTGGTCCTCCTCTCAGAACGAGGACTAGACAAAAAAAAATAACCTTTTTTGCAAGTTTCGTTCATGGTGTTCATGATACAAATGAGAATCCCTGAAGCAGGAACCTTTTGTTACGATGGTCTTTGCTCTGACACCAATTTTCTACATGACTAGTCTTTCTTAATTGTCGACTATATAGATTAAAGGAATAGTTCAACCAAAAATAACAATTCTGTCATCATTTACTCACCCTAATGTCATACATATGAGTTACTTTCTTTCTTCTGAGGAATATAACAGGAGAAATTTAGAAGAAAGTTTTTCCATGCAATTCCAATGGGGTCCAAAGCTCTCAAGCTTAAAAAAGGACTCAAAAGCACCATAAATCTATCATATGCATTTTTTAAAAAGTCGTCTAAATATACTACTAAGTCTTTAAAAGCCAATTTTTATGAGGAACAGGCCAAAACTGTAAGAAAGAAAAGAATAACCATGTGAAATTCATGACCAATCCATTCTTTTGAGTCACATCTTTCCAATAAAGCAGTTTATTCTGCTCACAAATACAGCCTGAATGATCTATTCATGAATGAATAAATGACTAATCCAGTTTTTGAGTTCAACTCACTGACTCAATGTTCTGTTTACAGTGGTTAACAGCTCACTGGAAGTGAATATTATGAGTAAATAATGGCATAAATTTATGGCAAAATGGCAAAAGTCCAAATTCTGAGAATTTACAAATTGATTTTTAAAAATTTTCAACAGTACTAAACCAGACTCATCTAATCAGAATTTAGAGTTGGAACTCTAATAAAGCAAGAATCTGATTCTTTACTTTGCAGACTGTATCTGCAGACAGAGGGATCAAAACCCACCGGCAATGATATTAGAGCCCTCATAGAGAACACAGAAGGGGTAAAATACCAAGCAAAACATCACAGTAGTGCCTACAGCGCAACTTGAACTAGCAGTCAGTGCAGGTCTCTCACCCACAGCGTCACAACTAACAGGAAGAACTCTGACATGTGGAGCGAATCCTCTGAGCCTCTGTTATAATAGAGAACATATGCAGACGTGCTAGAGGTCTGAAAGCTATTTCGAAGAAGCAAGTACCTGCAGATTTCACTGTAGGAGTGCCAGACTAATGATACTGCGAGCATCACCGCAGCATGGCTGCCATATGTGTTGGGTTTGATCACCTCAGCTGTAGAAAACACAGAAGAACATAATGTGGTCACAGCATGTGTGTTTCTGGTTCAGCATGGTTTTGGTACAAGCATAAAAAAGTGTGTATTTGTGAATTATATGTTTGCTAATTTAGTCAAAGTTTATTTTAATGTTCTAAAAGCTAAAAGTGCCCAAATATCAATAAAGGTTTAAAAATTTTAAATCAATGAAAATGCCTGAGAAGCCTGACAAATATACAGATGCTTTTTGAATTATATCATTTAACTATACAAGCTTGTTTCCGCCACTGAATAAAAATAAAAAAGATAATTGCGACTTTATATCAAGCAATTCTGACTTTATAATTCAATTGCATGTTATAAAGTCAGAATTGCTAGATACAAACACAATTCTGAGAAAAAAGTCAGAATTGCAATTCTGACTTTACAACACTCATTTGCGACATTATATCACGCAATTCTGACTTTATTTCTCGCAATTGCGAGTTTATATCACAATTCTGATTTTATAACTCACAATTGCATGGAATTATATGGAAACAAAAAATTGCACTACACTGAAAGGGTAAAATAAAAATAAAATAAAAACTGAATTCAAACCTATAATAACCCTATTTGGAACTGCATAGAAGCACTATTACAGCCGATTACAGTGAACAAATAGAGATTAACAGTTATTGAGCTGCACATACATAACAATCACTCAAGCAAAGCAGTGAACGTAAGGTCTTCTTTTTTGAGCCCGAATGTACAATCTTTATAGATTTTTACAAAGGTTGGCATTTTATGGCAAATCTAGTAAGATTCTGCTTAAATGTGCTACTAGTATCATCAAAAAGTCACTAAAAAAAAATGCACAAAGACAGATATTTTCACTGTTCTGGAATTATATTTAATTATATATAGCTAACGTACATCTCTCTGTTTACCTGGACCTTATTAATAAAGTTAAAGAGTTAAAGATCCAACATATTACTTTACAATACTGTGAAATCAAACAGTCTATAACTGGGCATGGAGTGATTGTTGTTTTGCAGAGGTCAGGTTTCTTTGTTATTTTTTTCCTTATGCGGTTCTTACTGGGGGATTTTTAATAGGTCTGGTGTAACAGACGTCTAATCGTCCCCAGCTTCCTCCTGAGGGATCGTATCCACGTCTGGCAGAAAGACTGAACCTGGCAGAAAATCATTGCCTCTTAACGGAGGGCTTAAATGGAAGAGGATATACTAAAGAATAGGCCGTTTAAAGTTAACTAATCTCTGCACAGCTCAGCAATCGAACACACAGCCATTTTTTTTTTTCATTGAGATTTTTTTTCTATTCATTGCTGACTCTTAATAAACATATGGCATCCTGCACCCTAGTGAGATTAAGTTAAACACTTTCACTTGACCAATCATTTGACATGAATTTTCAGTACCTCACAGATGCAGATTTACTGAAAAAGTTGTTCCAATCATGTTTCCACATGGACAAGTTGGAGGAACCAGCACCACTTTAGGTATTAAGCTGATCTTCAGGGAATACAAAACCTCAAAAATGAGGCTTGGCATTAAGTTTAGGTGTCTTATCACTCTCAAGTTCTTGATATTCTCCTGAATTTGCTGAAAAAGAAGAGAGTGTGTGTAAGACAGGAATAGAAAGATAAAGAGACTTGCTGATTAATTAAAATAGAGAGAAACAAGCCTTAACGTCCTTAAGAATAATCTTGTCGCTGTATGTGGTGTCTGTAACTCCTCTATGACTGTGACTCTACAACTCAGAAACAAGTGGGTCAGAAAGACATTAAAAGTAATGCAGATGTCATGTTGAAGTGTAGTTTCAAACTTACACCAAAGCCTTTAGCTTGAGCCTACCACACAAACACACACATATGCACATACCCGGGCACCACGGCCACACGTGGAAACACATATGCAAAGATCTATTTTGCATCACAATTATCATAGTGATCAGGGGTGTAGAATCCATTATAATACTCCAATATATCTTATAGACCTGCAAACTCACAAGAGGTGAAAAAGGTGATGTGTTTACAAAGTAAATTGTTGTAGGGCAGTCTTGGGACGTTGTCCCCCAGGAGAACATTTTTGTGATTTTAACAAGTAAACAAAGCATTCTGGTGCAATCTGACAAGAAAATAGAGGGAAAAGACAATATTTGACTCGATTTGACTCAACAATTAGACTCGATTTGATTAATATTGATTAAATTGGGCTCTATCAGGTAAAGTACATGGCAAATTTCCTCATAGAAACAAAATATCTCTTAACTAATGTTGTAAACTACAAGGAACCACAGTTGGTAGATCATTATAATATTAAAGGTTAAAATTACTTGATTAATTGTATATATATATGTATTAACATTTGAATGGTGCCTGTCATAAAGCAGATTTATTCAAACATACATTCAATATTCAAGAACAGGTAAGTAAAAGTAAAGGTAAAAATACAATGAATATACAATATAGTGCATATATTTAGCAAAATGCTCCTCTCTAAGGTAATTTTTCTAGCTGACTAATGAGTTTTTGTACATTGAATGTCTTTTCTGAGGTAAATGTGAGATTGTTTACAAGCAGTTTTATTGACGCTTTTCCGTGGTTGAAACACTGATTATGTGACGATACAGATTTCAGTAAGTTGTACTGCCTTTTTCAACATATACCTTCTGATGTTCATTGATGTTTATTTCATGTTGTAATTAGTAAAGCGGAAGAGACGTCTGTGATCTAACTCCAGTCTATGGGAAAGTAGCCCAAAAAAACTCTTTGGATCTACACAGTTCACATAAATGACATATTCTGAATCAAAACGGCGAATTTTGTTGAAAAGTGACTAGTTTGAAGGTATGATCTTAGGCAGTCCGATCACATAATGTGTCAAAAAAACCTGCTAAAAATCACAGTGGTAATTTCTTTGATAATTCTGGAAATGGAAGGTCAAGCAAGTCCAGTGTATTATGGCATACTCCAGAAAAATAAAATAAAAAATATGAGATGGAAGGAAAAATAATAATTCAATGCTTTTGCGTTCTCTCACAAATGTTTTGAGCTCCCCCGAGAAACTCTGCGTTTGTTGCAAAATGTTTGCGTTCCCTTGAGAAACTGCATTCGCACGCAAAATCTTTGCGTTTGAACGCAAAATGTTTTTAGGGGGAACGCAAAAGCATTGCCAAATAATTTTTCCTCCTATTTCATTTATTTTCTTCACCATGTCCCTTTAGGTGCTCCGTAGCATACAGTATCCCAAGCAGTAAACTGTGCTGTATACTTCTCATTTTGGAAAATTAAGGGTATTCTATGAATACAGAGTATGCATACTACATACTACAGCAATAGTAAGAGCAGTTTTTAGTGTGTTATTCAGAACACAACTACACACACACACACATTTTTCTTCAGTGGCACACTAATGCGTGAACTGCCTCTCTAGTAACCCGTGCTGTTTCGTCTGTTTCTGCGACGGCAGCGGGGTGGGGGATCAGGACTATAAATCCACAAATGTCTTCAGCCACACTCAGCTCATTTCAAGCATTCACTTTTCAATCCACAGCCCAGTTTAGCTGCCAAGAAGATCAGAGGAGTGGTCAGGGTTTTCCCTCAAAGCAAATGCAACATTAAAGTTTCCCATCTCATAACGGAAGGCCATAAGAAGGAGAAGACGAGGTTCTTCATGTCTAAGTGTGTGTGTGTGGATTTTAACCGGTGGAACGTAAAAGCATGTTCATCCTCTGATGGCACAGAGTGTGGTTTCTCTCTGTCTTTCATTCCAGCCCATCATTCTCTACAGTTAGAGAGGGTGAATTATTCACAAGAAGGTTGCCACAGAGATACTGCTTATTTTTCCTCTCTTACACAATAAACTTGGGAGTCGCTCAAGGCACAGAGAGACTCAGACAGAGAGAGCTACAGAGAAAGCCACACTGTGCTTAAAATGCTGCTGATATATTTATAAGAACAGACTGTAAAGCTAACTCTATAAAATTTTTATTAAATTGTGCAAAGGTAGTTGGTATAGAAAAGGGAAAAAAGAAAAGAAAAACACTCTACCACACTTCCTGTGGAAAGATTTATTTGTCCAAAATATGGTTAAATAAATAGCAGTCAATATAGTATTTTTTGTAGATACACTAAGCAAATTTCCGGCTTCCCCATCATTCCTGTTACAGTGAAAGTAGAGCGGCTTACAGTAAAATAAACTTTTCTTTCGGTGTACATTTTCCTTTGTACTGGCCCATTTTGACTGTGGTTTGAATAAAGTACAGTGTGTGTGTGTGTGTGTGTCAGGTCTGGAAACTTTGCTAGAATGCCTAAATTAGATTTTATTGGATTATGACAGGAGTTTAAATCACTGACTGAATTAATACCATAAGGATCCAGTGAAAATCTTTGTGTGTGCGTGTACACATTCTTAAATATGTCATGAAATGAACCATTTGTTTAAAATTTCATCTCCCATATTTAGTCTCCTTGAGAAATATGCCCCTACAGTTTTATCCAGTTTATTCGCTTTATGAAATGAAATATAGTAAACAATTTCTTCAGATTTCCCTGCATAACCTGCAGCTATAAATCCAAGGAGCTTGAATTCCAGAGCTTTTTTGCTAATTTTGCACTTTCCTAAACTCAGATTGAATTACCTTATTTTTGGACTGTCATGTTAGGTCATTCTCTGTCATCTATTTATTATAATTAATAAATTATAGAAATAAAAATACCTTTATTTATATTATTTAATTATATTTTATATTTAAAATAAAATTATATAAATAGCACAAAATAATTATTTTATTATTTATTTATTATTTTGTGATAAAAGCAAATCTAGAATAACGAGACAGGTCACGTCAGTCAAGCTCGCATCAGCTGACTAATAGGAATATATCGCCTATCACAGCCTTTCCAATTATGTAATTTAGCAGTCATTATATACAAATATTTGACTGCAGAATGCTGTGGTTGACCAATCAGAATCAAGTATTCCATAGATTTGTGTAATGGTAATGATGCAATGACTTCCGTCATTGCTCAAGCACAACCTCTCACACACAGATGTCACTCTTTGCCTTGAATGCAAGACAAAGTATGTGCTGAAAAGTGAGGTGAAAAAACACTACAGTAGATGACATAAGACAATCTACATTTCTCTAAACTGTGTGGATGGCAAATAAGCTCACAGACATGTCACACAAAAACAGCTTGCAATGCTTTTGCCTTTCACAACGGCCAGAACCTTCTTGATGGTTGAGTGATCTCAGAGTAGAAATGCATATCATTTCCAGCACAACCTGCTCTGCTGTCCGTCAGCAGTGATTAGCTCTCGCATATACTCGCAACCTCCGGGCCGCTTCAGGACAGGTGAACCATCGCAGCAACATAAAGTACCGGCTGACAGGGTCACAAAGTCAGACAGTTGTAGTTAATTTGTGTTATTTCAAAACGCACAGACTCACACGCACAGATTGTGACGGTAGTTGTAAATCACAGACACACTCCGCTGACCTCCACTGGAGTTTAGCGGTGAGAAAAAGAGAAAGAATGAGAGAAAGAGACTGTCTGGCCAAAGGCTAGAAATATTGAGCCAATTAGATGACAATTATCTGCCCTGGTTGCCAGCGTGGAGTTGTGGAAGATATTTATGGGTGCTTTACCTCTCTATGGGGAGACATGAATCTACAGCGGTGTGGCCCCTGTACTCTCGTGCCTTTTGTGATTACCACCCGTTTGACTCGCTGTGCCCCCGTCTGTCCCTGTACGGCACACTTGCACTGCAGCAGGAAAACGTAAATCTGCCCTGATATGAAGAGAGATGCTTGGCAGCAGTTCATTTGCATTAAACACAAATGGAGCAGAATGCTTTAAGAAAAGGTTGAATGAATTTGTGTAATATGCCATAGTGCCTTTTCCAAAGACAAAAAGAAGCAGCTATGTTGTTCTAAGTTTTTCATGCAGGTTTTAATACTTGCTTATGAAAATGTTTTTTAATCAGATTTTAGACATGAATTTCACATCAAGATCCAATATATCTCATGTATAGATATATAGGCATAGTTCACATAAAAATTAACATTTTGTGATCATTTACTTACCCTCATGTTGCCCGAACTGGTATAAATTTATTTTTTCTGTGGAGCACAAATGCAGAGATGTTTAATATTTTCAGTAAAATTCATTAACTAAAGCTTTCAAGCATTAAAAATGACACAAAATCACCATGAAAACATTTCAAATGAATCATTCACTATATTCCACATCTTCTGAAGTCATACAATAGCTCTAGGTGTGAAACAAACCAAAAGTTAAGTTAATTACAGTTAATCTTCCCCTCCAATAAGTGAGTAATTCGACCATGTTATTGAGTTTGTTTTGAACTCAACAACCGAATGATTATTTGAAAAGATCTGACTCAAAAGAACAATTAAAACATGAATCGAATATCAATACTTCTCTTAGGCCCTGTTTACACATGGTATTAAGATGCAAATCACAAGTGGACAGCACTAAATACAGGTGTAAACGGGGTCTAAACCGTTTTGAGACCACTTCCCGAAAAATTATTCGACCGGATTGTTTTCATATGTAAATTGCGGAAACTTATTTTGTCCATTAGTTCAAAAGATCTGAAAAGCCCATACATTTACTCGCCCATAGACCCTCCCCTCAAAGAAATCAGGACAGAAGTGGTTGAAAGTGGGCAAAAGAGACAGATTAAAACACCAGGTGTAAACGGATGTATTCTTCGTCCACTTCTTGTGATCCGATCGACCTAAACGCATCTTAATACCAAGTGTAAACAGGGCCTTAGATTCTATGTTATAGTAGTTTTATGGTCCTTTTTGCATTGTTCATAATTGTAACTGCACTGAAAAGGAGAGTATTCAATATTTGATTTTGTGTTTCACAGTAGAAAGTCATGCAGGTTTGAAACAACCTGTGGGTGAGTAAATGATGACAGTTTACATTTTTGGTTAAAACTGTCCCTTTAAAGCTTATTGTATGCATATTAGACAAAGCATTTGCCGATATTCTTAAGTTGGATCGCTACGTGTCAGACCCGGCAATGAACCGGAAGTGTTTAATGGCTGAGGCTTTCTGCCTGTATTAAATGGCTGAATGTGTGTACAGGGAGTCATATTCTTACAGCGTGAAGAAGACATCAAACACTGCTCTGAAAGGGCTGTAAATCATTTGTGCTCGGAGGCAAAGCTACTTCAAGTGTTACATCATTTGCGCCGCCAATAAACATCTGTTAGAGAAAGCCTCACTTTCCCTTGCCAGGGAATGGAGGAAAATATTCTTTCACTAGCACCCTCCCTTTTATAGTGTCCCTCAGAGAACGGTAAAGCTGTGAAAGCTGTCCATCTTTTCTCTTTCGCTCCGTCTTCCCTGGTCTCCCTTTTCCCTCTCTCTAGCTTATATCATTTTATACTTACAAGCACACAAGAGTTTGTTTAACTTTTAAATTCTCTAGGGGCTCTAATGTCTGAGAAATGGCCTTGTGCTGTGACAGAAAGAAGATTTATCCTGACTGCTGGTTTGTTTCAAACAATCGCATCCCAAAAGATGATTCCGGTCTTTTACTCATTTCTTGTACTCATAATTTTAAGGGTTAGTGCACCCTAAAAGGAATATTTTGTCATCATTTATTAATGGTGTTCCCAAACCCTCTATGATTTCCATTCTTCGTTGGAACAGATAAGGAGAAGGTAAGCAGTCTTAGGTGTTCTTTTCCAATACCTACTATACCTTCCAATACTTACCTACCTTCAATACCTACTACTTTAAATTGTGGGATGTTGGTACCTGGACATTGCCTGGAAAATCCAGCCTCACCACTGTACCAGCGGATGAGTCTGGTCGGCCATTAAATCAATTTGATTTCTAAGGCGGAGCAAATCCGAGCAAACAGGAAGCGGAGTAAACCAATCAGAGAAGGGCGGATATGACGTTAGCAAAGCGACAAGAGAGTCAACAGCGAAAAGTAAATAAACGGCCCTGGGCAAGCACAATCGTTTTTTTGGCAAGCACGGAGAGTAGTTTAACATGGCTAGCGCTAGAGAAAGCGACGTTAATGACTTGTGTCGTTGTTGCAGTAAGAATTTGAGAATACGTGGTGTTATTGCCAATTGTGTGTGTGAGTGCGTGTGCGTGTGACATCGTATCAGGCCATCAAGCTGTTCAATAAACTGTTTAAAACATACAGTCACCCGATCAGTGCTGAGATTCTAGATGGCATAAACAAAGATGTAATGAATCTTGACAAACTAAGGATGGAATCGAAACTGTCTCGTGTCTCTCTCTCTCTCATCTGCTCGTGCTGGGATCAGCAGTGGCGCGGGCGACACAACGAGCCTCTTTACAGATGTCAAACAAACCAAAGAAGCTCTTTAATGCTTTTGTGCTCGCTTGAATGAGATTCGCCATGTATTTTGAAAACAATGAAGCGAGAATGGACGAGCACAAGCTTCATTAGACGCGAGCCGTCTCTGTTTCTCTCAAAACCTCATCCAATATTTAAATGTGCACTTCTAATGCATTCTTGTGATCGAATCTTTTCGATTTGCTGGAGTGTTTTTATTTAAAAAGGCTAAAAAGAGGCAATCAGCTCACGGCTGCTTTAAAAGGCTCGGCTCGCCTCGTTTATGTGTGTGCGTGTGACACTGTATCAGGCCATCAAGCTGTTCAATAAACTGTTTAAAACACACAGTCACCCGATCAATACTGAGATTCTACATGTTTTCACTTAAAAAGGCTAAAAAGAAGCTGCTTTAAGAGACATGGTCTACTCTGCTCGATATTGAAGGGACTTTCGCCGCACTAGAGTGATGCTGTTTGCATCACTGAAATAAACGAATCTGATTGCATGGTACGTTTTGGAGTTGACTCGAATTGGACGGATGGCGGACTGACCAGACTGATATATCTTGTAGAAGATATCAGTCTGGCCTTGCCAGGCAAACCTGGACTTACTTTCAGCACAACTATTTTGCCTTGACAACAAGAAGGATGCAACTTATTAAATATAAATGCCATCTTTGGACCAAGCTCATGTCTATTTCATAAAAGAAGCAATGTTGTGCATTTTGCCATGGACAAAGTTTGTCCCTGATGGCCCCACAACCTGCAGGATATGACGCCACATCAGCAAGTTGGGCCCACCTGGCCTTTGGGTATCTACTCACAGATGGAGCTTACATGGCTTGTTTAAATTGTGTTTCATTCTTTAAAACACCCCATGAATTAATTATGAATTAATATTGCACATTTGTCTTTTTGGTTTTCATAATGTACTTTGGGGCATATTTAGAAACATTTAGTAGTGAATTTATGTAGTTCGGTCAACCTGTCAAACAGAATATGTACATGCATGCTATAATTAATGAACTAACAAACAAACAAATTAATTTGTCTCATTTAAATGCAAAACAATATGATGAGACATTTATAGTACATATACACTTTGCTAGGATATTAAAGGGTTAGTTCAAACTAAAATGAAATTTATGTCATTAATTACTCACCTTCATGTCATTCCAAACCTGTAAGACCTTCGTTCATCTTCGGAACACAAATTTAGATATTTTTGATGAGATCTAAGAGCTTTCTGACTTCCCTATAGACAGAAACATACAGAAGAAATTGTTGAATAAAGTCATTATTTTTGTTTTGTTTTTGAGCACAAAAAGTATTCTTGTCGCTTCATAACATTAAGGTTGAACCACTGTAGTCACATGGACTATTTTAACAATGTCTTTACTACCTTTCTGGGCCTTGAAATTGGTTATGACGTTCCAGTCTATAGGGAGATCAGAAAGCTCTCGAATTTCATCAAAAATATCTTAATTTATGTTCCAAAGATGATTGAATTATGGGTGTGGAACAACATGAGGGTGAGTACTTAATGACAGAAATTTCATTTTTGGGTGAACTACCCCTTTTAGCATAAAGGCTGCACATTTTAACACACTCGATAAATGAATAATAAAAAATCAAATTAAAAATCAAGCAATGATAGTACCTGGGATTTTGTATTGGTGGTAAAGCTTGTTGTTAAAACTCCTAGCTGATGACCTCTGCAAGTTCGAACCTCACTAGATGCGTTCCTTGAACGACTGTGATCCTCATGAACAAAACACTTTATCCCAGGTAACCTTTGGGGTACTGACCCTGTTATAAAGATAATGAAAGTCACTTAAAACACTGGCTAAATGGAAAAACAAGTTATTACTATGCAAAAAGTTTTGCTGTGTGTTACATCACCACTTTAATTTGTGCTCCAGTAACTTCTTCCGTCTGTGGGAGTGCTGCACACCCGACTCAATCAGCAACCTACGGTGTTCACTTGAGCGAAACGGCCCAGCTGCACAGCACATAAACACTCGCTGCCACATGCTGGAAAGTCGCTGGGCTCTTGTTTTTATCAGGAGGCATGAATTTGTGGTGGGATGTGACAAGAAATACAAGTGCCAATGAATAATGAGGGCCTTTTTCAGAACAACCTAAAGGGCTATCTAAAGCTGCTGACCCCCGGCCCACTAATGCCATTACGGCCCATAAACTGCCATCGGGGTTGAGGGAGGCCATTTTGTCAAGGCCTAAACCCCCTAGTGGAGGGAGATAAATAATTGAGGGCTGCATTCTGCACTTGGGCTGAATTTGAAGCGAACGAGCCTTATGAGGCTCTAAATGGTGGAGTGGAGTGCTGTAAATCATTAATCCACTGCTTTTATCCTCTTTGGTTCAGGTCAGTGTCCTGAAGGCACTAGAGAGCAGTGGGGAAGAGAGAGTGAGAGCGGCATGGACAAACAGATTAGACTCTTTTCTTCCTCTTCAAGATTCTACCGTGCTAGAATGCAAAGCACAAGAGAAAAATCACATGCTCCTGCTGGCCTGTAATGGAAACTAAATAAATGGTCATTTTTCTTAAGAGAGGATTATCTTTAAAAGCCAGTGCTGAAACTTATTTTTCTGTTGTTGTTTTATGTCAGATACATCTTCTTGCAGTTTTGGCAGATAATTTGTCTTGTCATTAAATGTGCTACAAAGGAAAAGAAACCAATGTGATAGAAGATAGGGTCTAGGGTCATGTGATGTTGAGGTCACTGCTTGATGGTCTAATGGAGTCTCGATTAGCACTAAAAGCCTAGGAGAAAAGTGGTCATTCTCTCAGAAATGAACAGAGGTCAACTTTGAGAACAACTCTGAGTGTTAGATGTTAGATGCTTTGGTGTTTTAGTGTTTTGGAGTGAGAGAACAAAGCTTTAGATACAGTTTACCAATTAAACTACTGACAAAAATTTTGTAAAATGATGAAAAATATGCATAATGAATCATGACAATATATAAATATATATACACTTATCTTTTGACCATTCGTGTACATATTGGCTGTTAGCATAACTGCTACTATAATTACATCAAATTATCTCTATTTCTTTATAGAGACCTGATGCCAAAGACCCTGGAGGGCCAGATCACCATGGAGAAAACACCAAGCTACTTTGTGACCCGCGAGGCTCCGGCCCGGATCTGTGCCATGTCCCGTGACACCAAGCTAATCGTGGTGGTCCGGGACCCCGTCACACGAGCCATCTCTGACTACACACAGACGCTGTCCAAGAAGCCCGACATTCCTACTTTTGAGAGCCTGACGTTCAAAAACAGGACTACTGGGTTGATCGACACCTCGTGGAGCGCCATTCAGATCGGCATCTACGCCAAACACCTGGACAACTGGCTGCAGTTCTTCCCCATGAGCCAGATCCTGTTCGTGAGCGGAGAGCGGCTGATCAGCGACCCTGCCGGAGAGCTGGGCCGCGTACAGGACTTCTTGGGGCTCAAGAGGATCATAACAGACAAACACTTCTACTTCAACCAGACCAAGGGCTTCCCTTGTCTCAAAAAGGCAGAGGGCAGCAGCAAGCCCCATTGCCTGGGTAAAACCAAAGGGAGGACCCACCCAAACATTGACCCTGAGGTCGTGCAGAGACTTCGAGACTTCTACAGGCCTTTCAACATGAAGTTCTACCAGATGACAGGCAGGAAATTTGGATGGGATGACTAACATTAGACCGTGAGATAGACCCTGAGTGTTGGAAAAAGGGAGAAACAACCTTACTGTGACCTCACCAGCAACAGAACTTTGATAACAGTTCTTGTCTCTGAAAAAAACAAACAAACAAAAAAATTGGTCCAATCTGGCTATGGAGAAACTGGAGCAAAAGTGTGGAGAAAAGTCCACATCCAACTCAAGTTAGGTACAGAGCACTAGGAACAAATGTCAAAAACAAGAGTAAATGTCCTCAAACTGCTATTACTGTTCCAGATTCTATTCAATTTCAGATTCCAGATTCAAATTTTGACCTCTTACATCCCCATCAGGCAAAAATATACAGACAAAAAGGGTTAAACATTGCCTTTGTTGATTAAAATAGTGTGGGAATTTATTTATTTTTTACCTACAGGTTTTGGCCATATTTGTAATTTCAACAGCCACATACTGTACCGTAAGAGAACCTAAGAGAGACAGCTGAAAGCTGAAAAGACCCCTCTAGAACTATGCATTTGGATGTTGAACTGTGAATTATCCACTGTGTCTGGAAGTTGGAGATCAGATTAGTCCTTCTGCCATATTTAATGTAGAAAAACAATAGCTGCTTATATACCTTTGCAATTATTTGGAAGAAAATATCAAAACAATAAAAACGTGTATTTTTTTTACATTTATTTATTTAAAGAAATATACATATACAGTTTACATGTTTTGAATAATCTTCACTAAACACCTCCCTTCACTTTTTTTGCATGTGGAGGGTGGGTGATTTCTTTTGTATTTCGGACCATATAACACAATGCCTTTTTTTTAACTTTTAATGTGGTCTCAAATGTGCACATTTAAATGTTTTCCATCCAGTTCACTAAGATTGCTTTTTTATATTTACTGAAAGATATTTGAGTTATGAAACAATGTTATCTCAAAAATATTTCTTGTGTCAATGGATTAAAGACAACAAAATGGCTGCCAATGTGGTAAACATGCAGAATGCAATGTCATTTCCCCCAGGTTTGGGTTTTTGGTTTCACAGAACAAACAAATGCTTGTTCAAATTGTGATTTGACTGGATGGCAACCTTTTAAGAGTCCATTTAAAGCTGTGTGTATGAAGTGAATGTGTGTGAAAGACAAAGACACTGTTACAAAGCAGCAGTGCCTCTAAGACACTAAATAGTGTTTTTTTTTTTTTTTTAAAGGTGATATGTGTAATTTTTCAATGTTAAAATGCTTTAAAACCCTACCTTTTAAAAAGCCATACATAGGTTGGTTTCCTCAAAAAGTTTGGGGTGGGTGTACCTGTTCAGAAACTTAAAAACAGTCATTATTTTCTGCATTTCCATTTGGCGGAGCAGAAATTACACACATCACCTTTAAGTTCAGAGGGAGTGAATTAATTTTTTCCTTTGCAATATTATCAGTGACATTATGCTTTTATAGTTATGTTTATTTAATTTGAATAATGGATTTTATAAAACACACTTTTAATAAAAAACATTTTTAAAAATAGCATTTCCCAGACTGTGATTCTATTCGCAATCCTACATCAATAAGAACCTAAATACAGAGCTTATTGGCCAATTATGACACTCAGTTCTTAGTTAATGCGACATAAATGAAATTACAAAACAATAATCAAAATGCAGAGTGTTTTGTGACTCCAGAAAGGCTCAAGACCATGGCAGCAGACAGCAGCCCTCATCCTCCACTGGCTGCAGTCCTATCTGTCCTGCTCCATCCAGCCTCATTGTCTTAGCTTATCTCTGTCCATGCCAGGCGGCTCCAGGATGCTTCGAGGCCCCCAGAAGATGCTCCTCATTGTGGGTTTATTATTTTCTGGATTGTGCATAAGCCTGTCGGGAGTTCGCTTTTCTAATTTGGCTGGTTAACGACTGTTTGTTAAGCACCGCTGGAAACGGAGACAGCAAGACATGGACAAAATGGATATTTGGATGGTCCACTTGCACTGGCAACCACAAAAACCTCTTGAGGAGGAATTGGATTTTTAACCTAACCTTTATCTTTTGCTCGCTCTCTCTGTTTATCACATGCAAATGTATCTCTGCTTTAAGGCTCTTGACAGCCACCAGCTCTCCAACAATCCCTCGTTCCTTGGCTTTTGTTTGTTTTCGTTTTCATCGCTGGCCTCCGTGCTCCCCTATAACTTGCAAATAATAAGTTTAGTCAACATTTTTATGTTTTATGTCATTTCTAACCCTAACCCTAATTCAAAACAATTCACATATAGACTCCCAATCAAACATGTTGAAAATAATTTCAGCCTTAGTTCAGTTTTTGCAAATGTAACATTTCCTAAAGCTGGAATAAAACACACGACTTTTAAAATCTTAAAGGGGTCATGACATTAGAAATGAAATTTGCCTTGATCTTTTAACATATAATAGGTCTTTGTACCATTAAAACATTCTGCAAGTTTCATAGCATAAAATGCTCATTATAAACATTTATTTAATTGATTTATTTTAATTAATTTAATTTATAATTGATATTGTGGGATTTGTGACGTCACACAGGCAAATATATTTGCATATGATTGTCTCCAGAGTAAGACATACAGGTCCTTCTCAAAAAATTAGCATATCATGAAAAGGTTCTCTAAACGAGCTATTAACCTAATCATCTGAATCAACTAATTAACTCTAAACACCTGCAAAAGATTCCTGAGGCTTTTAAAAACTCCCAGCCTGGTTCATTACTCAAAACCGCAATCATGGGTAAGACTGCCGACCTGACTGCTGTCCAGAAGGCCATCATTGACACCCTCAAGCGAGAGGGTAAGACACAGAAAGAAATTTCTGAACGAACAGGCTGTTCCCAGAGTGCTGTATCAAGGCAACTCAGTGGGAAGTCTGTGGGAAGGAAAAAGTGTGGCAAAAAACGCTGCACAACAAGAAGAGGTGACCGGACCCTGAGGAAGATTGGGGAGAAGGACCGATTCCAGACCTTGGGGGACCTGCGGAAGCAGTGGACTGAGTCTGGAGTAGAAACATCCAGAGCCACCGTGCACAGGCATGTGCAGGAAATGGGCTACAGGTGCCGCATTCCCCAGGTCAAGCCACTTTTGAACCAGAAACAGCGGCAGAAGCGCCTGACCTGGGCTACAGAGAAGCAGCACTGGACTGTTGCTCAGTGGTCCAAAGTCATTCGGAAATCAAGGTGCCAGAGTCTGGAGGAAGACTGGGGAGAAGGAAATGCCAAAATGCCTGAAGTCCAGTGTCAAGTTCCCACAGTCAGTGATGGTCTGGGGTGCCATGTCAGCTGCTGGTGTTGGTCCACTGTGTTTTATCAAGGGCAGGGTCAATGCAGCTAGCTATCAGGAGATTTTGGAGCACTTCATGCTTCCATCTGCTGAAAAGCTTTATGGAGATGAAGATTTCGTTTTTCAGCACGACCTGGCACCTGCTCACAGTGCCAAAACCACTGGTAAATGGTTTACTGACCATGGTATTACTGTGCTCAATTGGCCTGGCAACTCTCCTGACCTGAACCCCATAGAGAATCTGTGGGATATTGTGAAGAGAAAGTTGAGAGACACAAGACCCAACACTCTGGATGAGCTTAAGGCCGCTATCGACGCATCCTGGGCCTCCATAACACCTCAGCAGTGCCACAGGCTGATTGCCTCCATGCCACGCCGCATTGAAGCAGTCATTTCTGCAAAAGGATTCCCGACCAAGAATTGAGTGCATAACTGAACATAATTATTTGAAGGTTGACTTTTTTGTATTAAAAACACTTTTCTTTTATTGGTCGGATGAAATATGCTAATTTTTTGAGATAGGAATGTTGGGTTTTCATGAGCTGTATGCCAAAATCATCAGTATTAAAACAATAAAAGACCTGAAATATTTCAGTTGGTGTGCAGTGAATCTAAAATATATGAAAGTTTAATTTTTATCATTACATTATGGAAAATAATGAACTTTATCACAATATGCTAATTTTTTGAGAAGGACCTGTAGATGAAAAGTTATAAATTATTGCATCATAGGCCCTGCCCGTTGGCCTTCAGTCGCTTAACGGCTAAGTGTTGTGTCACATCAAAAGCAAATTGAAGCCATTTTCATCACTGACGCTGTCTACACTAAATACAGTACAAATACCCATTAAATTTTTGAGATACAACACATGATTAAGTCTGATGACAACAGGACATCTGGAAGAATAAACGAACGTTTGCATATCTGTACAGACTTCAGAAGGAACCCAGCATTAGAAACTGGGAGGAAGATTAGAGGATGGATTATTTTTTAATGGTGTCCCATATCATGGAGGATTATATGTTTGTTCAGAGCATTTGACTACAGATTGTTTTGTAAACAAGGCACAGTAATGAAAAGTTCGCAAAGAAACTTTTGTTGACAGATGAAACGGTCAGCTGTATTGGATCTGACAGCAGCTTCATCACTAATCGTAAGTAAATTATTTTATAATGCTTTGTCTGTAAATCATGATTTCATATGAATAATGTTTTAAAACCACTCATAACAGTGGCCGAACATGCCTTAAAGGAGCCACCACTTAAAAATTGATCATTTTAGACAAAATGTTAGAATGAGGGTTAAAAATAATATTTTTTCGACATATATATATTTTTTTTGTTTGTTTTTTTTGTTTGTTTGTTTTGTTGTTTTTCATTATAAGTGAACCTCTAGGAACAAATTAAAATAGAACTAAAATCCATGTCATAACCAATTTAACAGATTTTAAAGCACAAGGCATCACACACTTGCCAACTTTGTAAATAGTAACACTTTCCAATAAGGTTCATTAGTTAAACATTGTGTTACCTAACATGAACTAACCATGAGCAATACATTTTATTACTGTATTTACTAATCTTTGTTAACATTAGTTAATGAAAATACAGTTCATTGTTTGTTCATGTTAGTTCACAGTGCATTAATTAATGTTAACAAGATTTTAATAATGTTTTAGTAAATGTTAAAATTAACATTAAAAAAGATTAATAAATGCTGTAGAAGTGCAGTTCATTATTAGTTCATGTTAACTAATGTAGTTAACTAATGTAAACTAATGAACCTTATTGTAAAGTGTTACCAAAATATCAAACGTATTTGATATCCTCCAAGTGGACTGAATCATGAGATTTTTTTCCAAAATCTGTCAACTCCGACTGCCAAAACTACTAGCATCAACACGCCCAGACTGAAAAGTGGGGCAAAAATCTGGGCAAAATTTGTGTAGTGTACTTCCAGCCTTTACATTGCTGTTGATCAGATTTTAAATGCTGAACATTCTAACAATGATGTCACATTTGAATTTCAATGATGTCATATTTGATTGGTCTTTTATTTTATTCCATCTATTTATCCATCTAAGCTGTATTTACATAGTAAAGACAGTGGAACACTGAGGCTGAACTGAATATGAAGGCCACAAACACACACACAAAAGACTGTACCTGTCCCCAGCTGTCAGCGAGGGCCTGTGCCAACTCAACACTGGGAGGGTGAAGACACCTGTGTGTAGTCACTTGTACACAATTACCCCCTTTCAGTCTCTTGTTAGTCCTGATAACACACTCATCCTGCCTCAACAAGACCATGTGCTCTGCAATTAGACAGAGAGACAAAATGGGACACAGATAATGATATTAAAACTTGACTTTTTACTAAGGGGCAATATTTGCTGCCTGAAAATGATTGTGAGGGGCATTTTTTTTTTTACTTTTTCAGAGAATTTTTAAAAATGTATAAAAATCACATGCCACTCTTTTAATAATCTATCTATCTATCTATCTATCTATCTATCTATCTATCTATCTATCATCTATCTATCTATCTATCTATCTATCTATCTATCTATCTATCTATCTATCTATCTATCTATCTATCTATCTATCTATCTATCTATCTATCGTTAAACATTCATTAACGGACAAAATAAACTTTAACTGAAATAAAATAAAATAAAACATATCATTTAGTTTAACTTGATGTACTAAAATAACTAAAGCTAAAACTAAAATAAAATTTATAAAAATCAAAACAAGAAAATTACAAAAATTTCAACTAAACAAATTTAAATGAAAACAAAATATAAAAATAAAAACTAAGTCAAAATATTAATAAAAACTTTAATAGAGCTCAATGATACTTAAATAACACCGATATATTCTAAGACAATTACACTTTTATCTACCCAGGAAGGAAGCCTCACTTAGATAAAAATATTGTGAAATAGATATGAAAATATTATAAAAATTGTATTATATATCAGAGAGAAAAAAGGTCCCAATGTTTTAAATATCAGGGGAATTTTTGCCAATCCTGATAGATAAAGTACCAAAAGGCAAATCTAGTTTTACAAAGTACACAACCTTTAGGACAGGAAAATATGGAAGAGGTATTTGAGACCGGTAAAGGCATCCAGTACAGATGTTGCGTGCACGGTTCATTAAAAAGGTCATGCAATGTAAATGAGAACGTGGAGGGGATCAGTGGTCACCTTTGATGCTGTAAAGTGATGGTGGTCTCTACAACTCGCACATGCAACTTTTCTGATATTATATTGTGCATATACACACACACAAAGAGCAATCGGCCCTGCGGTTGTCCATCAGGGGGATCTGCACTTTGTTTTTGCTGGATCTCAGAAACGACACTTAATCTTCATAATCATCTGAGCAAACATGATTCAAAAGCACAGCCTAAAGTCTGTATTAATAAAAGCTTTTCAGCCCCACGTCTCGGATGGGTTTTTAAACGGTTTTGTTTGATCTTCGTGTGAATGTACAGTCCAGACAAAGAGCAAGTGATTTTCAAATGAGGCAGAGCTCAAGGCCAAACGCCCTGGGTAAACATATCAAAATCTGCATTTAATAGACTCATTTGTCGCTGTCATGAAACAGACCATTTCTTTTAAGATCTGATTAAGAGGTATTTCATGAACAGCTGTCACTCCGACTGGAAATATGTTGTTTACAGAGTGATTTCTTTTCAAGTGCCAGTCTGGAAAGAAAATGGACGAAATTGGCCAATTTGAGAGCAGGCGACTGTCCTATTTTAACACTTGGAATATTAACACATCTGTTCTGAAGGAAAACAGCAGCACCTCTTTAAAACACTTCATATTGCTCTTAACTCTCAAAGAAATTTGCAGCTTTTTTGGAAATATTAATAAAGTCAACCCAATGCCCAGAAAAACAAGGCAACGGCAGTCTCAAACAGAGCCTGGAAGTTGTACAAAACTTTCAAAGGCGTCTGGGAGCTCCTTCTGGTTTACAGAGGTTTCTATTTGTTCCACAGGTCCATCAATCTCATTTTATTTCCATAATTAGATATATTTATGAGTGAAGGATTTTCAACTTTTTTTTTTTTAAGAAAAGTACATTTTTGTCTATTAGGATATACACACACACACCAGCATTTTATTAGGTACACTTGTTCAACTGCGTGTTAATGCAAATATCAGCCAATCACATGGTAACAAGTGCATTTAAGCTTGTAGACATGGTCAAGATGATCTGCTGAAGTTCAAACTGAGCACCAGAAAAGGGAAAAAAGTTGATTTAAGTGACTTTGAATGTGGCATGGTTGTTGGTGCCGGACGGGCTGGTCTAAATATTTCAGAAACTGCTGATCTACTGGGATTTTCACACACAACCATCTCTAGGGTTTATAGAGAATGGTCTGAAAAAGAGAAAATATCCAGTGAGCAGCAGTTCTTTGGGTGAAAATGTTTTGTTGAGGTCAGAGGAGAATGGATAGACTGGTTCAAGCTGATAGAAAGGCAACAGTAACATGTGAACATTGAAGCAGATGGGCTACAGTAGCAGTAGACACACACTGATGCCGCTCCTGCAAAGACTAAAGACGGTTCAGTCCTATTAGTTATGAATGAGAAAAACTGCAATGCACAATATGGCGGAATACGTCCCGCCTTCTAAGTAAAAGAGCAAATCGCTGATTGATAAATTCATTACATCACTGCAGCTCCGGTTAGAGGCTCCAGTTCCCAGTTTCCAGTTTCAGAAATGAAAACATTCCAGGATTATTCTCCTTATCGTGGACTTCAATGGCCTCCAAACGGTTGAAGGTCAAAATGACAGTTTCAGTGCAGCTTCAAAGGGCTTTAATTGATACCAGACGAGGAATAAGGGTCTTATCTAGCGAACCGATCGGTCATTTTCGAAAAAATACAATTGTATATGCTCTATATAAACAGATGATCGCCTTGCACGTGCTTCCGCTTTCCGTATTCTTCAAAAAGCTTACGCTGTCTGTCCTACGCCTTTCCTATTCTATTTACGGAAAAAAGGAACTGCCGTTGCGTTCGTTCCGTAAGTTGAATAGGGAACGCGTAGGACATACTGCGTAAGCTTTTTGAAGAATACGAAAGTGCGGTTTTGGCGGAAGCACGTGCAAGGCGATCATTTGTTTATATAAAGCATATACATTTAAAAAAAAAAATCGAAAATGACCGATCGTTTCACTAGATAAGACCCTTATTCCTCGTCTGGTGTCGTTTAAAGCCCTTTGAAGCTGCACTGAAACTGTCATTTGACCTTCAACCGTTTGGAGGCCATTGAATCCTGGAATGTTTTCATCAAAAACCTTAATTTCTTTTCGACTGAAGAAAGAAAGATATGAACATCTTGGATGACATGGGGGTGAGTAAATTATCAGGAAAATTTTATTTGAAAGTGAAATAATCCTTTAAGGTTGAACCACTGCAGTCAAGTGGTCTATTTAAAAAAAAATTTATTACTTTTCTGGACCTTGAATGTGGTGATTATGTTGCTTTCTATGGAGGATTTTTTTAAAAACTCACATCACAAATATCTTAATTTGTGTTCTGAAGATGAACGAAGGTCTTACATGTGTGGAACGACATGAGGGTAAGTAATTAATGACAGAATTTTCATTTTTGGGTGAACTAACCCTTTTATGTTAAGTTATAAAGTTAAAGAATTGATACATTTTTGCAGGATTTACAATAAATCATGCAAGGAAAGCTATCAAAAAGGAGACCACATGCACTTTCAAAACCAAATTCTAGTGAAAACTGTGTGACACTGATGTATTGCAATAATCGACTTTTCACATATAGCGGGAGGTCCTCTTACGCTTGTGAACATGACAGAATCGTATCCGCCTATTGAAACTGATGAACACGAAACACTCAGTCAGATACTCCATCAAATATACATGCTGATAAATGGCTCGTCCTTGTGATAGGGACAGTAAGGAAGCGCAGCATGAGACGAGTGGGACCATCTTGTTTCTTGGTGGCCAGCAACAAACGCCTCTGAATAAGTAATAAACAAGTTTGTCCATTCAGTAAGATTATAAATTAATGAAAAGCTCAGTGTTTACCCTGTCCTCATTATAAAGGGCAGAACCTGAAAACATTACAACACATAGAGCACACTGTATTCACACACACACACATAGATGAAACCGCACAGAAAAACACACTTAAAAATGCACACTCACACACACTTGAACAACACAGCTCAGTCAAGCAAAGCAAGTGATGATGAAGATTATAAATAATTAACGCCGTCCGAGTGCCAAAGTGCCATGCTAAGAGATGACATGCAAACAGACGGGGGGCAAAGTCAGCGACTTGAGCGGGAATTATTCATGACTCCAGCACACCATGCGGGCCGCCAGATCAAGAAGCAACAGAAGTGATGGACAGGGTGCCACCTAAATAGTGTGCTTGTTTGCCATCCCAGTCAACATTACAAAGGACCACACTCACTGAAGAGCTGAAGAACGGTCTGGAAATGCAGTCTGCTCTGGATTTATTGGGTTCTGTGTGCCGACACATTCTGCCAGGGTGCTGCTGGATAAATCAAGCTGTGCTCAGGAAGGCTGTATGTGGTTAAAATGGAAATTGTGGAGAGTACATAAATTCTGCTCGGGCACGAAGAGGCCAAAGGCCAGCAATTAACCTCCTCGGAGAAGGTGAAAAAGACCATTGGAAAATTTCTGAGTGTCAGAGTGAATAAAATAGAGTAGGAAAGAAAGAGAACAATGTCTAATCAGCCCAATGGGGATCAGGACGTCCAACAATCTATATTTACTTGCCACCCTACTCTTATCACAGCATGAGTTTCCTTCTCCCATTCCATCCCACAGAAAAGAAAAGGCACAAATGAGACCTTTCAAATAACTATAATGGCACGTCCCAACCAAAAAATACAATGACCTAATTTTAAACAATAGGGAAAAAAACTGAAATAAGAGGAAGTAGCCAACAACCAAGTTGTTCTTGTACTGAGGGTTTAATATACAATATCTATATAATAAATCAGTCTGATTTATATATGCATGTAAGCATTCAAACATAGGCTCATTTATTGATTTCATTGTGCTTGTTAATATCAGAAACTGTGCACTATTACACTAATATACAATATTTTGCGCACTCATTAAAAATAAATTATCAGCAATTTACAGGTAATGTACTGTACTGACATAAACTAAATTAATTTCATTGTTGATTATATATATATATACATATAAATATTAATTATATATAAATATATTCATAATAATAATAACAACAACAACAAATCTTAAAATAATCTCAATTTCTCATCAAATTATCTGAAGTCCAATTTATCTGAGCTACTGTTCCCTACTCACAATCATTTTTAGATTAATGCTCTTATTGTCAACAATCATCTTATTTGTTTCAATATGTATATTTCTATATTAATTCTTAAGGAATTTAAGGAGAAACACATGAGATAAACTTTATACTTAGGGTACATTTACACAACAACGATGTATTATAAAAAACGCTTTTTGCATTTTTGAAAGGTTTCGAATACAGGAGACAACATTGTCAAAACGACTCCCATTCACACGGATCCACGAAAACGACTAATAACGCTGTATTATTCATGCCAGGCCAGTAGTTGGCGACACTACGGACCTGCGCACATACACATTCTTCTAAAGAGTGGTCAATACAAACAATAAAGATGGTGAAAGCATCGAGCACGTAACATGACATCACTGTTTTCACAAATTTGCATTTTTCTAGTTTAGATGATAGAGGTAACGTTTTCAAAAACATGCACTTTGAAACGAAAAATGTTTGAAACAGAAACATTTTCAAAAGTTTGCATTTCCAGGCCCCCAAAATGCCATTGTTGCGTAAATGAACGGCCACAACACAAAAAAGTTTTCCGTTTTTAGATGGAAACGGTGTCGCATGACTGTCCCTAGACAAGTGAGAAAGTCTTCTGAGCAATCTCGCTTTTCTCTATAATGCGCCATGCAATAACTTCCTCATTTATTGTTTTGTTTCTCCAGCCGTGACAAATGTGCTGCTATGAAGTGCAGTCTATAAGACCCAGTTACAGCCTTAGAAATAAGGAAGTTTGTTATTTCTCCACAGGAGTGGGTTTTCTCAAGGTCATGCTGTATGATTAATGCATCTTAAACCGTGATGACAGTGTAAACAGGTTGTATTATGTCTGAGCCAATGGTTGAGCCAGACAAGTTCACACAGACATTTCATGTTTAGCTTTAGTATGACATGAAATGTGCCATTGTTTTGCTTTAGGCACCTTCTCCTGAGACATATACATGAGTTACATGACATACTGTGCTTATTTATGGAATTTATTATGGAATAAGGCCTACAAATACAGACAAACTGACTGGCAATTTGAAAATCCAAGAAAGACATAAATTACAAGGCTGTATTTGCTCAGGTGACTGACCTCCTGGTAAACAAAGTCTATGTTGTAGCACTTAACTAATGCACTGTGTATAAAATAGCATGTTAAGCTAATTTTTACAGGTCTGCTTCATCTGAGAACATTGCACATAGCACTGCATGGTTAATTATGTGCACATGAAATCAAACAAAACAAACATTTACTGTAGCCCTTCTTTGGTTGAGGGTGATATGGGGAATATGATCCAGGTAAGTGTGGTGGCATCTATGTGTGTCTACTAAGGTCAAATAACAGAGTCCAGGTGGCAAACCAGGAGCACCCTGAGGACATGCTAGAGAGCTTTGTTTTGCATTGCTAATCCCTCGTTCCCTTTCTCCCTTGTTGGTGTCACCTGATCCAAGGTGAGGTGAAAAAGGGGATCGGATCATCACAATGAAGACCTTTTAATTAGCAGCAACGTTGGGATTCGCTCGAGAGGAGCCGATGAAAGACGAGCATCACCAGCACAGGCTGTACAGTAATTGCTCTGTGCTTCACGTTTAATCAGCTGATATCATTTGAGAATTTGGATTCAAGCCACCAGTATCGATTTCTACAGTCAACATGAAATCAAAACGGACCTTATTTACTTAAATATACATTCCTGGTGTACAATTCACCAGTGCACATTGTTAATAGTGGTAGTAATAATTTCCTCAGCTTGCTCAGCCTCTGAAATCCCTTTTATTTTAGCTCCAAAAACGCTTTCAATATATCAATTAAAATTGAATTTGATATTTAATTAACTGAAAAAAGTCAAGGGGGTGTAACTCTACATAAGCCGCGTTTCCACCGCAGGAACTTTCTCCAGGAACTTGGGACTTCGGGGTGGTAGTCGGTAAGTTTCGACCGCAGGAACCAGGGTCTAAATGGAGTTCCAAGTAAACATTTCCACATCAGAAAGTCCCTGCTAGTGAGGTAGTACTTTTTCAAAGTTCAGCAATTTTCAGGGGTGGGACTTGGGCACCGAACATGCTGATTGGTTGATTTCACGCAGTATTTTGATTGGTTGACTCCACGCATTTTATTTCAACCACCATTTTCTGTAGCGGTGCATGCAGTAAGAGTTGTTTGCTATTAGAATCAACAACGGAGTATAAAAAATACGACAGATGGACCGATGACAAGGTTCAGGCTCTATTAAGCTTATATGCGGAGGACAAAATCCAGCGCAGTCCTACGTCACCGGACTCAATCTTCACGGTACTTTAGACCGTGATGTAAACACAGACAGCAACAGGTCTGGGAGAAAAAAGAAAAAAGTTCCTGGTACAAATTGTTCCAGGTAATTTCGGTGGAAAAGCGGCTATAGATAGAAACATAGTCTTATAAAATGCAATAATATATAAATATATATATATATGCACACACATTAAATATATTTTTTACATTAAACACATTAACCATGCATTTTTAAATAAGGGACCTGATAACTAAACAACCTCAAAAGAAATGTTAAACTACACTTCTAAATAAATAATATATATACACATATACACAAAATAATAAATAAAAATAATCAACATATGGAAATTACTGTATTACTTTTTATGGAAATACCAATAAAGGCAGCCAGCAATGTTGGCTGGGTGTGTTCTTTCTCATGAAGATAAATGTTTTGAATCAATTACTTTGACGTTTAGCACGGAGCAGGCACGCAGTCACTTCTAACCTCCAGGTTACAGAAAGCCTGTATTTGTTTAAGCCTCTCTCTAGCCCACATTACTGAAATACGGCTTCTCATAACGAGCAACACACTATGGCTTCTTTCAACAGCGGAAGTCTGACACGCCCGCTGGGCCTTTGGCTCTCCATCTTCCAAGTTTAGCAGTCTGACCACACTTATATCCCAAATCCTGCCCCCAATACAGTACACCACAGCACACGGGACCACCATGACAAATGAGTCACTGGAGCAGAAACAAATGCCAACAAAGTACAAATGAGGCCCCTCTTGAGATTCAGAGGTGAGGTGAGCTCACCAATCATCACAAGGATACAGTAGTCCAGGGTGACTTACTCTTGGCATTAGGTCACCAAACAGACGCACAGGTTCTCACAGAAGAAACAGAGGTGAGAGGTCAAATTTGTGTTTTGATGAAGCCCTCTCTCTGGACTTTCTCAGGCAGCGGTTCAGAATAGGAGTTTGACTTCGCCTCAGGGCCGTCTGGGAAACGGCAATCCAGGATGAAGGCCAAACGAGACATTGATAAGAGAAACAGAGTTGTGTTAAGTCACTCAGCAAGTTGTTTGAGTAGATTTTAAAGATGAATAATGGTAAAGAACGTGCAATACATCAACACATTTCTTAATTTGTTAAAAAGAAAAGTTAACCCAGCAATGTCAGTAGGACAAAAACGGAAGAAAAAAAAACTGGACCTTCCTTGGTCCTCGTGGAGCCTGTGGGACGTCTGAAACTTTGACTATTTCAGCTGCTTCAATCACAGTTATATCTCTTCATGCCAGAGCAGGTTATATGGCCCATATTAAAGGATCTTTATTTCCTGGTTTCAAATGGTGTCCTCTCCAGCACACCATGGAAATCGAGTTTCAGGCCAAAAAAAAGCATAAGCAGCAAGCCGTTAAAATCTCTACCCAGCCTCTACTGACATACAGACTTCCCTTTGAGGACTAACCAGGCACAACGAGGGAGGATTGACTCTTCATAAGAGTTATGGAAGCCCTGATCCCATTACTCGCCCCTTGAAGAATGCATCTGTGTGGCTCGGGCGCTTTTAACCTTTTGCTGCTCCTGGCTCTGGATCACCAGGGCAGTCCAGCCGCTTTTTAAAGACTTGCTTTTTGTCAACCTGATGGGCCTTGCTCCTAAAGAGCATCTGTATTTCAAAGGGCTTCAGTTGGGAAGTAGTATATCCTCATTTCAAGTGCACTTGCCTCTGGACACATGGAGCAATCTTCAAGCAGAAGAGCACTGGAAATGGTGCTGTCAGTTTAAGTAATGCAAAGATCTCAGAAATCATATAAGATGTGGGAGGGAATTTAGAATAAGAGCAGGGTTAATCAGTCATTGACAACTGTCTGTATTAGACAAGACAACTGGCTTGCGGGAAAAGATGAGCTGCAATAGTCTTGAGTTACATAAAAGGTTGCATTTGGTTTCAGTGTTCAAAGAATTTTTTACTTGCAAATGGGTTTGTATGCAAAATAAACAAGGTGAGGAAGCATGGAAAGTGGACACTCCCAAGCTGGTTTATGCTGGTTAGTGCTAGTTAAGATTTCTGACAGAAACAGCATCTACAGCACAAAAACAACAACATATGCTGGTGTTTTCAAAAGGATTACTGATAGCACAAGTTGAGAAACCAGGTGTATTTATCTCATTCTCTCTACCACATGCAAAACTCAAATGTGACTTCTTAATAAAACTATAAAATCAAGCTAAATAGGTCTTCCAGTTGTTGGGACCAATTAAAAAGTCAAAGACCTGATGTGACGCTCTGTTGTAAAAGCTGAATCTATTAAAGCTTTGAGGCTCTGAACTATCACCAAATTTGGACTTATTCTTCATAATGTATCTTTATCCAGCTTTTGATGAGACAGGTGCAAGAGTGATGTGAATGTAAAATACATTGTGAATGTAAAAAACCATGTGCATATGCCAAAAGTACTCGACAGATGCCAAGGAATGGATTCTTGCTGCATGTGAACAACAGATGCTGGATGAGTGCTTCCATGAGGTGTGTGTGTTTTCAGATAGCCACTAAATTATTAACAGGAGTGGAGCTAAACTGTACAAAAAAATAAAAATAGGAATAAATGCCACAACAAAATGGGGAACAAAACCTTGGAAGCCCCAAGTGCAGGTAAAGAGAGAATTTCTAAGGTAATTTTACAAAGAAAATCGAAAATATGACAATTCCAGAGAGTAGAGTGTATCAATGGCCACTACTCTTTGGTGCTGCAAAATATAAAATATTACGTTTCCCAAAGTTAAGGGGGGATAAGATGTCTAGACGTGGTTAAATGTGTTAAATTTGGTCTGTTTTTCCATCAGTACAGTGATAAAGACTTGTGGTTCTGCCTCACAGAGAAAAAAAAAATTGCTCGGTTAATCCCTGTTGTTCTGGGATTTCCCAGTCCTGAAATATAGCAAAGTCATCTAATTCATCATTTCAGCAGGTGAGTCTGTGACCAATTCCTGACCAATGCCTGGAGAGCTTTCATGGACCACAGACGGTCAGGATATTGTGAACTGGCAGGTTATGGATCGCCACACAAAACGGTTAATGTGTCACAAAGTTATAGTTTTTTAGATTAAAAAATGATTAAATTGGCCAGATAGCAAATAAAGAGCTGTATATCTGTAGCAAACCGAAAAATGCATCTTTTTAAAATGTAGATCCAAACTTCTGTAATGACTTCCAGGAAAACAGAGGGCAAAAAAATCATGGAACATTATATTCAGACGCACACATTCTCGTAATGCTGTGGTAACGTGCGGAAACCCGTCGTAAATTTGTCTCTATAGTTCATGCTCTTGGGGTTCCAGGGCTCAGAACATTTCATGCAGTTCTAGATTGTTAATTTTAACACAGGGAGGTAAAAGTCTAAGGGTAAAGTGTGGAACACTATCAAATCTTGGTCAATGAAGCATCAGAATGAATTTTTAAGGAGGCCATTCTACTCCAAAGCACTGGTCGTCTTACATCCCTGAAGGGATGAAGGAATGTTTTGAAGCATGGCAGCTAGTTTTAGCTGGTTTATGCTGGTCCTTAGTTGGTCCTGAGCTGGTTTTAAGATGGTCCTGACTTGGAGCTAGTTGTTTAGGACCAGCACTTGACCAGCTTAAACTAGCTCATGACCAGCTAAGGACCAACTAAGGACCAGCTTAAACCAGCTGACATGCTCAAAACATACCTAACCAGCATATGCTGATTTTTTCAACAGGGAGACAACTTGTACAAAATGGCTGCCAAAAGAAGAGTAAATGTACCAAAATCTGTTTAACCTATACCAATAAAGCTTGCTGCTTCGATTATGAAATATACAATGAGTCCAAAAGATATTTTCAGCTTCAGTTTTCTTTTACCAGTGGTTACAGAAAATCAGAGAGCCATCGTGACACTATTTTCATCTGAGTGCCAATGTTGTGATGCATTTCAATCCTTGTATTCTCAGCTCGTAAATTGCAAAGTGTTGACTGGTTTACTGGTAAGGTTTCTGTGGTGACAAGTTCCTAGGTGACGGTTTGGTGCTCTTGGGGTATACAGTGTGTTTTATGAATGACCGTGGCTGTTGAGAGTTGATCCAGTGGCTTAGAAAAAGGTTCAGCGCATACTAACAGCACAGCTTGGGAACAGCTGTAGAAACATTTTCTCAGCCTGTTTTTTCGGCCAGTGATTCAAAGAGTTATTAGCAGCTCCACGAAGAACCTTCAACAGGCACGGTGGAATGGATTCCTCTGACGGAGACAAAAAGAAATATTTGGAACATAATGAATATGACTCACAGTAAGGAGAACGTGTCCAGTCTGCACCAGGAGTTCTGTCTTCAGATCTCCCCTCCAAAACCATTCCCCAGTCTCATCATAATGGATTTATGATCGATAATCGCATCAATCTGCTATATGTCAATTGCAGCCATGTCTGTATTGTAAATTTGTAAGATACTGGGTCAGCTGAGAGACACTGTCAGACATACTCAGGACACACTGTTGAAAGAACACAGATGTTAGTGGTGGGAGCGAATGAATGTTTAACTTAGTCGAATGTACAACTCACACGGACAACTGAAAAAAAAAAAAAAAAAAAAAACACACTCACTGGGGTATTTTGACTTTTAGCAGACATTATTTGCTACAAGCTTATTAGTCAATACCACAGAGCGTATAGGAGGAGACAGACCATTTGCAGAAATAAGAATAACTAGGAGTGTAATGGTACATGTGTTTGCACGGCAAGTTTTCAAATATCCGGTTGAAGCAGTATTGACTTTTTTTATTTAAAGAGAGAGCCATAGTTTGTTCAGTAAGCCACAGCTTAATAAAAAAGGAAGAAACAAAAACAATTTATGTTTTCCCCTGTAATTTAGTTTTTTCCTTTGTTCGTACTGAACCCTAAGCAAAAATAAAAAATAAATTAAAATCACAATGCTCAAGGAATGTAGGAAATACATTTTATTATTTCTCAGATTAATCTGGGCAATTTAACACATAAAAAAATCATGCCTTTATTTCATTTATTATCCATATGTTTCAATTTAAAAAAGATGGCATTAAACAAATATTATTTCAATTATTATTATTAATGAATTATTTTTATTTATCATTTTGAAAACATTAAATTTATTATGCTATCCTTAAAGGGTTAGTTCACCCAAAAATGAAAATTCTGTCATTAATTACTCACCCTCATGTCGTTCCACACCCGTAAGACCTTCGTTCATCTTCAGAACACAAATTAAGATATTTTTGATAAAATCCGATGGCTCATTGAGGCCTGCATTGCCAGCAAGATCATTTCCTTTTTCAATGCTCAGAAAGGTACTAAAAACATCTTTAAAACAGTTCATGTGACTACAGTGGTTCAACCTTAATATTATAAAGTTACGAGAATACTTTTTGTGTGCCAAAAGACTTTATTTAACAATATCTAGTGATGGCCGATTTCAAAACACTGCTTCATGAAGCTTCGAAGCTTTACGAATCTTTTGTTTCAAATCAGTGGTTCGGAGCACGTAACAAACTGCCAAAGTCAAGACTTATGATGTCACAAAGCCTTGTTTATTGAAATCATGTGATTTTGGCACTCTGAACCACTGGTTCAAAACAAAAGATTCATAAAGCTTCAAAGCTTTGCCGCAAAAACAGTATTCTCGTGGCTTTATAATATTAAGGTTGAACCACTGTAGTCACATGAACTGTTTTAAATGTTTTTAATACCTTTCTGGTCATTGAAAAATGAAATGATCTTGCTGGCAATGCAGGCCTCACTGAGCCATTGGATTTTATCAAAAAGATCTTAATTTGTGTTCTGAAGATGAACCAAGGTCTTACGGGTGTGGAATGACATGAGGGTGAGTAATTAATGACAGAATTTTCATTTTATTGGGTGAACTAACCCTTTATGTTGACTCTACAATAATTTGGGGTACTCGATGCACTTAACATGATTAAATACAATTCATTACATAACATTGTGTGATTAATTATATTTTTAATAAATTCTAAAATAATTTTTGCAAGCAACATAAAAGTAACACAAAATGATCATATAGTATAGAGTACAGAAAACTGCAATTATTGTAAATCAAGTTTTTAATTGATTCTCATCCCTAATTCTTTTTTTCAAGCATCATATACTATAATATATTTACATTTTATATTGTATGCTTTACTAATGCACGAATCTAGAGTAATTAGCCACATGCCATTTATCACTCATGCAATGTACCCATGAACAATGCTAACAGATTGGGGTGCAAACAGATAGTTCTCTCAAGGTCTCTATCCCTATCTGCTGTTTCATTAACAGCTCAAACATACTCAAAAAACATATGGAAAGGCCATGCATCCTCACAATTACACATGCACACTCTTTCTCTGCTTCTGGAAGCTTCGGGTGCAGCCGTGATTTCTTTTTGGCAGCATTCAACTCCTCAGCAGCAACGCTACAACAGATGTGTTAAAGCTGATGCTCTCTCTCATTCTCAGGGGTTCTTGTTTTTTCACTCCTCTTTCTTCAGTGACTGAAAGAAAACCCTCTAAAACATTTCAAACGACAGGGGGTCTGTGTGCAAATATGATAAGAGCAAACAGAGATTGCCAAACAACAAACAAAGACAGAGCAAGACAGAAAGAGACATTTAGAAAGAGAATCATAGGAAAACAAAAGCATGGAAAAGAAGTTAAATGAAAATGCGGATTAAGGGACTAAGAGAGAAAAGGACGAATAGTGCACCGGATAAAAGGGCAAGCAGCAGCAGAAGTGATGGATGAATGAGTCGGGGATGTGTGGATGAGCGGAAAGAGGTCTAGATGTGGGATGGCACGGGAGTGAGTAGCGGATTTCCGAGCAGGTTGTGGGGCTGGTCCTGGCAGCCGAATACAAGCCTTTTGTTAACAGCGGAGCATTAACGACCTCTATGGTCTGCGCCAAAATACATGAACGAGCTTTAATCAAACCGTGCCTGCATGTGTTACAGCTGGAGCTCTCCAGAAAAGGAGGAGGAAGTGGGGAATCGGGCGCAGGTTTGGGCCCGGCCAGTTGTGGTTCTTGGGATGCAGAGGTGGGAAGCTGCGAAAACAATTTGGGCATCTGTGTGCGAAGCATATGTGGAGGAAATGGGAGAACATGCTGATTTTTTGAAGCGTGGGGAGAGACGGAGAGTGCATGAAGAACAAACACAGGCCTGGAATGGATTTTTTGGCTGGTACGGAGCGGATAGCAAATGTTAGTAAAGTCATGACATATTGGGCAGGATTTCAGAGAGTAACTGATCAACAGTGTAATGCCAGAAATTAGTCAATATTGCTTTGTTTTAAAGTGTAAGTTCACCCAAAAATTGAATTTCTGTCATTTATTACTCACCCTCATATTGTTCCACTTTCGTTCATCTTCAGAAAACAATTTAAGATATTCTGATGAAATCTGAGGTTTTTTTTATCCTCCATTGAAAGCAACGAAACTACCACATTCAATGTCCAGAAAAGTAGTAAAAACATTGTTAAAATCCTCAATCTGACTACGTCAGAATGCCGGCTCAGTGCTGCCCTGAGTTTTAGTTAGTGACTGACTTTAGTTCAATGACTGAACTCTGAGGCCCTGTTTACACCTGGAATAGGTCAATCGAAGTGGGTGATGCTAAATACAGGAGTAAACAGGGTTTAAAACATTTTGAGATTGTCCACTTTCGACCACTTCCAGAAGTAGTCGAAAACGCATTCAACTGGATTGCTTTCATAGACGTGTATGTGGTCGAATGCGTTCGAATAGCCACAAAAAAAACACCTACCCTCCGCCTACTGACCTAATGTGTAAACATTATGGAAAGTGCGCTAGTCAGACGGGATTTAAACTTTGTCGGCTGAAGACCCAAGTTTGGTTTGAAGATGAAAAACATACCAAATGCAATGTTCTCTCACCATTCCTGATTTTTTACGGATATTAGAAATGAAAGCTGCTGCTCTCTGTATGTTTTCCCGTCATCTCCGATCACATTCATATGTAAATTGGGTATAGCTTATTTTGTCCATTACATTGAAAGATCTGAAAAAACTCATACATTTACCCACCCACAGACCCTCCCCTCAAAGAAATCAGGACAGAAGTGGTCGAAAGTGGACAAAAGAGACGGATTAAAACACCAGGTGTAAACAGGTATGTGTCTGCCTCGTCTAATACCAGGTGTAAACAGGGCCTGAGTGATAATAACACTGCATTACATACCCTGTCACCTCCCTCAGTGGTGCAGTGATATAAAAAGGTCTGCAATGGTTTTAATCTTTGATTAATGAGACCTGCCTGCCGGCTACATCTGTGTCTATTAGCCTGTTTGCTGAATCATACCGGTTCCTGTTTATAGTGACTTGTCTAAATAATCCAGGCAGTGTAGCTAATGAAATCACTGCTCTTCTGCTCCAGTGGGAGCGAGCCTTTGCGGCATCCAGCACAGCTGTTCCCAACACACTATAGCTATCTCTGCACTACACCTGTTAGTTTAACCTGGATAGAAGTTTCTGGGGCAGAGAGGTTTAGTTATTTTGTAAGAGGCCCAAAATGGTCTCACAAAGTAAGCATGATGATTCTGGCTGATTCAAAGTTTGGAAATGTTTCGCATGAGAACATTATTAACAAGGTAAACGTTACTATACATTTCTATGAAAATACATTTGAAAAGAGAGAGAGTCCTTCTGTTTACTTAAAGGGATAGTTCACCCAAAAATTTAAATTCTGTCATTAATTACTCACCCTCATTTCATTCCAAACCCATAAGACTTTCGTTCATTGTCAGAACACAAATGAAGATATTTTTGAAGAAATCTGAGAGCTTTCTATCCCTCCATAGACAGCTACACAACTGACAATTTGGTGCTTCAAAACCGAACAAAAACGTTCGAGAACCAATGAAGTTCGTTCTCGTGTGTTACGCAGCATGTTTAAGCTTCCGGAAGAGGTTTGTTCTCAAGCGTCAAGCAGTTTCTGTTGAGCTTCTGTTTATGTTCGCTGTTTATGTTATGATTAATGTTTATATGTGAATAAAAGCCTAAATTCAATCTGTTTATCATATAAAGTGATCGAGTGTCTTCAGAAAATTTGAACTAAATGGCTGAATTCATGTGGATTAGTTTTATGATCTCTTTAAAGGTAGTCATGTAGCTGTCTATGGAGGGACAGAAAGCTCTCAGATTTCATCAAAAATACCTTCATTGGTGTTCCGGAGATGAGCGACATGAGGGTGAGTAATTAATGACAGAATTTTCATTTTTGGGTGAACTGTCCCTTTAAAGGGATCACCTCTCAAGGCATTCAACGAAATGTATTCAAATAAAAAAAAATAAAAAAATCCCTTGACTTTCTCTGTTTGAACTATAGATTTGTGGGTGAACGTGATTTCACCAAGTACAACATGTTCCTGGATCAACATCTTTGTTGATCCTGGAACAACGTTCCAATCAACCAATCAGATTTGAGGGACAAGTTTACCATTTATGTCAAGTTTAGGCTTACAACCAGGGTTAGGTGCTTCTACATCAGTGTTATTCAACTATCATTTCCCTCTGATTTTTGGGATAAGTTATGGGTAGGGTTAGGTTTAGGGGTTGGGAAAAGGTTAGGATTACATTTTCGGATAGGAATGTTGTTCCAGGATCAACAAAATATGTTGATCCAGGAACATGTCTTACTTGGCAAAATCACGGTGACCATAGGTGGTGCATCTCTTTTCCTAGCTAACTTTATGAAATGCATACTTAGCATCTGCTCACCATGGCAGTCTCACACATGAAACAAAACGCCATTGTGACTGTTTTTACAGAGGAGATGAGCAGTGAGTACCCAAGCACTTTATGTCCAGGGTTAAGATTGGCATTGTGGTCACTCAATGAGTGAATATAAATTCACATAAATATAAAGAAAACCAAAAGAACTCATCGGTCGGCTCTGAAACGTGTCATGGCGCCACAATACCCACTGCGGAGGCAAATTAGACTCAAATAAGAAAAAATAAATAAATACAAAAGCAGACAAAAGGGTGAAATTACTTTACCGCATTTACCACAGAGACGAAAAAACAGCAGCAAATAAGAAAGACATCAAGAGGACATGAGAGAAGAATGTGTGCGGAGCTGCCTGCCTCCAGCTATTTCAACACCACTCTCTGGTTCTCAACAGAGGATGCTGGACTTTATGCTTTACCTCCAAACCAATGCAGCTTCTTGCAATAATTAGGTTGATCAGGGCCACTCAAATGCTCACAATGATCCAGATCAGGTTCAAATACTGGCCCGAACCAGTTTTTCCTTTACCAAACAATGCACTTATTTTGACCACAAGGGAAATCAGGTCAGTGGCTGGTCCAGCCAGTTCCCTTCAGGTGCTCCTTGAGGGAGTGTGTCAAGTTTAGTGTTCAGAGGAACACGTTTTCCTTTCCCGACAAGCTGTTGTGAATGACTGCAACATCTTTCCTCTCGCTATCTCTTCTCCTCTCCCTATCCGTCTCTTTGTCTCTCATCCACCAACTCCTGTTCATTCTATCCCAGCGAGGGGAATCTGCTCCAAGTCTTTGGCTCATGAAGAAAGTGAAGCCCCTCAGTTTAATTGGCAAGCTCCCTGTGAAGCAGATCTTTTTCACTACAAGCTTTCGCAACAAGCTGTTAGACAGATTTCATCCATTACAGAGCCCGCAAAACAGCAAGGCCAGGCGAGGAGCAGGGCATGAGGGGACGTAGCTCACAAAAACACTGAGCGTAATTTTGTCGCCAAGAGGTTTTCCCTTCGAAGTTCAGGAACGGCTGTTCTTCGGTATGAGGTTATGGCTGAAAGTTACAGTACCGACCCCAATGCCCATGACAGTTGGTGTGACAGGGTGTTTTCTGATGGATAAATGAGAAAATAAGGGAAAATGGAAAGAGTCAGGGGTTCAAGGTGCTGGCGAAGTGCTGGCTAGCCTCTACTTCACATTATACGGTTTCCTTTGTGGTGGCGGGACTGTCACTCTTAGTGATTGAAAGGTCTAGTACCGTGCTCCCAATGCAAACAGTAATAGCAGTCCATGTTCCCATGAGCTTTAAAATAAAGAATGATTTCATTCTCTTCTTTAAATATGATGATAATATACAGAGCAGGATAATAATCTCTAGACTTCGTTTACACTTGATATAGTGTCACACTAATATAAACACATTTAAAAACTGTGTTGGACTGTTGTGTACAGTATTTAGTAAAACAAGCCTCAAATCTCTACTCAATCAAATTAGTTAATAAGAAAATTTTGACAGTGTCATGAGAAGGTGTGCCAGAGTTATTTTGCAAAAGTGTAAATTATCAATTTCACAGAAGCTCATTCAATACATTTTAAAAGGCATAGCTAAGCATGAAAAAGACTAAAGGAAACATATATTTATTAAACAAATGAAGATATGATTCGTATTCTTTTGGTTTATCCACCAAATATTTTTTAAAACTTTACAAATGCAATGCAAATGAAAATACTGGCAATTGGTATCGGCAAGTACCAAAAAAAGTACAAAAAATCTCAAAGTTATTCTTGACCAGTCCAAATTATGACAATATAACACATTTAATTGAGTGCAATTAATTAAAAAATAATGTGATAAAAATATAGCCCAACAAAAAACAATCCCCAGAAACATGTAAGTGCCACAAGAATTTTTCTATAATTGGAGCTTTCTTGAACTACAACCTAAATACAAAGTATAATTTTTAGGGATGCAGTGATATTAACATTTAGAAAAAAATGATTATTTTTATGCTATGGTTGATAGCCTGATAAATGGCTGATATTATAATTCAAGAAGTGAATTTAGATTTCACAACATTATAATGTACAACATGAAAAATGGATTTTCATCTTAAAGATTTGCTAAAAATTCCATTTAACAGTGTTAGTCATTAATACAATTATAAAGTTATTAATAAAATTATTAGTGTTTTAAAATATTTACTGAACAGCAAAGATAGGTAAATGAAAAATCTGATAAATTTACATGCACATGTAATATTAAATATCTAAAATATGCTGATAACTCCAATATTGACCAACACCAATAAATGTAATAATGCAAAATGGATTGCTTTGGAGTTTGGACTATAGTCTAGTGTCAGGCATATGTTTTAAATATGCAAATACTGATATAGCTAGATTGAGAGGAAAGAGAAATGTAGAGAGAATGCACAAAAGAGACATGAAATGTATATACAGTGGGTACGGAAAGTATTCAGACCCCCTTAAATTTTTCACTCTTTGTTATATTGCAGCCATTTGCTAAAATCATTTAAGTTCATTTTTTTTTCCTCATTAATGTACACACAGCACCCCATATTGACAGAAAAACACAGAATTGTTGACATTTTTGCAGATTTATTAAAAAAGAAAAACTGAAATATCACATGGTCCTAAGTATTCAGACACTTTGCTCAGTATTTAGTAGAAGCACCCTTTTGATCTAATAAAGCCATGAGTCTTTTTGGGAAAGATGCAACAAGTTTTTCACACCTGGATTTGGGGATCCTCTGCCATTCCTCCTTGCAGATCCTCTCCAGTTCTGTCAGGTTGGATGGTAAACGTTGGTGGACAGCCATTTTTAGGTCTCTCCAGAGATGCTCAATTGGGTTTAAGTCAGGGCTCTGGCTGGGCCATTCAAGAACAGTCACGGAGTTGTTGTGAAGCGACTCCTTCGTTATTTTAGCTGTGTGCTTAGGGTCATTGTCTTGTTGGAAGGTAAACCTTCGGCCCAGTCTGAGGTCCTGAGCACTCTGGAGAAGGTTTTCGTCCAGGATATCCCTGTACTTGGCCGCATTCATCTTTCCCTCGATTGCAACCAGTCGTCCTGTCCCTGCAGCTGAAAAACACCCCCACAGCATGATGCTGCCACCACCATGCTTCACTGTTGGGACTGTATTGGACAGGTGATGAGCAGTGCCTGGTTTTCTCCACACATACCGCTTAGAATTAAGGCCAGAAAGTTCTATCTTGGTCTCATCAGACCAGAGAATCTTATTTCTCACCATCTTAGCAAACTCCATGCGGGCTTTCATGTGTCTTGCACTGAGGAGAGGCTTCCGTCGGGCCACTCTGCCATAAAGCCCCGACTGGTGGAGGGCTGCAGTGATGGTTGACTTTCTACAACTTTCTCCCATCTCCCGACTGCATCTCTGGAGCTCAGCCACAGTGATCTTTGGGTTCTTCTTTACCTCTCTCACCAAGGCTCTTCTCCCCCGATAGCTCAGTTTGGCCGGACGGCCAGCTCTAGGAAGGGTTCTGGTCGTCCCAAACATCTTCCATTTAAGGATTATGGAGGCCACTGTGCTCTTAGGAACCTTAAGTGCAGCAGAAATTTTGTTGTAACCTTGGCCAGATCTGTGCCATGCCACAATTCTGTCTCTGAGCTCTTCAGGCAGTTCCTTTGACCTCATGATTCTCATTTGCTCTGACATGCACTGTGAGCTGTAAGGTCTTATATAGACAGGTGTGTGGCTTTCCTAATCAAGTCCAATCAGTATAATCAAACACAGCTGGACTCAAATGAAGGTGTAGAACCATCTCAAGGATGATCAGAAGAAATGGACAGCACCTGAGTTAAATATATGAGTGTCACAGCAAAGGGTCTGGAATACTTAGGACCATGTGATATTTCAGTTTTTCTTTTTTAATAAATCTGCAAAAATGTCAACAATTCTGTGTTTTTCTGTCAATATGGGGTGCTGTGTGTACATTAATTAGGAACAAAAATGAACTTAAATGATTTTAGCAAATGGCTGCAATATAACAAAGAGTGAAAAATTTAAGGGGGTCTGAATACTTTCCGTACCCACTGTGTGTGTATATATATCATGCCACAACATCCCTCTTAAACACACTGTTTTCCTAAAGAAAACAGGAGCTGTGGACTTGCAGAAATGTTTTTAACAGACAGCTGGAGACTTTCAGGTTCATTAGCTGAACCAAGAGCCAATGTTCTTGTGTCAATAACACTGAAAGCTCTATTGATTTGTAAAGCAGGGAGCAGGTTTCACAGATATGGTGCTTATAGTTTTAGGAGGCTTTTCTAAAAACTGTCCAGCAAATCTGATGAGCTGTAAGTGCTCTTCACTGAGCAGTAAGTGGTTGCCGCCATTACCTGTAAAAAAGCGCTCCTGCTGAGTGCTGAAGTGGAAACAGTCTCTGTTTTGGAAACTTCACAGTGGTAGAATCCATTGTTCCATTAAATCAACACCAGTACTTTCTAAAAGTGACTCCATTGAGATATACAACCTGCAAACACCTGTATACAAAAAACATACATGCATCCTTTACACAGGACAGTCACCATAATAACCCAGATTTTTGGATGTTGATCTTTGAAATCTGTTTTGTTTTATTGAAGTATTAAGCGTCTTAGATGTTTCTCCTAAAATTCAGTTATCTTAGGAGAAACAAAATTAGAAACACATTGAACATTAGTCTATTGTAAAAGTACAAAACTATAAAATGAACGTGGCAAGGGAAGCTCAGACAATTCAGCCTTGAAAGAATTTAATGAAAAATGTTCATATTTAAATCTCTGACTTTTGACTGCAGACTTTGGTATTAGAAAATCAGAGAACGGTTTGTGACATTGTTGAGGTCACAAGAAGACATAAGGGAGGTTACAGAAACATTTCACTCATTACTGCCTAGGAGAAACAACTGAGATACTGTCTTTCATTTTTGTAGACTCACAGAATAACTGGAATAAATTCACATATTTCATTTTTTTTTTCTTCTATTGTTGTTGATGCATGACTGAATAAAGTGTTTTGCAGTCTGCTAAATTGAAATTGCAGTTGTTCGTCTAGCCTCTCCGTCTTTAGCCAAACGCTGTGGTTTGTTTATGAGACAGGGGGGAGGAATGGAGGGATAGGAAGAGATGGCGATAGTTTGGATGATGAGACTCTCAATCTCAGACTCTGAGCAGAGCTTGAAAGCGCACCATTCCCATGCACAGCAGGATCCATGTTCTGTGGTTACGACCGGAAAAGTGTACAGTCTAAAAGCGCATAGTCTAGGAAAGCCAGGCTTTTAAATTTTGGCATAAAGTTCAGTTCATACTGTATCTTATTCTGTCCAAGATACGGCAAATCAGGAAAGAAAGACATATTAATCAACTGACTAGTCTTCCATACAGTTTGCCTTTTTACATGAATATGTATAATATACTAATTGAATATACTGGTATGCTCAATGATATCTTGTTTACTTGCTACTGTCTCGAATATAACTCCAAATCTTTCAAAGATTTATTGTCATGAACCTTGCAAACTCTGTCAATAATAGCGACTAGTTTCTCCTTAGAAGCATTCATTAGCAGCCTAACCACAACTTTGCTTTCTGGGGGGAAATAACAACAACATTTATCCACCCTAACTCCAGATATCTGGAAAGAAGCCAGTCAATAAAGTTTGAGCTAATGACATACATGTGACAGTCATTGAACGGAACGTCTAATACCATGACTACACTGAAAGAGACCAACAGAGCACCACATTCTCACAGTGTTCACCAACTTCTAAATGCCAAATACTAAAATGAATGTTAGACTTCATTAAAATGGGTAACTATGTATCCTACTTTATTTTCAACATAAATACATTCATAAAAAATATTATAATGTTAGTATTGCTACAACTGCGCATGCTTATGGTTAACAATGTATTTGTAGAACAGTAACTAAAAGTTATTCAAATATATACTACTGTTCAAAAGATTGGGATCTTTTTAATGTTTTTGAAAGAAATATATTTGATCAGAAATACAGTGAAAATATTGTGAAATATTTTTACAGTTTTTAAATAACTTTTTTTTCTGATTTTAATATATTTCAAAATGTAATTTATTCATTTGATGGCAAAAATGAATTTTCAGCATCATTACTCCAGTCTTCAGTGTCACATGATCCTTCAGAAATCATTCTAATATGCTGATTAGCTGCTCAAGAAACATTTCTTATTATTTTCAATGTTGAAAATCAATGTTGAAAACACCAACACAGGAAGTGCCACAATAAATGATTTCAAATAGCCTGCTTCACCGAATACATCAGGTGATTTAGTTGAAGCTGAGACAAAAAAGAGTGTTTGTGAAAATGTCTCGCATTAATAGAGGTCTTTGGCATCTAACAAACAGGTATCTACAACATACAACTATTATTTTTAGTATTTTGACATTTAGTGGGCTTTGACATTCAAACTGCTTTCAAAAGAACAACACCCTCAAGTCATTCACAAATGTGCAGTGCAAAGGCCGAGCAACAGCAGCTGAGAAACAGTCGTAAAGACCTTTACTGTGAAGCTCGAGAGAAGCTCCCGATTGTGTCTTATTCACCGCCTGAGTCTTGCCATTTTTATTACTTTGCGCTCTCTTCATATTTTCTTTTTTCTGTGTGAGAACACCTGAAAAACATTAATGCACGGTTCTCTCTCCCACTCTCTCTCTCTCTGTGAATAGAGAGCGTTACATAATGCTTCTGTGCTTCTGCTGACAGTAACTGGAGCTGTCATGTTGATGTTTTCATGATGGTTAGAGGCTGTATTACCTGAATGAGTGATCATGCAGAGCAAATGCACAGTTTTGGCATTACAGCAGCGTTTTTTCGTCTTCTGCATCTGTTCTGTTTGTTTAATTAACTATTTGCTGCGATGTTAAACTTTTACACATGCTGCAGCTTCGCAAAAACAGTAGAAAACCAGCAATGTACAAGACATGATATATTAGGTATGTGGCTATAAATCTAAACAAGAGCCATAAAAAACTAATAAAAAATACAGAAAGGAAAACCTGTAAAAGTCAAAATGGAATAAATAAAAAAATCTAAATGAAAAAGCAGCGGAAGAGAGAGAGAGAGAGAAAAAAAAACTCTACTAGCTGCCTTAGACATCCCTCCAAAAAAAGAGAATCTAAAAAATAATTAAATCCTTACTTCTCTGTAAATGAAATACAAACACCCAAATGTGGTGATTGAAATACATTATTTAGGGAACACTAGCCAGGAAAGAGGACATTTAGACACATCAGACTATGCTGTTTTACTTTTAAATGAGTGTAAATGTTTGTGTATAAAAGAGAGATTTTCTTTTGGTTTACAAACCACTAAGCAGACCAGTAGTTTTAATTAAGACAAACTGGAGACTTTGTTTATGTGACAGAAAGCAATACATTGTAAGCCAATTAAGCACCACAACATTACAGAATCAAAACTGTCTGAGACTAATTACCGGTTATCCCAAAGCACTTTCCTTGCAAGAATACATGCACAAAATGTGCATGGATATGATGTCACATTCTGGCTTGTTTTTAATAAATCAATCATTAATAGCATATGATAATACATGCAAAATGAAGTGTTGTGATGCCTATAGAGTGCTTTAGTCACAGTAGTATTTCTAATGCTAAAATATAATTATTGTTATTTTCGAATTTACTGTTTTACAAGAAATTACAATTACAGTTATTTACTTGCAGTCCTTAATAGAAAAATTAGTTTTAATGGCTGAATAATTCGCTTGATTAATTTCTGACTTCTGATTAAGGGAACTTGATCTTGATCCACCTTATTCCTGACAAGCCTGTTGCGTTTTGAATTATGGGTGGCACTTCCAGTTTAGGAAACTTCCAATTAAATAAGACTGAAACTAATCATTTCAAATCATATAGTTGCCCTACAAATAAAGCTTATCTGTCAGTTTGACTGAATGAGCGGTCAATTTTCCTTCATGTTTTATTTTCAGACATCATGAGAATAGCATAACGCTTGGTATTTTAACATGACATCATGTTATAACAAGAATATCTATGGCAAGAGCTCTTTTCAGTCGCTGCATTCTTTTCCTCTTGATTATTTGCATTCCACTGTAATAGTATGAAAAGCATATACTGCACTTTTGTGGTATGTTCTCCCGATTTAATTTACGATATATCCCATTAATTATTCACTAGAGTACACAAAGAATCTCTAATTTTTCTCCTCAAATCCTCACGTCTCTTTCCAGGTTTGTTGACGGAAATCAACAAACAAATAGTATCACGTGATACTGTTTGAAATAGTATCACGCAATGCTGAAATTAATGAACATTTTTTAATAAGGCAACGTATGTTTCATAATACAGATATATAATACTACAGTGATATTTAACCTGTCCGTTATTGCTGTGGAAAGAATCGCGCTTTTGGGGTTATTCATGGTCTGTTGAAATACCTTGTTGATGCTTTTACACTTTTAAACGTCCTTTTAATGTTCGATGGATGAAGACTGAGTAGAATAATGTCATCTCATTGTACCCACGTATTATTGCGTTCATAGAGAGAAACTTTCACTGATTGTTTACAGCTTAACGTAAGTTACACCCATAATTCGCGCAAAGCGCAATGGGGCGTAGGAATAGCCTAATGTGGATATTCCTGCGAAACAGGAAGTCATGGCTGGATAATTTCATGTTCCTAGTCACACCCTGATGTGCTAAAATTTGCAAATACGAAGGGGAATATACTTCAGATATATTTTACTCAATAGAATTTCTAGGGGTACCAATAATTTTGGCCCCCATTAATTCAATAATTCTGACCACTACTGTATATACTAAACAAGTAATATGGTAGTTTTGAAAAAGAGGTGTAAAGTCCAGTGTGAAGGCAACTTTAGCTACTTTTTTAATGCAAATACGACGTTTAGAAAGGGAACTTCCCAGTATATACAATCCAGACAATGTCATAACGACAAGTATGTATAAACGGTCCCATTCCAATCAACACAAACTACAAACCACAGATCAGTTCTCTATGAGATTAAAAGATAATCATCATCTCTCTCAATGCCAAGAATTACTTGAATTACAGAACTGCAGGTGATGAATTGACACATTTAGCTTCGGTGTTGTTTCGACATAGTTTCCTCTCTACTCCGCTGCACGGTCCTTTGCATAGAGCAGGGGGTCTCCACATAGCTGTGGTCTTGCTGAAAAATACAGGGTGGTGCAGTTCTAAAGCCTCTGGGTTAAAGGTGGCCAAAGGCCAAGTTTAGGGTGGACCTCACGCTGGCACAATGCCTGCAGTATAGCAGAGCCAGAGCATGTGGAAGTGCTTTAGGCCTGAGGAAGGAGCAGCCAGCCTCGCACAGAATCCCTCACCGCAAAGACAGAGAAGCTGAAAGCAAATTACTCTTCATTAGAGCCACACAGCCAGTTGCCAGGGACCCGAGCGTGGAAAAACAACAGGCCTCAGAATTTATGATGAACGCATCATAAAGGAAGGAGGTTGACATGCAACGTGCCACCTGCTGAACGCACTTCAATTTTGCTTCGGATGAGAGAACGGTGGCTCTCATCGCCGAAGATGAAGTACTTTTGCATCTGTGTGAGAATTGCACATTCTTCTACTTTATGGTTCTGTCTGTTACATCAAGAAACGCCAATCGTAATTCTGCCGATCCGAATTCATGTATTTCCAGCTCCCTGTGGAGTTTTTTTTTTTTTTTAGCATTCTCTGTTCCTACGCGTTGGTATAAGAGCAAGCGAATTTTAATGTGCATATTGAAAGTATTACTCCTTAAACAGAACATCTTGTCCTTCAAGATCAAGTGACAAGACCGGGCCAAAACTGCATAAAAATCCGCTAAGTCCAATTGAAAAGATTTGCCGAAGCTTTCGCAGATGTTCTGAGGAATATTTTTTTTAGGGCTGCAATGCTGTGGTAAATTGAATTGCTATAGATATGGTTTCGTAGAGGCCATTACCCTCTGAAATGTTCCAGTCTCGTCCGCGCCAGAGAGCAGAGACCCATTACACACGCAGGCAGCACCCCTGGCCCTGATGACAGGCCTCAGCCACCCAGGGATATCATCAGCTCTAGTCCAGCGTCTACACTGTCGTAATATCATCGTCTCCAAGGTGTCATGATAACCATCATTTTCTCCAGCGCAAAAGCCTCCACCCGGCCTCTAATGAAAACAGCCGTCTCCGAAATCTGTTTTCGCTCTGGTCTGTGTTGTCGTCGAAACATTTTCATTATATTACACCCCACAGAGTCATAATGACTCCCACATAGACAAAACAGGACACAGATTGTCTGGAATTGGTTGTTATGGTGCTAAAGAAACCTGGTCCAAGGTGAGGCTGATGGGGCAACTGGCTACCAGCAAAATCGAGCAGTGGACTCAAGTACTCCTGAGGGATGCTGAAATCTTTTCATGTGTTTCAATCAGTTACTGCAATAAGAAAAATCCCTCAACCGACGAGTCACTTTAATACATTAAAGATGTCTCCGTTTATGATGTAGTAAAACATCGAATATATGAGATTGTAGTCTGAGCCAAGGCTGATGTATCTGGAAGACCTCCAGGTACCCAACTGGACAACTGCAGAGCCAAAACACAAAGACTTCCGTTCCAACAACCTGGAAAGAGAGAAGGTGAAAGACAAAGAGAATAAAAAGCCACCAAAAGTTATTTGAAATACAAACCATAATTTCCTAATTAATTACTTAATGCAACTTTTTTTTTGTAATCTGAACCTCTATGGCCAAAAAAAATAAAGCATTTTTAACCAAAATGTATTCAGTAAATCTAATGAATTTCAGTAATTGAATATTTCAAGTGCAATCAACTAAAAATATGCATTTAAAATTACATTCAGAATTTATTTATTTTATTTTATTTTTTTATCATACGTATTTATAAAAATATGTGTTATAAAAATATTTTGCTGAGGTGTGTGTGTGTGTATGTATGGCTGTAACCAAGGTTTGAAAACTAGTGAGGTCTGGTGTGGAGTGGTAAGAATTGTGCTATAATGTCAGCAATAACCTGCCCGCACTGTTTAAGTGCCAGCAATGCAGTGCTGCCAGATATTGCTAAGAAACTTAAAATAATTGGATCGGCAACACGGCGGAGGCTGCACACGCACAACTCTCTTAAGCCCCGTTTGCAGCGACATGAATCGCTCTCCATCATTTTCATACCACGGATGGACACTAAACATCTAGCAAACTCTCTAAACTGAATTATATAGGATTATATGCAAATTATCTGTGTCGATTAACCAGCAAAATATCGGCGCAAGTGGGCATACCACAGACGGGAATCCATGAACTGCATTATTAGATTGTTTTCTATGGCTGAATTAAAACCATTCTAAAATCATAATATAGCATAGTGCTATTGTGAAAATCACAAACACTATGATTCAGTTAAATTAATATACGTGCTGAGGGTAAGAGTGAAGTGCGACGCATTCATTATTTACATGCGTGCAGCCAGGTTACGCATTTCTTCCAGGCAGCGTCTCAGATCAGCTCCATTCACTGTAAATGTTTGGGTTTCCAATAAAGTGCATTTGGGAACACATATAAAGTCTGATGCACTTTGTGTTTCATAGCGAAGTGTTGCACTGTTATCTTTCACATGCGGAGCGCATCTCAGCAGCTCGGTTAACAAACTCTACATCTCTGCATATGCTCTGAGTTTGGGTTGCTTATAACATTCATCTGGTAACAAAGTGCATCATTTCACCAGAATTGTAACGTAAATCTTTTTTACATTAATGAATACATTAATATTTCTCTACATAGGAACAACGAATTGTTATTCATCGTGATTTAAAAAAAAAAAGTTTAAACCCTCGATCTGGAGTTTGCATGTTTTGATGTCCACATGTTATTGTTCAAGAAATTACAATGGCTGTAGCATTTCTATCATAAAAAAGTGGCCAAATATTAAAGATTAAGTGGACATTTTAATTAAATGTTTTTTGGCTAATATTAAACAAGGATTTGATCATGCTGTAAAGTGTAACAACAACAACAATCACCAGGCTGTTGGTGCCCTCTGCAGGCATTTATTATAATACAATGTACATAGGTTGATTATGTTTATATTAAAGTACATTATGTATTAAAGTACATTATGATTATTTGCTTTTGATACTTTATTTGAACCAATTATTATTGCCTTATTATTATTTTATATGTATTTTAAGTCATTTTATAGGCTATAATTGTTCTGATTACCTGATTAAGCATCCAAATTAACCGATTACTTGATTAAGAGTTTTAAATGGCGAATTAGTCATTCAAAGAACTTCAAATTTTATTTTTGAATATGAAAAATGTGTGTGTGTTACCGTTCAAAAGTTTGGGGTCAGTAAGTATTTTTTTAAATATTGTATTTTTTGTAATTTATACAAAATATATTCAATTTATAATAATTTATATTTAATTACATTTATATTCAATTTTGTCATTGGTATTTCTTTTGCAATATCACAAATATGCGGTTCAAACCCAAATCCCAATGCACTGATGAATCACAGAGCTTCTGATGTTGCCATGTTCTCATCCCAGTGAAAAATAAGTTTTGGATTTTCCAGGGCCAAAAGTGTAAACAAAGGCACAACATGTCTGGCTGTCACAGCCGGTAGCAGTCCCTTGCCATCAAACTATTGGATTCAAAGCAAATGTGAAACGAAGTTGCCGCCACCTCTATCGACAACTGAAATCTCCCATTCTGAGTTAGTCAGTCGGGCCAAGATTCCCATGCTGGGTGTGATTGTCTGTCTGCGTGTCTGCTTGGTGTTCCCCCAGATCTATAATAGAATGACTGATCACTGAGAAGTTTTGGGACAGGAAATGGGCTTTTGTCCTAACCACAGTCTCCTGAGTTTGATAAGCTTGTTTACAGGCACAACAAAAAAAATAATTAAAATAAGACCAAAATGAATATAATAAGGCTGCTGTAGCAGACCTGTCCATTCCCCTTTTGTAGTATATCATCTGTGGTCACTAAACTAAATGATTTTAAGTCAATCTACAAGGTTTTCTGGTAGCAGCTTTAGGGTGACAGGGCTTTGCCGCTGTTTTGTGGCAGCTGAAGTGACAGTGTACTTGTTCACAACATGCCTCTCCCTGCAATTATGTCCGCTCATCACCCCACCCTCTCGCCTCTGCCTTCCACATCATTTCCAAATCAAATCTGCAACATGAAGCCAGAGACAGAGTGAAAAGCTTGCTCTGTGGTTGACAGTAAACAGCTCCGCTAGCTATATTCAGCTTGAGTCGTGAGGTGTTACTACAGTCCCTTTGACATGTAGAGGTTGTCATTGTGAATTTGACAAGAGAGAAGTACCTTAAGATTGCTTTACACTGCTTTTAAGGTCTTCCACTTCAGTCTGTTAGGGATGGTGAGTCATTCACTGCTTCTGATTTGCAAATCAAATATATTATGAAAAGAGACCTGAGAGATTTTTAAGCTCTCTGACACCTCCTAACACAAACAGACACATTACGAATAGACCCTTTTCACATGTCTGGGTTTCTCGAAGCGGAATTCATCATAAGTTAGGTAAAATTCTATGGCGGTGAATGAGAGAATACATTAAATATATTTTTTGTGTCCCCTATTGACCATAAATGTTGCTTTTTATGCTCAAATAGCGTTTAAAAAGCTTATTTTCAGGCTAGACAAGCCAATGCGCATGTGCAGTCCTAAGCGCAAGTCTCAGGTATCTATGAGAACCAGAGCTTCTAACTGCAGCTGCAGTGATGCAATGACTTTATCAATCAGTGATTGGCTCTTTTACTTAGAAGGCGGGACGTATTCCGCCATATAGCGCATATAGTTTTTCCAGTGTTGCCAATTCCGTGGTTTTACCGTGGAATTAGGCTACTTTTACATTGTTGCCCCTGGTTGTTTTTCATGTCCGCGAGTTGAAGTGACCCCAAATAACATCATATTTAGCCCTTGGAATGCAACTTTTACCTGGGGATCCCTGCCAAAAATGCGAATTTTACCCCCCGGAATGCGATTTTTACTGTGGGACCCCCGTGAAATGCGACTGGGCTAGTTTTGAGTAGCAATTGGACGGGTTTTGTTGTGAAAACCTGGCAACCCTCTGTTTTTCCCATTCATAACTAATAGGAGTGGACCGTCTTTCTATAGAGGGTATGCACGTGACGTTACCGTCGACTGTTACGACTGCGGTCATGTCCACTGAGTGGCAGCATTGATTTTCAGCGTGAATGCCGCGAAAAACACACAAAACACAACCAAAACGGAAAAGAGCCTTGTGATTTACTGAACAAATAACTTTGACACAAAACCTGAGGTATATATTTAAAGGCTCCCGAAAGCTACAGAAAAAAAAAGCAAACGGATCACTGCAATTCACAGAAACAGCCGGACTCCAGCAGAGAAACATGGATTTGCAGTTATCATTTTCTGTCAAATTGTTGGATATTGAGGTAAAATCATGCCATATATATTGTATTGTTATATATTGTGTTGACAACTGATCAATTAAATATTTTACATCTTATATTCTGCATAATTTGGTGTTTTTAAATAAACACTGACAAAAACTATACAAGTTTTAGGGCTGGACAATATGACGATAGGCTATATATAACATTAATAAGTGATTACTCGGATTTAAACCTTATTTAAACTTATATTCTGCATAATTGTGTGTTTTTAAATAAACAACACTGACAAAAACTATACTATAAAACTATATATGTTTTAGGGCTGGACAATATGACGATATAACATTGATATAAGTGATTACGCGGATTTAAACTTACCTATATTGTAGTTATATAAAATATTCTCAGGCAGATTTGCTTTATGTATTTCCGAAATCAGACACATATAAATGTCAGGAAACACGACTCCTGGCTGCATGTCAATATCCATGGATTAGGTTTATTTGACAAGTTGTAAGGAACACATTCAATTCCAACCTTTAGTGTAATCGTTTGTTTTACTCGCGTTTTCTCAGTTTCCTGTATTAAATCCAGTCACGCAGAAGGTTCTTTTGCCACTCAGTCCAGCTGAGGGAGCGCGTTCCGGCGGAAAAGTGACGTCGATGCATACCCTCTATATCTAGTATTTGCTTTAACCCACGACAACAGTGTAAAATTAGCCCATGCCGCGGGAAAACCGCGGTCTTGGCAACACTGGCTTTCTTGTGCAAAACTGAACTTGAATCTTCAAGTCTGATTGAGTATTGCTAGACATGACATCTCCGTGCGTTACACGATTCAAAACCAGCACATATGTCAAGTACTGTTTTACTACTGTCAAAAACAAAACTCATTAAATATCTGTTGTGATTAAAAAGCATCACGTCGTTTTCCACATATAACTACAAAAAGCATGCATATTAAAATCGCGCGGGGGCGACAACAATAAACAACACACAGCTCGCTCGTTATTAAACCTCCTAATTTTCATGACACTATCGACAATAAAACACGGGGATATTAATTTCCCAGCAGTGAAACCAACCCACTACCAATATTTAATATTATTTTTACTCTTTTGTAAACAACAGTAACGCCGCACGACGCACGTAACGTTACTTGACACTCAAGTTGAGACGCAGGCCACAGTCAATGTATGTTATGTGATGACGTCAATTTCATGCAAAACTAAAGCGTCTAAAATACATATATTAGCATATTCATAATAGGGGATGTATAAAATAAATTATTTAACAATTAACATTACATTCAACATTAAAATAGCAAAAAATTGATTATTACAATCATCAAGAAATAGAGGTTTGCTGGATTGCATGCAAACCTCACAATATTAGTCTCTTGACATCAGTTCCCTGCTCTGTTACTCTGAGGCTGAGCTGTGTGAGGCACAGCTGTCCCACTCCTGAGTGCACTAGTTGGGCTGCACACCGGGACAGCAGATGCTACACTGGACTACTCATGCACACATTCCTGATCCTACATGATTGTCTGTAATTACCAGCTGTAAGCTGATAGCATGGGGAATAAGGAGCCTATTGAGCTGTCAGTGCAGGCAGGTCGCTGACAAGGACAGGTACAGGCTGAGCGGCAGTGCTGGGAGGAGAGAGGGCCACAACCATACACTCGTCTTAGTCTCATACTGAACATGACTAGAACAAAGCCTGTCCAGCTATTACCATACACTCAGATGGTTAACAAACTACAGAGTGTATGCATTTAGATAGATAGACAGACAGATGTAACCAGGTCTGAAGGAGAGCTACAACAGGATTCTTAGTGCAGGAAGTCATAGAGCTTGTTGGGGAGGCACCTAATTGTCTACTGCGGCATGTAATTACAAGCTTACTCAACATAAATCTTTCATTATTAAGCACTATTTCTGTCCTGGAACACTGACGCTGTGCATCCCTCAGAGAGTGAGAGAAACCTCTGCTTTTTGCTTAATTCAGAGAAAGAGAGAGAGAAGATTGAATAAACAGTGCAGTTTAAAAACTGTAAATCTAATATCGTTTGCATGTCAGTGTGCAAAGAAAATAACTGGTTTGCGTTAAATCTGTGTCAAAAAGCAACTAAAAAGCCAGAAGCGTCTAAAAAAAAAAAGGTGAACACGATTACAGCATTGTTGTGAAGAGTCACGTGCAAGTGTTCACTTGGCTGATTTCACCGACACCTGCCCTCGGGGGCATGAAGATGGACAGAAATACACGCTTGTCCAGCTTCTGAGTTTGGTGTCCTATGATTTTGTAGGATAAGATGCATGCTTAAAGGGATAATTCACCCAAAAATGAAAATTATGTCATCATTTATTCACACTCAAGTTGTTCCAAACCTGTATAAATTTCTTTGTTCTGCTGTACACAAGACATTTGGATATAGATATTTGGAAGAATGTTTGTAACCAAGCAGATCTCGCCCCACATTGACTACCATAGTAGGAAAAAAATAATACTATGGTAGTCAATAGGGGCGAGATCTGCTTGTTTACAATCATTCCTCCAAATATCTTCCTTTGTGTACAGCAGAAGAAAGAACATTTTACAGGTTTGGAACAACTTAAGGGTGAATAAATGATGACAGAATTTTCATTTTTGGGTAAATTATCCCTACACTAATTAGCAGTTCTTTTACATTAAAAACTGACCTTGATAGACATTCCTGGACTTAATGTAATATTATTGACATATCAGTGCACATTATTCCAAAGAAAATAATTATTTGTCTTCATAATCTTTCATCAAAATGTAATCATTTGCTTCACCTCTGACATTATTTTTCGCCTGACCTCACCGAGCCCTCTTATTTTTCAACCCTTCCTCTCTAAGCACCTGCCATATAGAGGCCGCTTTTCATCATCCAATCAACTCCCAGTGGGCAAAACCAAGTCCCCACTATGCCATTTTTCACTTGGAATTACACCACGTTATGAAATAAAATATTATTTTTCATGCAGACTATAAATATCAGATGACACTGTTGTTGAAAAACAATGTCTATGCATTTTCATTACTTTTTTAGGTATTAATAAAAAAAGTGTATGTATTGTGTTGTGACATGAATCACTTTTGAATGTGAAATACACAATACAAACACTATTTGGAGTTATGAAAAAGTGAACTTTGTAATCCAGCCACATTGTTTTATGTTTATATATTGCTTTTACACTAAATTATACAAAGATACTTCTATAAGATGCCCCAGTATCATGTCAATCGTTGTAGTCATGCAACCAGGATCTCCAAGAACTTATAGGTGGACTCTTATAGTCTCATATCCGTCTTATGTTTGTGGATACTGCCCCCTATGCTCCAAAAGTGTAATAGCATCCTCCTTTTTCCACTATGAAAAGAAACCTTGAAAATGTTTCGCTGGCAGTTTTCATTGATTTTCCCGCACATTTTTGTGAAGAATATGCATAAGATTTTTTTTATGTAAAGAATCCTTTTTTATTCTAAAAGGGTGAAAATATTTTGGTAATGAACAGACGCTTGAGCTCTGTGAAAGTCATAGCAAACCATTCAAAGAACAGAATAAGCGATGCATTAAGCGCTTCTCTCTTAAATCCTGGCTGATGTTTTCTGCACTTCATTACTCAGTTCATGTGCTGAATCAACAGTAACAGTCAATCCATTCTTAACGCCACAGAATTAGCGTCTGGGCCAAACGCCAACCAGGAGAGGTTGAGCTAAAGTCCTAAAAAACAGTTTCTCTAATCTCATCTGTCTTCTCATTGTCACCTGATTGATCACGTATGTACTTTAAAAGAAACAGTTCACACAAAAATTTACAATCTCTCATTACACTCATCTACATTCTATTATTTTTATACAAATGAAGAATACTTTATTCTTTCCATCGACAGTTCATAGTGACCAGGTTCTGTCAAGCTCAAAAAAAATAATAAAATATAATAAAAGTAATCCATATGACTTCTTTTGGTCCAGACCAAAAAAGAACATTATTTAGTCCTGGTTCACTTTAGTGCTCACCTGAAGATACAAAACAAAACAAAAATGGCTTTTATGACGTATATTTTGCGACACTGTATGCGCGTAGACTACATATGGTATTTTTTACCAGCTGTGAACTCATGAAGAGCTTGTAAAATGTGTAAAGGAGTCAAAACAGCGCCAGAAATTCCTCCATTGCACACAAACGAAGATCTGCAGTAAGGAGACAGCGTTTCTGATGCCTACTGCACTGTAATGGGCAACGTAGGTCCTACGATGAGGAAAAACCATGCGCTTGCACATATTGTTCATTTTGGGGTCGCATCTTGTGATGTCACATCCTGTTTTTGGTTCATTTAGATTAAGGGTGTCCAATCCTGCTCCTGGAGGACTGCTGTCTTCAACCCCAATTAAACATACCAGCTAATAAAGGTCTTAGTGGGCATACTAGAAACTTCCAGGAAGGTGTGTTGAGGCAAGTTGGAGCTAAACTCTGCAGGACAGTGTTTACTAGGACCGAGTTTGGACACCCCTGATTTAGATGTTTTTTGGTTCATGTAGATGTCTTTGGTCCATGCTGCATTTATATTTCAATCAAACCCCAGTGTTCATTTAAAAGCGGACCGAGAACCACCTTTTAGTCTTCTGAAGACGTATGATTGCTCTGTGTGAAAAAAAGGACTAAAATCCTTATTCTGTTACAATGTTCATCTCCGCTGTCCAGATTCAAACGTGTGCTAACCAAACACAACACGTCATTTAAATGTATGCCATGGAAAAATAACAGAATATGGGTTGGAACAGCATGATGGTGAGTAAATAATGCCAGAATAATCCATTTTGGGTAAACTAGTCATTCATTACCCTTTTCTTAACTATCACGCTGTGTACTTTTCCACTGTGGCTGTCTCTTGTTTGATATCCAAGTAAACATTAGTTGGAGCTACACTGCAGGACAGAGCTTTTATCATCTTACACAGTTGTACTTAAGTAATTTTTTCAAGATAGTTTAGATATTCTCACTGGAAAGCAAGCCAGATACATTAACTCACTTTAAAAACTAAAACTGATTAAGAACTTCCATTCTTCAAAATAACACTACATTAAACCTATGTACAGACAAGGAGAGTGTTTAACTCCCCCATAGTCTGCGGATCTTAAATTCCAAACTGCTTTTCCAGCTGTTGTAAGCACGGCAGGCATGAGTGAGATCCACAGAGGAGTAACGGATGTCTGTCCTGTGGGATTATCATGCTGAACAGATCCTGGTGCTGAGCAGCAGCGGATTTAAAAGCACTTTACCGATAATAACGGCACTCCTGACTGAAGAACAAGACCCCTCAGAACAGTAAAAGGGGAAAAAGGGACTCTGTAAGAAAAGCAAAGGGACTCTGTAAGAAAAGCAGAGTGGCGCGGTAAAGAAAACACAGCCTCATCTCTGGACTCTTTGAACTCTCCAACCACCTGCTCTCTTCCAGAATAATCCCTTGTTCTTTGCTTTCCTCCCTTTTCTCTCCATAGCACTATAACATATGTCGTAGTACAATGTAAGATTGTTTCTTCTGCAATTCAAAGGCTGGGATCTTCAACCAGAAGGGTTATTACAGAGGAGGAAAGGAATTTTTGAAGTCTTGTTGGGGGGTTTGGGGGGTGATTGGCTTGTCTCTATCAAGTTTTCATCCCATTTGAAGATGATTTTAGGCACAGATGCGTAAACTTGCATTTTGTGGTACGGGGGCAAAATTTATCAAGCATTAAAATTACATTCTGACAAATTTCTGATGGCTAGCTTATAACAGGAATTTCATTTTTGGGTGAACTGCACATTTCTGAAACAAAGAGTAGAGTGTCTGAAATAAATATAAAACATCTATAAACATTCACAAATGCAGAATCAAACAGAAAGACAGTGTGAAAGACAAATACATGAATACTAAAAGAAAACATGCTGACTTTTGTTTTCACATGTTCACCTATTGTGCACAAACACAGCGGTGTATTTGAGAAAAATCAGGGTTTGAATCAAAGACGTCGCAGGAGCCCTGTTCATCTTAACTGACTCTTCACGCAAACCCTTTCATCTTTCTCAGCTGCCATCTTGAAAGGTCACAGGGTTTTGGGCACCATTGGGAAGTGCATGCTGGGATACATAGGCAGTGGAGAGACCACCCTCCAGTGGCCCTGACCTTCACAAGCTTCTGTGCCACTTGTTGCCAGGGTGAGCTGCCAGCTGTCTGGCAACAGAAGCCATTGCCATTTGTTCTGGTTCTTTCAGTTTGAAATTACAAAAGCGCTTGTAACTGCCTCACCTATATTCAAATTGAGTTTTGAGGTCATACTTCATTTGAATCTATCTTGTCAGGCCTGTGCAACTTTTACACTTTTGAAATTGTACACAAAAATGACAATAAATGCTTTGTGAATAATTAAAAAAAATACATATTGCAATGAAAAAATAATTATCTAAGTAATGACATCCAACACTCTGGCTGAGTTTAAATAGGGTGAAGTCAGCTAAAATGGGCCACGTTTTGGTAAATGACTTATAATACCATCAAATAAGCTATGCATGAGATCTAATGATATTTTTACAAATTAGCATGGGTCTCTTAAATATATATTTTTTTTTTTTAAATGTGAAAAAGTATAATTGTTTTAAAATTATGAGTATCACCAGGACTCTTCTTGAGCTCTAAGCTTTTTAAATCAAAATTCTTAAAACAAAACTTAAAAATTTAGCTTATTAATGAAAAATGAAAATATGAAACATGAAATCTTTAGGTATTTGTATTTACTTTTGTGTTCACTGTAAAAATGTTTTTACAAATTTTCCATTAAAACAGTAATATATCGTAAAAGCAATGCATTCTGGGTTATGTAATTAGTCGTTTTCAAGAAAGTAACCTATAGGCTACTTTCTCGAAAATGACAAATATGACCCAGAATGCATTGTTTTTACAGTATATTACTTCTGTATATTACAATGCATTCTGGGTAATATTATTTGTAATTTTCGAGAAAGTAGCCTATAGGCCTCTTTTCTTAAAATTACAAATATTACCCAGAATGCATTGTTTTTATGGTATATCACTGTTTCAATGGAAAATGGTATTTTATTGTGTTAATTTGTTTCATTTTTTTTACAGTAATTTTTAGAGTGTAGTGTTTTTTAAAAACATTTTTTATATTTTCCGTTTTAATTTTTAGTTAATGTTTTAGTCATTTTGTTGTGTTTTGTGTTTCTTTATATTTTATTTTGTTTATTTTTATTATACATTAATGAAAATGTTTTTTTGGTTTTAGTTGAATTTTTTTGTTAACTATAATAACCCTGCAGTTTAAAAAATGCAAATGTAAAGATTTTTTAGAAAATAAAGAAATAGTATATACAAATAACCTACAAAAACAGAGGAAAAATGTAAAGAAAAAAGTTTTAAATGTTAACGTGATTTTTGGGATGCGTAAGAGATTTAAAAAAATCTAAAAGGTTACATGAATTAGATGGATCTGTTTCAAATTAAAAGCTCTGTTATAAATAAATTGGTGTGAGTGTTGTGTGTTTTAAATAACATTTTTGTCTAATATGATGGAATTATCCCTGTCTGACAGTTTCTCTGTCTACTAACCCGACAAACCAGCATCATTAGTTATAAATGTGCTTGATCCCTGTCCTAATCCCTCTGACTAGACATGTTAATGCAGGCTAACACCTTAAATTCTCCAATTAAAGTGATCAGACAAACAATGTTCTCGTTCATTTTCCTTAATCTGCTCATGCAGAGGGCACAACAGTGAGGGAACGTGACACCCTGCTTACATGAAAGTGCTGACAGGCCTAAATACAAGAGCTTTGCAAATGTTTTAGTAAATAAACAAAACTTCACTTTTACGGTTAGCACAAATATAATATAATATAATATTTTAGACAAACATCACTACACGCTTTTGCAGTCTGAAAAAAATAAAAAAGCAGCTTCATAAATCTTAGTCACAGTTCTAGGAAGCAGTAACTCAGAAGGGACTGTTGCTCTTTTCTAAGTCTCTGATGCTATTTGGAGATAGAGACAAATGTTTCTGAATTTTCTGAGCATGGTCTTATGTGCATACATACATACATTCATATTGTAGATCTGCGGCCCCTAGTTTCCCATGGAAACAATGCAGGAAGGGCTCCTGTAACCGGAGAGGGCAGAATGGTCCACAATGGCACTGCTGAGAGATAAAATGAAATCAAAACAAGCTGATGACAGTGATGGCACTGGTGTCAAAATTTGAGACGAGGGCCACCACCACCCCCACCGAGATATTTCAGAATGTCCTTTCCAAAGACACACACACACACACACACACACAAACTCGTCTATTTCTTATTTGTAGCCAGTGATGACTGATATCTATAGGCTATCTTTTCATTCACTTTAAATAACCTATATTTCATCACTGAGGTGAAGGTCGGAACAAGTGAATTATGTAATCATATCTAGGATTAAAAAGTAAAAGCATTTATGTCAAAAGCAGGGGGGACCTGATTGGTTGGGCCCCCATCACTCAGTCATGTGTATGGTCTGTTCTTTGAGCTTGTCATCTCTGAGGGGGTCTATGTCCTTCTCGTCCACTATAGAGATCTGTCACACATCTGCCACCATCCTTTGGAGGCCTACAGAGACATGTTCATACTCTGGGATTTCTCTGATGAGATGTGCCATTAATTCCCCTTTCCTTGGCGGTTATAATGACAACAGTATCAGGTTCCTTTAAGCATTGCTCAGGGACAAGCAAGCACACAGAGGCCAATGCTAGGCTATGAAATGATTAGACCACCCTTTCCCCCTTTAAAAACAACTAAAGCCCAACCGTGACAGATTACTGTAATAGTTAATACAGAAGATGCAGGATGAATTCCTGTTCAGGCTCCAATTAAAGAAGAGGAGAAAAAAAAGCAGAACCGAATTGACATTTGTTTCCGCCACGGAATAAAAAAAATACAAAATTTAATTGTGACTGGTTACACTTTAGATTAGGGTTCAATTATTACTATTGACTAACTATTAACTACAGTTTTTTGCCTAAATAAACTCCTAATTACTGTTTATTAGTAGTAGCCTAAGTAAGATAGTTAAGTTTAGGTATTGGGTTGGATTAAGAGATGTAGAATATGTTAATTCAGAATAAGGCATTAATATGTGCTTTATAAGTACTACTAAACAGCCAGTATCCAAGTAATATGCACCCTAAACTAAAGTGTTACCAACTGATGACTCTTATGATCCTGTTTTCATAATAAAACATACAGGTCCTTCTCAAAAAATTAGCATATTGTGATAAAGTTCATTATTTTCCATAATGTAATGATAAAAATTAAACTTTCATATATTTTAGATTCATTGCACACCAACTGAAATATTTCAGGTCTTTTATTGTTTTAATACTGATGATTTTGGCATACAGCTCATGAAAACCCAAAATTCCTATCTCAAAAAATTAGCATATCATGAAAAGGTTCTCTAAACGAGCTATTAACCTAATCATCTGAATCAACTAATTAACTCTAAACACCTGCAAAAGATTCCTGAGGCTTTTAAAAACTCCCAGCCTGGTTCATTACTCAAAACCGCAATCATGGGTAAGACTGCCGACCTGACTGCTGTCCAGAAGGCCATCATTGACACCCTCAAGCGAGAGGAAAATAATGAACTTTTATCACAATATGCTAATTTTTTGAGAAGGACCTGTACACTCACTTCTTAGTAGATAAGTAGACTTTGATATACAGTTAATAAGCAAAGGCAAACAGTGTGGTTGCATTCTTAGTTGCATTTGAAACACTGTTGCTTTTACAACCCGAATTCCGGAAATGTTGGGAAGTTTTTTAAATTTAAATAAAATGAAAACTAAAAGACTTTTAAATCACATGAGCCAATAATTTATTCACAATAGACCATATAACATAACAAATGTTTAAACTGAGAAATCTTACACTTTTATCCACTAAATGAGCTCATTTCAAATTTGATGCCTGCTACAGGTCTCCAAAAAGTTGGCACGGGGGCAACAAATGGCTGAAAAAGCAAGACATTTTGAAAAGATTCAGCTGGGAGAACATCTAGCAACTAATTAAGTTAACTGATTTCAGGTCTGTAACATGATTAGCTATAAAAGGGATGTCTTAGAGAGGCAGATTCTCTCATAAGTAAAGATGGGAAGAGGCTCTCCAATCTGTGAAAAAGTGTGTGAAAAAGATTGTGGAATTCTTAAAAACAATGTTCAAATTGCAAAGGCTTTGCAAATCTCATCATCTACAGTGCATAACATCATCAAAAGATTCAGAGAAACTGGAGAAATCTCTGTGCATAAGGGACAAGGCTGAAGACCTTTATTGGATGCCCGTGGTCTTCGGGCCCTCAGACGACACTGCATCACTCATCGGAATGATTGTGTCAATGACATTACTAAATGGGCCCAGGAATACTTCCAGAAGCCACTGTCGGTAAACACAATCCGCCGTGACATCTGCAGATGCCAACTAAAGCTCTATCATGCAAAAAAGAAGCCATATGTGAACATGGTCCAGAAGCGCTGTCGTGTCCTGTAGGCCAAAGCTAATTTAAAATGGAAAGGTTTAGACGAGTCTAAATTTGACATTCTTGTCGGAAATCACAGACGCCGTGTCCTCCGGGCTAAAGAGGAGGGAGACCTTCCATTGTGTTATCAATGTTCAGTTCAAAAGCCAGCATCTCTGATGGTATGGGGGTGCATAAGTGCATACGGTATGGGCAGCTTGCATGTTTTGGAAGGCACTATAAATGCTGAAAGGTATTTAAAGGTTTTAGAGCAACATATTTCCCCACTCCAGACAACATCTATTTCAGGGAAGGCCTTGTGTATTTCAGCAGGACAATGCAAAACCACATACTGCAGCTATTACAACAGCATGGCTCCGTCGTAGAAGAGTCCGGGTACTGAATAGGCCTGCCTGCAGTCCAGATCTTTCACCTATAGAGAAAAATATGAAGACCACAAACTCTTCAGCAGCTGGAAACCTATATCAGGCAAGAATGGGTCCCAATTTCAACACCAAAACTCCAGAAACTCATAACCTCGATGCTGTTTTGAAAAGAAGAGGAGATGCTACACCATGGTAAACATGCCCCCGTCCCAACTATTTTGAGACCTGTAGCAGGCATCAAATTTGAAATGAGCTCATTTTGTGCATAAAATTTTAAAATTTCTCAGTTTAAACATTTGTTATGTTATCTATGTTCTATTGTGAAAAAAATGTAGGCTCATGTGATTTGAAAGTTTTTTGGTTTTCATTTTATTCACATTTAAAAAACGTCCCAACATTTCCGGAATTTGGGTTGTACATAAAGATTTAATATTTAATTAATTTAAGTAATTCAATATATCTATAATTAATATAATATAATTCTTTATTTTTTACATAGATGTTTAGTTTAATAATAGTGTTCATGTAGCTCAAACAGTAACACCAAGGTCATGAATGCAATGTAAGCCACTTTGGATAAAAGCATCTGCCAATACTGCAAAAAAAAACTGCAAAACAATGTGTTCTGTAATATGATTAAAACCACATCATTAAAATCAGGAATGGAAGTAAAATCAGAGCCATTAAATACTTACTTATTCCCATCCCTATTAATTTGGAACACACAAAACCAGTCAAAAGTTTGGACACACCAATCCAATTTTTAAAATATGACTAATAATATAAATTTTATTAGAATAGTTATTTAGAATAGTAATCTCATCCAAATACATAACACAAATGGAAGTGTATAATTATGCAGTCACCATAAAACATTAAACAAATAAAACTTTTTTATTTTGGACCAGACGTTCCTCTTTTTTAAAGTGTCAGGGAGCATTTTTGTTTGACTCAGGTTCTCTTAACGTGTTGCTCTCCACCAGGCTTTAAAAATTCACCAGTTCTGACTGATTACAGGAGTTTTGCCCATTTTCCTAGTCAGCCTTTACTTCTTTTTTAAATTTCGTTCAAGGAAGTCCAGGCTTTACCCCAATTAGACCTGTTCTGGAAACATAACACCATAATGGCAGATCTTAAGCAGCACATGTTTTTGATTTGGACAGTTTTTGCAGTCTTGAGTCCTGGCAAAGCGTAATTTCAAAACAATTTCAACAATTGGATGGTTTACATTTTTGGTAATTTGTTGGAGCTCTCTGAAACTGAGCTCTGTTGTTCATTAAATGTAAAGAAGAGCTTGTATTATCACCTGCTTCAATGCAGAGGAGTACGACTAAAAGAGTCGGCATACATTTTGCATTCATGCCACTTTTTTGGATTTGGAACGACTAGGTTTTCCAACAAATCCAACTTAAATGCTGCTACTTAGTCAGTATTGCTTTTGGAGCTATCCAAGTCTAATTTTGCATTGCAAAAGCAGCATAACAACATGCTGTCACTATCAGACTAACTTTATGTGACTTGCATGTTGCATGAAAGGATACCCCTGTGGTTTCCACCCATTCCCCATTTACATTTTTTTAAACTGGCAAGTTTCTCGCTCTGTGTAGGCCTATAAACACCTCTTAGCTCCCATACTTGACCCACCACAGACACTGGAGCATCTCATCGAGACTGCAGCAGACAGGTATGAATTGGAGCCCACACTGCTTCCATCCAGCTCGGTCATTAAGAACCACATCCTGGGCCAAATCAAACACAGCCCCTGCCCACAGACAGCCATCAGTCCACTTCCTCTAGCGTTCTGCTTGAAGGTATTAAACTGAGCACAGCTACATTTTGGAGAAAGATGTTATGAAATATATTCATTAATCTGCAGATGTCAAACATTTAAACATTGCCTGTTGTTCAAGGGTAGATATTTGTGTCCTTTGTGGTTTTGATAGGCTATTCAAATATCTTCCAGGTATAAGCATTCACTAGAGCCATAGTGAAATGTGTAAAGGAGATTATGTGTGATATATTAAAATAAAGTCTCATGTGGGGCTATAAATCACATCAGAAAACTGCATAAGAGATTAACTCTCACTTACGCAGAATTAACTTGTAATGAGGTGACATTTAAATATTAGTGTTTACATTCATACCATCTTACTCTGTTAGTGTTTCCCTACTAGACATAACCCAGTTGATTTTGGATCTGAGTGAGGCTTTTACCACAGAACAGTGAAATTTATACAACTGCACTATGCGCAGACAGACAACACCATTTGGAAATAAAAAAATATATACTTTTTAGCATTGGCTGTCATTATTAGTTGGGAATTGTAAAGAATTTAATGGGGTGGAGTCCTCAAACAAGTTTGGTTTTTTAACTGTTAGAATAACAGTTATTTTAGTACACATAATTGGAAAGAATAAATATTTGAGAAAAAAGAAATGCAATTTCATTGCCAAATGATTAGATAATTTCACTAAATGTAAAACAATTCTTGCCAAACGTGTTTCAACAGACTTTTAATGACTTTTTTACAGTGTGTTTAGACTGAATAAATGCAATCTGATAACTGGCCTTAACTGTATATGTTACTGTAAAAAAAACAAAAAAACACAAGAGCCAGCACACAAGAAGTGTCCAGAGCACACCAAAAACTATATAATAAACAACAAAACTAAATAAAACATTTAGTAAGTTTCATTTATGTATTTCATTTTGAATGGATGCACATTATGAAAAGAACCAAATCATTACAGTCATTTGTTCGATAACACTGGTCTACAAAAGTCATCTGCTTCAGAGATAAAATGTGCTATTTATCATGCATTTTGATGTACTGAATTCAAATATGACAATTCAAACAACTGATTGGCTACTATTTCCAAAATATTCAAGTTTTTACAATTTACGTATATGTATATTGCGTAGATAGTACCTGTCACCTGTCCTGTTTATGTAATACTTTAAAAATAACCAAAAGGGTTATATAAATCAAATTTATTATGAAATAAAAGGCAAAAAAACTAGTATGTACATAGTTTATTCCTATTCAGTGTCTTCACAGTGATTCTTGGCTTGTCTCTTGTATTCATTAAACGGCATCTGTCACTGTCCAGCAATAGCCTGCAAGCACTGATGGCTCCATTTGCTACATTTGAAGTTATCTGCACTGTTCACACAAGAACGAGGGATCTCTGCTCACTTTGGCCTAACGGAAATGTGTCCCTTTGCAAAATCAAACATGGACAAATAAGAGAGCACAAGAGTATGACAGAGGTGCAAATCTCAGTTCCTGGACGGCCACAGTCTTGCAGAGTTTAGCGAGAGATGGTCCTATTACTGGGAGATACGAGGGTCCATGGTTCTATAATTGGAAAAAAGCTTAACGGCTAACTTTGATCATGTGTGCCTTGATAACCAATCACATTACAGCCTTAATGTCATTGAATTTCGTTCAGAGTTTCGTTCACTGTTTGCGGATACCATAGAAATGAATTAGAAGTGCCATAAATGGAATCACATCTGTCGTGTAATTGTCAGTGAAGATGGGCTGTCGATTCATTAAATAAGTTATTTAGTCACAAAAGCGGTTTATTCAGCGTAGTGAAGTGTCTCCTCCCTTGACATCAATTTAGAAAAACAGCCTCTTGTCTCCTTCCCAGCATACCACAGCGTTAGCAGGCATTACGCTTTTTTCGGCTAAGGTTGCAGGCTTGCCTTCAAGTGGCTTTGGTTTAGCATCAACCCTAATTAAATATACCTGATCCCCTCATCAAGTCCCTCAGGCTTATTTGAAAACTACACGTATGTGTTGGAACTAAACTCTGCAGGCCTGTGGCCCACCAGGATTTGAGTTTTGCACCCCTGCTTTATGACCTCTAGAGCCCCCTGATATAGGACAATTTGTTCAGCAGAGTGATGTAAGCTTCGTTATGATTGCATCATCCATGGCTTCTATGAATAATATGATGCAATTCATATAATATGTGACGCAATGCCAGCTTCAGATTGCATCATTCATTGTTTTGCCTAAAAATCAAGTACTGTCCAAACCCAGTCATAGATTTATTCATAAATCCAGTCAAAGATGTACTTTAATCATTTCTGGTTTAAATTGAGATCTCTTCCCTTTATTACTCACTTATCCTCCACCATTCCCAAGTCAAGGTATATACTGACCCAATAGCATATCTTGAAAACTAGAGCCAATCAACAACTTTAAGCATCATTTTCATTCTCAGTGACCCAGAGTTAGTAAAGTTCAACTACATTTATTTCATAAGCATTTTGACTGTAGATCAGTGTATCTGTCAGGTGCCATGGTGGATAAACACTCACGAGGAGGAGGAGGAATGCAGAAAGGAAGACTTTAATGACAATCCAGGAAACACTACAGACAAGAACCAACAAAGACTGAGGGCGAACACAGGGAATATATACAGGGCAAACAGAGGGGCAAACAAGGCTAATTAACAGGACACAGCTGGGACTAATGAACTCAAATCAGGGTAACCAAGGGAACAAACTAGTGGGTGGAAAACTGAGAACAAAGGAACATGTGACACAGAACATAAACACAGAACCCTGACAGTATCATTACTACACTGTAGCTATGTTTTTGATTCACTAAAAAGATCCAACTCAACAGAGTCGTTCGTTCTGGAATCGGTTGGACAACACTGGTTGTGCTGTATTCTGATTCTAGCTGTGAATTCAGTAGTGGCGCCACTGAATAATTATGTAGTAAACAGAGTTTAAAGAGAGTATTTTAGTATGGCTTTCCATCCCTCCGCATCAGCGGAAGAATGATTGTTCAAGAACCGTTAAAAGACCATCACATTAATAAATTGTTCCTCTCTTTTCTTGGACCTGTATTTAGTGGTCTTTTCCTAGTAGACAAGTAGAAATGAACCTTTAGTAGGACATGGCCTTCTTTGCATTAGATGTGCCAGATGTATTTCATAAGTCATTCACAGCCTGTCTCATAACATTACATTTTCCCAGGATTTATAGTACAGACACCTCTTACAGGGCATTTCCCCTCCTGTCTTGCATTACTAATCAACCTGTAAAACTCACACTGCCGCACCAGAGTGGCGAAGCAAAAATAAACGGTGATCAGCTGGGCGTCTATAAACTTTGGGCACAATGCCCATGATCATAAGTGCCACGCTGGTTTGTGTAACTAAAGAATGACAAAAGCAACTTGGCTGATGGATGAATGGATTTTTTAGTGCTGAGAAGATCTTTGGTTTTTGACTTACTTACTTACTAGTAGCCTATGCTTTGTTAGTCCTTAACAAGGTGTCAAGGTTTGTTAGTTAGCATGGTCTAGTTAGCCCCTGCTGGCAGAAGCTGCAACTACACCAGTTTGCAAGCATAAGCATCTTTATTCATAAAAGTAACCATGTATTTTGATAAAAAAAAAAATCTTTTTTGGCAAACAAAATAAGCATTTTGTAATATTATTGTATTTTTACTCTGCAAATGCACTCTCATTTTATAGCATATTAACAGATCTATGACCTTAAAAAAATGTCAGTGGTGTCTTGTGGGAAATGACTGAAATTGACAGCTGACAGTCATTTTGTGTGAAAAGTGACACCAAAAAATCAAACTCATCTCTTCTTCGGTCTGTAATTATATGTGACAAAATAGAACAAACAGAAGGACAAAAGCAGATCTGTGTCTTTAAACAAGGATCAGCATCCGGCACGCACATTTCAAATATCACATTGTGGATTCAGGGAAGACTGCATAGAGGCTCTTCTTGCCTGTTTGATTTCCTTTGTATGAGACATGCTTCTCACATGACCAGATAACGTTCTTGTCCTCCAGCAGCTGGGTCAGACAGGTGGGAGCTCTCCCTCTCATTGGACAAATTCAGTAGCCAAAGCCTACCTTCATAACTCTGGAGGCAAGAGCATCTAATTGGTTTAAGCTGAGGGGTAGATGAAGGAACACGCGTTCCAGAGTGAACTTGAGACAACCAAGGCTCAGGCCTAATGTTTACCCAAGGGGCAGACAGACAAGTGGAGGACGGCTGGCACTTGTAACACTCAACTCATTGGACAAGCTGTGGAAGGCATGAAGGGAAAACATCTCATGGGGTACATTGGAAATTCAAAAACAGCTTTGTAAAATGGCAACTAATTAGCCACTATTGTGACTTACAGCTGGTCTGTTTGCAGGCTTTTACTAAAATCACTTCTTCGGTTTTATTATTTTCGTACATTGTTCAGCAGGTCAGTTTAATTGCAGGGTTTAAAATTATGAGAGAGAGTGTGCATTAAGAGTATATTAGACATAATTTAAAATCCATTTCTATTTTTTACTTACTGTATTTACAATTTATCCAACTCATTTAGTCTTTAATTTCAAGCAATCAAGCTGTGCTCTGATGTTCAGTATTGTTTAAAATTTATTTTAAAAATTAATTTTGCTTTAATTTTGACCTTCAAATAATCTACATTATGCATCGTCTTCAATAGGCCTACATTATTTGAATAAATATACTGTATGAATGCTTTTGAATAGCAAGATTCATTTATTTTCTCCAGTCTGTTGGGTTTATGATCACTGCTTTCATTAAAAGCTTAAATCATTCAAGCGGTGCTTGCTTAGATAATCAATACTAATTATAAAAGCATTTTTAAAATAATATGTTTAATTTGGGCTTTTGTGCCATCTGCAGTGTGTAGAATTGTGTGACATTTATGACAAGCCAGTTTTTGAGTCGCCAAGCAACACTCTGCAATGCAGTTCTTGTATGAATCACTGGTTTTTAACAAATCGGTTGAGTAAATTATTCAATGACTCACTTGTCATTGAATATAGCTTATTTATTGTTGTTTGAACAAATCGATTGAATGAATGATTCAACTCAATCAAAGTCACTTGTTGCCACCTACTGGACACTTACTGCAATTTACTTACTCCCCACCTCACACACATATTTAATGACCATTTAATGACACAAATACTTTGTATTGGCTGTAGTTAATAAAGTTTCCCTTCACATATCACCGAGGATAGTTATAGTAACAAGGCCAATAGAAAGAGACAAATTGTCCATGAGCTGGGCTAATATATCTCACAGAGGAACAACAGTTTTGATGTCATATTCCTGAACGAAAAAGGAGCCAGAGCTACTAATATCTCTTTGATGTGTGGGGTTTTCCATAACCAGATCTAGGGACCGAGTCTAGTGACAGCAGGGCTTCTCATTATTATGCAATTAAGAGGGTTTTTCTCTGGCAATATAACTTACTCAAATAGAGTGTCTGGAATAATTAGGGCTCTTGTATTGTCTGGTTTTGGAGAGCCAGACTGTCTGCCAGGAGATGCTTAAAAAAATTATGGAAAGCTGGAATTTAATGGAACAATTTAGGGACAGTGACAAGAACCACAAACAGTTTGTAAGGATAATGTGGCCAAAACCAAAGACTCTTTACAGAATTAGAAAGCGGGTACTCCAGCAAACTTGAGTGGCAAAAATGTAAATCTTTAGAGTCTATTCAGAATCTGAGTACAAAATTCTTCAATATCGTTCTAAAGGCCCTGATATACAGTGCCTCAATGGACCGAACATGGAATGAACTGAAGAAGATTTCCACATCAAAGAAGGCGAAACCCCAGAACACACCTGCCTGTTCTGTAATTGCCACTGACTTATGGTAGCTCAAAGGTGTTTACCAGCCTTCTGGTAAACTTTATGGAAAAGTTTTCTTTGGCAAGCAATTCTGAACACCTGAACTTCATTTTGGCCCGATTTTAGCCTGACACCACACCAGTTCCTTCTTCGATTTCACTTGAAGTATATTGGAGGCTTAAGGTCTTCCTGCTACTATCATTGCCAAGCTCAGTGGCTAAGTCAGAGGTCAGAGGAGGCCATGACCTTGAGGTCAAGCCCTAATTAGGCCCCCGCTGGTCTACCATGACTGATTACCTGACAGCCTAATCAGTGAACAGAACAGGTTGATGTATGTATTAGAGCCTGTGGAGTCATGCATAGATGTATGAGCCGAACGCTGACGGCAGCACACCATCAGGACATCAACGCTAGCAGCGGGCGGCTAGACAGATGACTTTAGCACCTACTAGCACACACACACCACTCTATCCTGCCTAAAAAAGCTCTGCTCATTTATTTCTGGCAGCCACAAGAGCGTTTTTCATCCTGGACTTGATGACAGGTCTATACTAAGAATGCACTCTTCAGAAATTCTCCTTAGGAATCTTCTTCTCTGATGTGGTTACAAGAGAGAGCGGTTTGTTCGTCCAATCAGCGGGTCGGGTTTGCTCGTACCAGTTAGGGCTTTGCATTGAACAGGGTGAACCAGCAGACGGTAGAAATCCTGAAGGCTCTATGTCCCCTGGCTGTACTCCATTTCTGTGTTCCAAAGACTTACACAGAGGTCATCAATCTTGTCTTCAGTCTTTGACCATGGGCTGTTAGTATGCGATATATTTAACTAAAAGCACAATTTATTTGTATTTGTCGTATGATATCTAATGTTTGAGAACTTCCACAATCTATCTATCTATCTATCTATCTATCTATCTATCTATCTATCTATCTATCTATCGTTTATCATTTTTTATAGGGTTGAATTCAGGTTTACTGGGACACATTTTGCCATTGAGATGGCAAGTGTCCCAATCAACCTGAATTCACCCTACTTGTCTTTACAAACATTGTTTTTTAAAGCATTCTAAAAATTAGTTATATTATTTTCTTTAAATTTGAATTCAAATGTAATCCCATTCAAAGTGATGTTATGTCAGCCATAGAGTATTGCATATTTGACCTAAAGGACATATTTCTGGCCAGGAATTGAATTGGAATTTAAAGGTATTCTTAATTCAGTTCTGAATGGTGTTCATAAATGGTGTTCCCTTGGGTTCATAAAGACTGATAAACAAATTGCATGATGGTCTCTCTGTGGCTAATGCTAACAGGAAAACAAAACCATTTGGATTAAAACACAGCTGCTTAGTCTAAACACAGAACACAGGCTGCGGATTTGGGCCAAGTACACATCTAAACCTCCAACACACAAACTATTTTTACCCAGCTGACAACTGGAAAAGCACTTATCTTTGTAAAAATCGAGCGGTATCGTTTTCCATCATTTAGAGGCGTTTTATGACTACTGTGAGGCTCAAGGGTGCTAATTAAAATGGAATTTGGTGCCTTTTACTATATTTCGCGACAAGGTTCTGCTGTGCGTTTGTCAAATGGTGGTAACCGTGTTTTCTCAATTAGACAGTATAAAGCTGTCATTAGCTTTTCACTGAAGGAACAAATACTGTGTCAACCGCCAAATTCTCTCTCTTCTGGGACACGTGCAGCTCTGAAACTCAAGTGATGTTTTTGCTGCTTGGGTTCCTTGGGTAAGAACGGCATGGAGGATGTTGAGCAGGCTAATATCTCACACCCCAATAATGCAGCTCTGTTTTCAGATATTTTCTCAGAATTAATAGACACTCCTGTCTGTGAGAGCTATGTTTAGTTTGAGGAAACATATAATGGCAAGAAATTGGTCTGGAAGAGATCAAGTGATCAGCTGAAGAAGCACCTACTTAAAATGAAATGTCTCCACACCGGAGAACCGGATGTCTTGATTAATGACCTGTGGACAGAAGGGACATTTGTGTCGGAACACCTCAGTATAATGACTCTGTTGAGTTTAATCCAAACATTTATTCCAAATTAAAATGATTTAAATACAGTATTTTGATTGAAAAAAAGTAAATGCATGATGATTAAGGCAAGACACTACAGGCTAAAATGCTGTTTTTTCGATTTTGGGCTTCTTTTAGACTAATGGTAAAAAAAATAAATAAATAAATAAAAAAAATCCACCTTTAAGCATTTATTTTTGGGAACTTTATCTATTTGCGTCTATAGATTTCAATTACAATACACATTTTTAAAGTCCGTTTTCTCAAAATTAGTTTTCTTCTCCTACACTGAGCCATTTATCTCCACTTCAGAATGCACCAAACTTCACAGTTTTATTTCTATCTATATTCTGAAGGTTTTTACAGAGTTATATACAACATTTTATTTCAAAGAAAAATTTTGAAAATTATTTTTTTTTTCTGACTGTTCACAGTATTTTCTGAATTATGGAGTGATAAAAAGAGAGACTATATATATATATATATATATTTTTTTTTTT
>RJVU01067793.1:9527425-9543901 GCA_003731715.1 Anabarilius grahami | reverse complement strand
TGTATTTTATAATAAATAAAAATACAGATGCAATAATATATATATACATAATTTTTTTTTCAGCCATGTTTCTGTATTTGTATTAATTATAAATAATATTTATATTAATATTTACTTTATTTATTTGTTTATATAACATTTAAATTATATATCTATATGAATTTCTGTAAGGATTTACATAGAAATATACAATAATTCTGGTTATTTTTAATTATTATTATATTTATTTATGACTTATTTTTCTTATTATGGTAAACAGGCAAGAATCTTTTTTATTCACATTTGGTGCTTGTTAATATTGAACCCCAGTTACATTGTATTTGCAACACATGTTACAATACTTTTGCAACAACCATTAAAAATTTATATTCAGGCAATATTTCATTTCCAAGTGTCCATGCTGTGACCACAGCTGTGAAGAACATTGCGGAACGTTGCCAATGGCACATCCTATTTTTTTTCTTTCAAGCCCGCCATCCGCTCCTGCAGGGTACAAAGCTGCCCTGCTATGAGGAGCATTTCCTGTTTCCCCGACAGCCGTGATCTCAGGTAAGAGCCCATTACTGGACTGCTGAGTTTGCTGAGACAGAAAGGAAGACGGTGGTTGCTCTTCAGGTAGCCTTTGCAGTCTGCAGGTGGTATTGTTAAAGAACAAGACAAAGGAAATTCATGAGTGTCGTGTATTTTCCAGGAAGACAGTTACTGTTTACCAGGGCAGCTGAGCAGGGGTCGGGTAAATCTAATCGTTAAAAGAGGAAGCTATTGAATGAGATCTTCTGCTCATCAACTTCATACTAATAAGTCTGTAATTAACCATCATGCATCATCCGTTCTAGTAATTGTGGGTAAGGCAGACATCAATAAAAGCATATGGCTGTGATTATTGCAAGATTATGAGCAAAATACCTTTCAGTTGCAGTACAAAGACAGAGTAAAAATATCAAAAGGGTTTGTGATATTTATGCAGAGCAGAAAAAAGAACACGGTCTAGCTCAAATCAGACTCAGATGACCAATGATGGAGAAAAAGAAAACATCTGGGCCATGTTTGTTGGATACAAACAGTCAGTGTTTGTCTATTTCTTGGCTTTCTTGAAGGTGATGTATCTTTTTAATAGCACATTGTATCTCTATCAGACTATGAGCTGCCATGGCAGTTTGCAGGCCAGATGTGTAAACTAAAACCAGCAGCTTAGCTTTCATTTGTGCTTTTCTATTTTTCTTCATTTTCTTATACACTACACATCCTTATATTTCTCCTCCAATATTTGAATTATTGATCATGCCTTAATGCAAAAGTGCAACATAAATTAATAAATTCAATGTAACCAGAAAAAAACTAAAACAAAAATTTGACAGTGTGTGTGTGGTCTTTTATTTCTTCAGTGTTTCACTCTTTACTGTGCCGTTATACAGCTGATTTTAAATGTTCCATGCATCAGAAAAAAAAGCGGATAAGCCCTTACAATAAAACATTTAAGATGGACTGTCTGCTGTCTTTTCTGGTCTGTTTTCTTCCTCTTGTCTGTTCCAGGTCTCATGAGCATCAACAGAGAAGAGTCTAAAGACAGATGTGAATCATGTAAAATGATGTCTACGCCCTTAAAGGGTTAGAATGACATTTCTGTCATTAAGTATTCACCCTCATGTCGTTTCAAACCCGTGAAACCTTCGTTCATCTTCGGAAGACCGGGAACACCCCACAAGAGCTGCAGTTTTGGAGATGCTCTGACCAAGTCGTCTAGCCATCACAATTTGGCCCTTGTCAAACTCGCTCAAATCCGTACGCTTGCCCATTGTTCCTGCTTCTAACAAATCAACTTTGAGAACAAAATGTTCACTTGCTGCCTAATACATCCCACCCACTAACAGGTGGCGTGATGAAGAGATAATCAGTGTTATTCACTTCACCTGGTCATAAACCTGATCGGTGTATATTACACTTATAAAATACACATTTTATACTCTCATTTACTCTTGAATTGTCTATGGTAACATTTATGACCAGTTCTCCTCCATATTGATTTCTGAAAGACACACAGCAGCAAAAATCCACCAGAGATTTAACTGAAATCCGTGCTTTTCACTATAGTACACATAAAGCTATTCCCTCGATTGCAAAAAGCCCATAAACTTGCGACTGGATGGGTGTTCTTTGGGCAGCTCTTGATATTTCTGTGAATCAGTTGATGTGTATTTGTTTTTAGGGCCAATAACTCAAGTGTAACACTCTTGGCTACTTCCTTGGCTTGTCACTTGGAACACATTAAAAATGTGAATGTGAAAAGAAACACTTGAAAAATGGAGACTTACAATGGCAATAATTGATGCAGAGAGACTGAGACAGTGTATAAAATCCAGATCGGACAGCACACACAGAGAGTTGTTAGTGAGCACGAGATGAAAGCTTATTTGGCTTGGCGTGGGTGTTCATAAAACGGTTTTTATTTCCTTTATTCCTCATCAGTGCTGTAATGAAAGGCACAGATCATGTGGCTCTGGTCAAAATCACTCTGAATGACTGAATACTTTGGCTGTTCTTCACTTAGTTTTCCTTTACGTCTATAGCTATGTCTCTTACACCAATGACTGGTCTCAGACGTTACACCCACGGACCACCCACAGTCCGGTAACTGACCATTTGATGGATCCTGCACATAACATTGGAAAACAGTTGCAATATTCACAAGATCCAGATTAATATCAGGGTTGTGCGTCATTCAGAATTCAACTGAGAATGCCTTTAAATTATGAGTTTGTTTGAGGTATCATTGAAATTTGAATTTGAATGGAAGTTGAATTAAAACAGTTGAAATTCATGTTCTGTTGAACTGAGCTGTTGAAAATAAATTTTTATAATTTTATAAAATAAATTTTACATTTTAAATTAAAATGTTTACCAAGAAACGCAATGTTTGTAAGACTTGTTCGCCTTACCTACAGAAATTTGTATTTCATTTATATCAAATGTTTAATCAAACATTTTTGGACCAGAACACCATTTCCTAGAATGCATTGCCTCTACCTGTCATTCCCCTTCAACTTCCTGTTGGGTGTGGCCAGTTCAATTTAAATTCACACTCGTGTATTGAAAAGTAGCCAATTCTTCAATTCTGAATTAATTTCGACATTAAAAAATATACATTTTGCAATGATTCTAAAACAAATGTACATAAGATCAAAATTTGTAATTTTGCATTCATTTGAATTGCATCTTGATTGCTTCGATTACCATCCTTGACCTGCAAACAATCCACTGCTCCTCTTCATCCTTCATCATCCACGTTCAATTGCTTTACCCAGAGATTTTACAGCTGCTGTGCTGTACAAATGGACCGTCTGAAGGGACTGCTCAGGATGTGGACTAACAGCTCTGGTCTGTTTGAACAGTGCGATAAAAGAAGAGAGGTTAAATGTGCAGGAAAGTAATTCTCATCCGAGTCATTAAGGATTCCAATGGAGAGAGTAGATCCAAAGGGACCATTCTTTAGAATCACTTAGCCCTAGGGCAACATTATATGAGGGCTTCAGTCCAGATACTGTCAGGGGTGAAGATTTGAAAGTGATCTTTCCACTTGTGTGATGAGAAAGAGATGAGCTGCTCTTCAGAGGATTGATGCAGAGGCAGCCAAACCAGCAATGACTGATTTGAGCCGAGTGGCTGCTGATCGTAATGTGGAATCTCTGGAAGTTGTCTTGCTAAGTGAATGTCCCCATAAATGGATGATATACATTATAGAGTATTCTGAATACAAAACAGTTAGTTTCCTGTTCACACCAGATTTGAATTTCTTATTCATTTAAAGGGGTACTTAAAATCAGCTATCAAAAAACTAGGCTGTTTGACTAGAAAGGCAATTTGACTAGACTAGAAAAAACAAACAAAAAAATGGCTGTTGTCTTCCCTTTTGCCAATTATGTTGGAAAATGTCAACACCCATAATGCACTGGGCATGTTGCCATCCAAGGCCATTCCCACCAGTCTTGACCAAACACAACCTTGCTTTAGTAGGAAATACTTCTTAGCAAACTTTTAGTCATAATGGTGTCGACTTGTATTGTTCCTGGTTGCAAGAATTCAAAGAGTAAACGCTATCAGGAACGAGTTACTTTCAATTCTGCCAGTTCCGCCCAACCACCCGAAGCAAAACGCTGTTGCATACAGGTAAGAAAGCTGTTGCCATAGGGTTTTATTTTCCCCATAATGCCTTTTTAAAGAGTAGACAAAGAAGGATACAATTTTCAGTGATAAACCAACCCTTATGATAACTGTTTTGTTAATAACCCTCTGTCGATCCGACTGTCCATGGGCGGGGATACAAAACTGCATGAGTATAATCTGTAGTTTTGGTGGCATTGGCCAATTTACTGACACAATAACTATGTTTTAAAGCTTGAATTAAATGTTTTGGGTGAGTTACTACATTTTGCAGACATGCAATGGAGTTGTGATGATCTTAAATCAGTTAATTGCAGTTAAATGCTAAGACTGTTTCAAAAAATGAGCCAAAGCAATTGAGAAAAAACTGTAAATATGTCAAATGACATAATATTTATTTATTCTGTTCTGTGTTTTCTGGTGCTGTATGTATAACACATTTTGAAGGATTCCATCACTTTACCCAAGCCTAAATAGTTAATCTAAAATCCAATACTTAGGTACACTATGTAACTTTTTTGTTCCAAATTAATAATGAGTCTACATATCCAATCCTTTCTCCATAACGTATTTTTGTCTTACCTTGATTTACTATGGTAAGCCTATTATACGCGTTTGTTTTAGACCTGTCAGGATGGTTTTCATGGGAAATACATATGTGTAGATGAGTCACTCGCCCGTTCGTGTATCGTCATATCCGTAATAGAGAAAGGTTGCTCCAGCTACTTTGATGTGTGTCTGGTGTGGGAGTGGCATAGGTTAGTTGTCACAACGAGTGAGAAAGGTTGACATGGAGAGCTAAATCTCCAACCTATGGGGAATCGCTCATTTTTAAAAATGGCGAACAAAGGAGAGTCAGCTGGCAAAAAGAGAATGCAACAGAGCTCGTAATAAAACAAGAATCAACATTGGCTTGCATGGCTTTTCGGAGATGGCGAGAACTGAGAGATATGAAATGTTGTAAAAGCGAAGCAGAGATGGCATTTTTATTACAGGTGAGTAAGGTATTTTCTTGAACAGATAAATTGCCACATGTAGCCCTCTCTAACATTGTGAAGGGTCATTTCATTATGGTTGTTGTAGCGCTGTGCTGGAATTTATTTTAAAGAAAGTACTGTGTCTATTAATGGGTAAAGCTACAGTAATGTCTTCAGCTAGTCAGCTTGAGATCCTTTCCATCTAAAATGGTTATATCTCTTAAGCCTAGAAGTGAATGTTTTACGAGCAGTAGGATAATCTCTCTCTTTTTTAGTTATGAGAAAGAACTATATTAATAAGCACAGTCATGCAGAGCCGAAACACAACCAAAACAATGTTCTTCTGCAAAATACATGCAGTTTTGTTTTTTAACCGCTACAATGCTACATAGTGTACCTTTAAATCATTTTTAAGATGACAAACACAACATAAAATGATCATAAATGCAATTATGTTTATGCATAATATTCCAAGTAGTCAGAAGCCATATATTAGCTGTGTGAGAAAAATACCATAATTTATGCCCAGATAATCATCCTTATCTGCCATAGAAATCAAACGTTACATTTAAGAATTCATTTAAACATTTGAAATGTTTATATTTAATAAATATTGATATAACTGTATTGCAACTAAAATGCATTGTTGCTGTACATTTATATGTTTTTCATATTGTTGATGACCTTAACTCATTAATGAGATCGGGCTGGAATTATAATTTTCTTTATAATGGAGATGATGACGAGTTTTCTTTCTTTTCTTGAGGTAGAGAATAAAATCTTTCTCCAGAAGCATCTGGACATATAGAGTTGAGATGGGGGGATGTTGAGATATCTGCTGAAGTGATGGCTTTTTTTCACAGGCAAAAAGATCACAGCTCATTTGTCAACCTTGTATTCCCGTGACAATGCATGAAAGGAAAATGGAGGTCTGTTATTCCGTTCTGACATGCCAAATGTCATGATATATCGTTGCATGATAAAATCCCTCACACAGATCTCACTTCAGAGTTGTGTCCATTGTAAAGCTTCTCAAAAATTCATACAGAACAGAAAATGCTACAGTCGATTTAAACAATCGGGGTTCATTTCCTCTTGAAATATCACCATCATTTAGTTTTTTAAAGAAATTAATACTTTTATTCAGCAGAGATGCATTAAATTGATCAAGAGTGACAGTAAAGACATTCATAATGTTACAAAAAATTTCAATTGCGAGTAAAAGCTGTTCTTTTGAACTCTCTATTCATCAACGAATCTTGAATGAAGTAAAAAGAAGCAGAACTGTTTCCAACATTGAGCAGCAAATCAGCATATTAGAATGATTTCTGAAGGATCATGTGACACTGAAGACTGGAATAATGATGCTGAAAATTCAGCTTTGACATCATGGGAATAAATTACATTTTAAAATATATTAAAATGGCAAACAGTTATTTTGAATTGTAATAATATTTCACAATATTACTTTATTTTTGATTAAATAAATGCAGCTTTGGTGAGCATAAGAGATTTTAAGTCTTGAACTTAATTTCTTTTTTCTTGAATAAATGATGCTCAGACCCAAACGTCATGATCCAAAGATGTTTGATTCAGCTAATCTGGATGTTAAAAAGTTGCAAGTCTAGTCTTTTGTCTGTGTCAAGCATTTCACATCAAAAACTGTGGAAAGCTTTAAATACCTTGTGTGTTAGCTTGTGTGAGGATGCAATGTTAATGTAATGGGATAAACATTCAACTTCACTCCACAATCCATCACTCCCAGTTTACTTCTAGACAACTTTGGAAGAGGATGCAGGGGTCTGCGAATGACATTACACCACAAACAGGAAAAGGGTAGAATGATGATGACTTTTAAGAGAGTTGGACGTGTTAAAACGTCTGGCTATCTTACTATCTCTCTCAGAAACCTAACCAACACTCTCACTTTTGCATGTTCATAAAGACTTTTGCAGTTGGAATCCATCTGATTCAAGCCATTGGGATAAACATTGAATTAGAAAGTTCTGCCAAAACTGCCATTGGGGAAAATGAGATGTCATAATTCACGTGAATTTATAACAAAGCCATGTCAGGCGTGAATGAATGATTCTGAATTTATTCATACACATCATTTGTGGATTAGTAACTGGTCTTAATTGAAACCATCTCATGCAAGTCGGCCCATCGCGTGTTGGATATAGTGAAAAAGGGCCTGATGCGTTCCAGTCCCATAATGTTCAGTGAAATATGAAGAGCACTGGCACTTTCAAAGGGGGAATTATGGGTCTTTATTTTTCCTTGAGGAACCTGGTTGGTAGGTTTTGTGGTATGAGGCAAAGCAGGAGGTTTTGATAGAGATTGAGCCTGCTGGTTTTGCACCTCCTTTGCATTTTGGCGGTTTTGCAGCATTTGTGCATGTGGAGACTGGTTTCTTGCTGGACCTTTTTACACATTACAGCCCTTTAATATCTCAGTTGTTTCTCCTAAAACTCAATTAGATTAAATAAAAATAAAAAGGAGTCTGTTGATAAAGTCTCCTGCTTTTGATTTAAATATGAACAACTTTTATCTATTTTTATTTCTCTCTAGAAGAACCTTTAGGAGAAACATCTGAGACAAAGTTTAATGGAATCTGAGAGCTAAAATCCTGAGAAATAAAATAAAATAAAACCTTCTATAGGGTATAAAACTAAGCATGTGACATAATTAATTATTAATTGTGATATTAATGACCCATGTGCTGCTGGTAATATGTTGCTCTAGGAAAATAAAATAACACTGTTGTAAACATAACCGATTTTTGACTCAACTCATAAAATGTACTGAAATCAAAATAGATTTCAATATAAACAACTTGTGTATTTCTATTTCTCTTTAGGATAGCTTAGGACAAACATCTGAGACAAACGGTGCATTCCAAATTGGATATATCGCCCACCGAAGGGCACTTTGGAGTGAAAACAATCATGGCCGCCATATTGAAGGGTCGTTCCAAACTGAAGTGCTCAAAACTGGCCACTTCAAAGGGCCCTTCGTAGGGTAAAACTAATGGACACTTCAGGCCTCCATGATCCTTTGCACAGGGAAGTTGTTTGACATCACAGAATGAGTACAGGAGGCTCGAAGTTCGAATTTACCTATAAATGTATGTATAGTATTTTTCTATATTTTTACGAGTTAGATTTTGGTTGGATTATTATGGTCAAAATTATATTGTACTTCAACAAAAATACTTTACAGCTACCTTTATCAGTCCATTCAAATGTTTCAAATACATAGACACAATATACATTATATTTAACGTAAATAAATAAATAAACGTTAAACAAAATGCGTGTTTTTTGGGGGGTTAACCAGCGTACAAAATGTGCGACAAAGGCGCTTCCTTGATTGTCTCGTTAAGTTGACGCAGAAGTGCATTCCAAAAAAAGAGTTTTTTTGACCCCTACACCCTTCATCCCTTCGAAGCTCTCACTCCAGAGGGTAAACCCTTTGAAGGGATTAGGGCATAGGGATGAGCCCTTCTGAATGAAATCAGTGAAAGTTGTTACGGTCACATGTATGTTCAGTTTAGTTCAGTTCTGTCTTGTCTATATTAGTTCTCGTTAGTCACTATGGTTTCTAATTAGTTAAGTCTTGTCAGCCGTTCCCATTTAGTATCCTTATTTACTGTGTATTTATACTCCCTCTTCTGTTCTGTCGATTGTCGATATTGTTTGTTAACAGATGTGCCCTAATTCTTCTGTGTTCGTCATTTGATTAAAGACCGTATGTTGATAACCATCTTATTCGTCATGCGCTTTCTAAGCCACATACACCTTAGTTACCTTAAAGAGCTGTTTTTTTTTTTTTTTTTACTTGATTTAACACTTGATTTAACAAATATTAAAATGATTCTGTTGGTATAAATTAGTGTATTTAGGTTGATTCAGCAATATTAAATAATATTTTTGACTTGAATAAAACCAGTTAATTTAAATGTTATCATTTTTAGGTTACCATTTTTTTCCAGTGTATGAAACCTTAGTCTACTGAGCTATAAAATAAAAAAATAAAATATAAAATAAACATTCCCTTTGGGTATAAAAACTAAGAACATAACATTATTAATTATTAATTGTGAAATTATAAATTGTGAGCCATGTGCTGCCGGTAATTTATAGTGCTATAGGCAAATAAAATAATGTTGTGAATGTACAACCACAAATTGATTTTTGACTCAACTCATAAAACCTCAAAAATCTAAACTCAAGGGTCGTGCATCAACTTCTTCCAGCTGTCTTGCTTTGTTTCTCTTTTCTCTCTTTTTAACACATACACACATGGGACGTCCATGTCTGCTTTTCGACCCAGCGTACATGCCTATCAATCTCTATGATATATTCAAACGGGAGACAAATTGCCCAGTGCTTGGTCTGCACCCAGTCAGCCTGTCTGGTGCGAGCTCATTGGTGGCCTGCTCTCTCGTTTGTCTTTGACAGCCGCCTGTTGTTCGCCACCAGCGCTATTCATCTCGGTGTCAGTCACTAAATAGGAAGTCCCATGGTGAAGACCTGCTCATTAATATAGATCTGATCACAGCCAGACAAAAGACGGAGTGTGTGGATGCCTTTTCCACTCGTGGCCCAGGTGAGGAACTGTCTCACATCACAGAATTGTCTAACAGACAAAACACAGCTGGGTGACTTTGAGAAATGAATTGGATGAGGAAATAATATGTAAATCTGTCAATGTGCCATTTAGAATTAACAAACCCACAGACGGGACAAACCTTTCAGGACTAAATCAAATAGTTGCCTGTTAATATGCTTTGTGTTAATAGATAAATTTACATATATAAAATTCTATGAAATTTTATTACAACAAATACTTTTCTGGCCTCGACATAAACTAAACTGTTGAAATAGCACCATAGCATCCATTTTGTATTTGATCTAAACATCTTTCAGCAAAAAACTAAACGGAAACTAAATAAATATCAAGCAAACAGTGTTGAAAAAATGACTGGAAGCAGATCTTTTCACGTAATATGAAAGAAAGAAAAAAGCGGGCAACTGAGCCCTCTGATACTCATACATCTTTTATAAAAAATGTTTTTTAATGATGACCTTTAAACAGAGACAAAGTGAGAAGGAAAATAAATACATTCTCCACTACAATCAGTCTTATACTACTTATAATTCTGATACTTTATCCTGCTTTTCAATGTAACTTTGAGTCACTAACTACTAACTCAATCTTAAAGGGATAATTCACCCAAAAATGAAAATTCTGTCATCATTTACTTACCCCCATGTCGTTCCAAATCTTTACGACTTTCTTTCTTTTTCAGAACACAAGATATTTTAAATAATGTTTTGTGAGAAAAGACAACAGCAAATGTATTGTTAATAAAATAAAAATGAATAAGTCATTATTTATCATATATTTTTATATATTACAACCCTAATTCGGGAAATGTTGGGACGTTTTTGAATTTGAATAAAATGAAAACTAAAAGACTTTCAAATCACATGAGCCAATATTTTATTCACAATAGAACATAGATAACATAAATGTTTAAACTGAGAAATTTTACACTTTTATCCACTAAATGAGCTCATTAGTTGCACAGGGGCAACAAATGGCTGAAAAAGCAAGACATTTTTGAAAAGATTCAGCTGGGAGAACATCTAGCAACTAATTAAGCTAATTGATTTCAGGTCTGTAACATGATTAGCTATAAAAGGGACGTCTTAGCGAGCCAGAGTCTCTAAAGATTGGCAGAGCTGTGAAAGAGTGCGTTAAATGATTGTGGAATACTTTAATAACAATGTTTCTCATGTCAAATTGCAAAGACTTTGCAAATCTCATCATCTACAGTGCATAACATCATCAAAAGATAAAAAAAAAACTGGAGAAATCTGTGCGTAAGGGACAAGGCCAAAGACCTTTATTGGATGCCCGTGGTCTTCGGGCCCTCAGACGACACTGCATCACTCATCGGCATGATTGTGTCAATGACATTCTAAATGGGCCCAGGAATACTTCCAGAAACCACTGTCGGTAAATGAAATCCGCCGTCCTATCTGCAGATGCCAACTAAAGCTCTATCATGCAAAAAGGAAAAAGAGGTGGGAGACCTTCCAGCGTGTTATCAGCGTTCAGTTCAAAAGCCAGCATCTCTGATGGCATGGGGGTGCATAAGTGAATACGGTATGGGCAGCTTGCATGTTTTGGAAGGCACTATGAAGGCTAAAAGGTATATAAAGGTTTTAGAGCAACATATGCTCCACTCCAGATGATGTCTATTTCAGGGAAGGCCTTGTGTATTTTAGCAGGACAATGCAAAACCACATACTGCAGCTTTTACAACAGGATGGATTCTTCGTAGAAGAGTCCGGATGCTGAATTGGCCTGCCTGCAGTCCAGATCTTTCACCTTTAGAGAAAAATGTCAAAGACGACCACGAACACTTCAGCAGCTGGAAACTTATATAAGGCAAGAATGGGACCAAATTTCAATACCAAAACTCCAGAAACTCATAACCTCGATGCCCAGACGTCTTCACACTGTTGAAAAGAAGAGATGCTACACCATGGTAAACACCCCCCCGTCCCAATTATTGTGAGACCTGTAGCAGGCATCAAATTTGAAATGAGCTCATTTTGTGCATAAAATTGAAAATTTTAAACATTTGTGATGTTATCTATGTTCTATTATGAATAAAATATAGGCTCATGTGATTTGAAAGTCTTTTAGTTTATTTTATTCAAATTTAAAAAAACATCCCAACATTTCCGGAATTCGGGTTGTATTTACATAATATAAATAAACATTATATACACACACATATACAGGCAGTAACTTTTGTAAAGGAACACTAGAAATAGTTGACTGCTTTAAATGGTAAAAATATTTAAATTGAGATGTTGTCCCACCAACTGATTTTTATATAATCATTGCTTTCAGACCTAAAATAAAATCTGGTTCATTTGAGGTACAGTTGAGAGCAGAAATGACCATTCACCAGTCACTTGTGGTTTGATAATGTTTGGTTTTCAAATTGATTTTTGATGGATGTACATTTAAATACCCTTAAGAGACCTGCTTATTACATTCACCATGCAAGTCCACCACCAAAGGGCCAAGACATACAACAGAGTCACGGTTGGAAGCCTACATAGTAATTTACACCTTTATTAAAAACATGCCTTCAATTTCTACCAGTGATCCCCTCTCCATCTCTCTTTCTGTATACCGAACATATCAACAGAACCATCTCCAACACTTTTCCTATCTATTGCTCTATGCATCAGGCACTGTGAAGTGTTTTCATTATAACGCACTGTTTGGCTTATCAAAGTTGTTATCCATCCTCAATCTCTGTCCCCGTTCACCCTGTGATCACAGCACCTCTTTTCTGGATCGCAGCCAAACAGGCCAGCCTTAAAAGGTTTCCTGCTTACAGGCATGGATGCTAACTAAAAAGGGTCATGTTTGAAGTGCTCATCTTGTTATCTCTTTTAAGCCAGCAGCAGTCTGGTGGCTTCAACACTATTATCACTTGTCTGACCATGTATGAGTAAGCTGCATGGGGAAATATTGCGCTTGGCAGTGGACCAGATATTTTACTGTGGCCAGGAAAAGCGCCTCATGTGGCCATGCCTGTTTTCTTTCTTTTTCAAAGGCTGGCTGAGTGAGAGAGAGAGAGAGAGAGGAAGAAGAGTCAGACAAACAAGACAGTGTTTATCCTAAACTTTCATCATCTAACAATCTATAGGGTCTAATATATATATATTTCCAAAACTGCAGCTCTTGTGGGGTGTTCCCAGTCTGCAGGGGTCAGTATCTATCAAAAGTGGTCCAAGGAAGGAACAGTGGTGAACCGGCGACAGGGTCATGGGCGGCCAAGGCTTATTGATTCACGTGGGGAGCGAAGGCTGACCGTGTGGTCTGATCCAACAGACGAGCTACTGTAGCTCAAATTGCTCAAGAAGTTAATGCTGGTTCTGATAGAAAGGTGTCAGAATACACAGTGCATCGCAGTTTGTTGCGTATGGGGCTGCATAGCCGCAGACCAGTCAGGGTGCCCATGCTGACCCCTGTCCACCGCCAAAAGCACCAACAGTGGGCACGTGAGCATCATAACTGGACCACGGAGCAATGAAGGTGGCCTGGTCTGATGAATCATGTTTGTCACATGTGTGTTGCTTAACCTGAGGAACACATGGCACCAGGATGCACTATAGGAAGTAGGCAAGCCGGCGGAGGCAGTGTAATGCTTTGGGCAATGTTCTGCTAGGAAACCTTGGGTCCTGCCATCCATGTGGATGATACTTTGACAGGTACCACCTACCTAAGCACTGTTGCAGACCATGTACACCCTTTCATGGAAACGGTATTCCCTGGTGGCTGTGGTCTCTTTCAGCAGGATAATGCTCCTGCCACAAAGCAAAAATGGTTCAGGAATGGTTTGAGGAGCACAACAACGAGTTTGAGGTGCTGACTTGGTCTCGAAATTCCCCAGATCTTAATCCAATCGAGCATCTGTGGGATGTGCTGAACAAACAAGTCAGATCCATGGAGGCTTCACCTCGCAACTTATAAGACTTAAAGGTTCTGCTGCTAACATCTTATATATATATATATATATATATATATATCATAAGAGAATGTTAAATAGGCACATAACTGCAACTAAAGTACAACACTACACTCCTTCAGCGAATCCCTGTGTAAGAAACTCATGAAAAACACACATATGTGAAAATACCTGTGTTAATTAGCTTTCCTTTTCTTTTCAATGTCCTTCTACCTCCTCAGGGACTCACAAAGGTACCCAGCATCACCTGAATAATGGGCTACTCACTGAGAAGAACAGAACAGAACAAAAGGCTTTTGGATATTAATGATATCATCAGCCCTCTAAAGCAGAACCAAAAAAACAGACACCTTGAAATTTCCATGTCGGCAGGAGGATGTGGATAACTGTGTGATATTTCACACTCTCCCACTAATCACATTGCAAACTAATACGAAGGACTCCTTCATGGTCATCTGAGAGTGCTGCAAATGACGGAAGGAGGATGGCACGCTACTCTGAACCGCATCTGCACAGAAATCAGGAATATCTTGATGGGAAGCAGTGCACTAAAAATTTCTTTTTGGAAATCTGTGGGTAATTAGCCATTTCAGACAGACCTAAGGTGGGTTTAAGTTAAGCCTATAAGGTTTATGGGTTATACCTGTTATTCAGAATTCCTCGAAATCTGCCAGAATTCTCTCCTCATTATTTAGGATAGGCATTATTCCCATTGCCAAGATTCCCAGATGCTGCAGATGCACAGCTGGAAAAAATGAGCTCATGGTTCTGTCTGAGAGAGACTCATCCACCGGAAAATGTCTCACTCTATGAATGAATGACTTATAGTGCTGTCATTCAGCTCAAATACAAGGCAAATTCACCCTCACATCACAGGGGTTTTCAAACTTTTGGCGCTATACACAGACCCCTAAATATGAAGAGTCCCTTGTGAAGGACACCCTTCCTAAAATACAAGCAGCTACACTATACCATTCAAAGATTTGGGGTCAGTAAGATTTATCAGTAAGTCATAAATATTTTATTCAGCAAGGACGCATTAAATTGATCAAAAGTAATAATAAGAACTGTTTCTCGAGCAGCAAATCAGATTATTAGAATGATTTCTGAAGGATCATGTGACACTGAAGACTGGAGTAATGATGCTGAAAATTCAGCTTTGCCAACACAGAAATGAATTAAATTGGGGGGCGAAAAAACAAACAGTATTCTCACTGCAGGCATAAGCAAGAGCATAGGTGCAAAGTGGAGTTAAACGAATGAAAAAAAGCTTGACTGAATTAATTATGAAAACAAAAAATGGAAACATAAAGAAAAACACGATGAAAGAAAACTATAGACAGACCCAATTTCAAGACCTCCCCTCCTCTGGCAGAAAGATAAATCGGCTGAACCGGTCCTGAACCTTATCACTGTATGAACAGAAAGAGAATCACTTCATTAAGATTCCCAGCTCGTCTATCCCACTCTTCTCCTGCTGTTTATTAAGTCTAACTCTATCGGCATGGCACTTATCTCTGTTTTCATGTCTGCAGAATGTTTATTGTCATTTCAAGCTTGTTTTCTGTGACTACAGTGAGATTGTATTCCTCTTGCTGTCATTATTAATCATGAGGAGGAATGCATGTGGAATTAGATCCACCAACACAATCACAGCAGCCATCCGTTCACAGGTCTTTCCAAAAGTGTATTTTAGACTATACTTTTGCTTTTGTAATCAGACTGGCTCATGAAACGCTTGACTTGCATGTGATTATTAACATGCTGTTCAGAAAACTATGATGTAGCACCTTTGATAGGAATTTCACACATGAGTGAAATTAGTTCCAAACAATCTCATTTTTTTAACTTTCTCACTGTTTATCCATGTCTGGTTTATTTTCCAGATCCATACACTGTGTGAAACCAATAATGAACTGACAAAACTGATGTCAACAGTTACACAACGCTGAACGCCTCACCTGTAGCTTACACTATATGAATATGAGACCTCGTGCTAAACCCAAATATTAGGGTTGAATATTCTCCCTCTTTTCCCATGATGCAGCCAGTGCTAACACCCTTTCCATCATTCTAGGCATGTTTACAAGTGCTATAGCAACAAGATCATCCAAAATCAGTTTGTGCATGTCAAAAATGTTTAAATCTTAAAAAAAAAAAAAAAACAGGATTGTTTTTTATGTTTAAATTTATAAACCTATTTAGACAAGACCTATCATGAGCAATTAGATTAAGCGGTGATATTGATTAATATCCAATAATTGTGGGGATAAAATGCTCAGCAGCCCCGTCCATTCCCATGAAGCATTGCGAAAGATGTAATCAAGCCGGTCTCCCTACACTGTCCAAAATAAAAATTATATATATACAGTCAATCCAAAAATTATTCAGACACTAGATATAATTTTTTATATTTTTTTACTAGTGGGTGCAGGACACTTATATATATATATATATACACACAGTGGACTACCAGTAAAATTGATACAAATTAGGAGCAAAAATTATTCAGACACTTTGACCTGACCATGTTTTGCTCAAGTGTTATCTGACATACTATATGATATATGATTATATCCATTTTTATAAAAAACTATAGTGAATAAACTTTAATAATGAATGAAATGTTCAGGGTGTCTGAATAAATTTTGCTTTGACTATATATTTGTGAGTGTAAGGACATAGACTATATATATATATATACACACAATGTATTTTTTATAGTTTTTTTAATTTTTAATATTTTAGATTTTTTATTTTACTATACTATTACTA
>RJVU01067793.1:9488999-9519981 GCA_003731715.1 Anabarilius grahami | reverse complement strand
TAAAGCTTTATATATTTCAGCTGAGAATTGGTCAGAAAATGTGTTTACTCTAACTGAGACTTTCATTACTTGCAGAATTCAAACAGAAATATATATAATATGATATATTTTCCAAGATAAGATGCAAAACCTATCTTATTTCACAGTTCTGGTTTGAAATCAAAGGCTTCATTTTACTTTGGAAACTGGTTTAAGTTGTCATCTTATTACTCTCACTCCTTCAAAAACACTTGCCATTCAAAGCCAACCAGACCAATCAGACCATCAAACCACACTTTCAAAAAATGAGATGTAATCATCCCTCGATATGCACAAATCCCAAGATATCCACACACTTGGATGAATTCTCCTGATATGGAATATATTGTCTTGGGCAGAACATTAATTTTCAAAGATCATTTCTGACTTCTCCACATCACATTTGTCAGAGCACAAACCCCAACACATGAGGAAGCCTGACATATCTGACTTATCAAATCAGATCAGGTTACCGCTTCAGGGCACATTTTCTCAGGCTTCAACCGCACTGGGCTCTTAGCAGAATTGTCAAGATCGAGGACCCAAGCCCCCCATTACCAGCCCACTCAGCAGATTGCAACTGATATTCTTCAGCCGCTATTGCTTTGCCCTCTATCATGTTCCATTGGCAGAGCTCCACTATTTGCCCTAGTTAACTCGTAGATACCCTCTCTGTCCGTCTGGCAGTAAGTACTCAGACTAACACCAAAAGGAGTTTGGTTAACACTCCAGCTACCCATTTACATGCTGGACTGTATGCGGTCAAGATTCTGAGGGATCAATTACTTTCCAATCTTGTGCAATTGTGGCTGCATAAACACTCCAAACAATGCTGTTTATATGAGCGTAAGGTGGCCAGCAATATTGTTTTATTATCTCTAGTTTTTAACTCTCACTTCAGCCTTTTAATTAATTTCTGCGCAGCTGTTAACAGATGTTGCGAGGTGAAACTCTGAAATATGTTTCATTAGAATCATTATAGGCGACCGGGGAGAGTCCAATAAAAAAGGCACGTCAGTGCAAACTGACAGCCAAATGGACGCAGCCACGAAAACATTTGCTCAGAGTGGAGAAAACTGAGGAAAAAGTCACCAGTGATTTGTGGGTCTTGGGAAGGTTTTGCCCACTTCATCGCTTTAAAAACCAAGATAAACAATGTTAAAAGAGATATGAATCTGTGAACAAGCTTTTAAAGGCATCAAGGGAGAAAATAGTGTTTTTTGTTTCAGAAATTGAGAGGAAAAATATTGTGTATCAGTTCAGGTCAAAATTGTCCCTGAAATGATGTGCTATTAAATATGTAAAAGTTTATACACATCTTGAAGCTGTTTATTGGTCAAATATATTGCATCTGTGATAAAATATGAATATTTTTGTATTATATTAATCTTAATAAATAAATATTAATTATGATATTTATCAATATTTATATATAAATATACTGTTTAAAAGTATGATATTTTTGCAGATATTTTTATGAACCACATCCAAATCTTAACTTTCTCTAAGAAATACAGAAAAGTCACAAATGAAAGCATTTGATAAGCCAATAAAACATGCTGTAATTTTTGTTTCAGTATACAGTAGTTACACTGGTAATAATAAAATGAAAAATTCTTCCACCAATTAACTTAGTTCATTTAATTAGCAATGCAGCAACTTAGCATGTTGATATATAACGTGCGATCACAGGTGTGTCGACTTTGAATCAGAGTCCCTTTAAGACAAGTCATTTCACTCGGCGGCCATCTCTGAAACACCTCTCGGGCTTGTGCAGCTCCTATCTCTTTGAATGAGGAAACATCAAATTCTCCAAAGCTGTTTGCCAAGCTTTCGATTAATTGACCAATGAAATCTGACAACATCTGTCTCAAAAATGTTGCTTCTAAATGCTCAAATCATGACAAAAAACTGTATTTTTCAGGCTGGATCAATCTAATGCGCATGCACTGTCCTAAGTGTGCGTCTCTATAGGAAGCGCACATCTGTCTGTTTCTATAGGAACCGGAGCCTTGACTTTACCAATCAGCGATTGGCTCTTATTTAGAAGGCAGGGACTTATTCAGCCATATTGCGCGTTGCACTTTCTCCCATTCAAAGCAATACGAGTGAAGCGTCTTGTGTTATTCTATAGTCTTTGCATTGAATGCAGTGAATCTAATTAGAATTTAGTCAGAACTATCTAGGTTTGGTGTAAAAGCCAGATCTTCTGAACTCCTTTGTGTGTATACAGCTGCATGAGACCTCAGCTGCATCTTTCAAAGATGTCTGATCTCTCCCTTCATCCATGTTTTTTTGAATATATTAGCTGTTAATGCCCTCATACAGGGCTAGTCCGTATCAATGCAAGAAGGCAAGCACATAACAGAGACTGGAATATGAGTTTGTCTCTGTACACACAGCAGGGGATGAGGCAGTGGAGAGTAAGAGGATTTGAGTAAAGAGAGTTCACTGAAGCACAGGGACCCTCTGGTGTCCCAGACACCAACACAAACTCTCTACGATTCAGCATTCTAACTGCATTTCATTAATCTATTTCAGCCACTTTGTACAAACACAACAAGCGTTATTGGAGAAACATCTCAGAATCAAATGTCACACTCCCAATTTCCACGAGAATACTGCAAACTATTGATGAAACATTCTTACGAGCACACTTCAAAGGATAGTTCACTCAAAATTCGGTCATTATTTATTCAGCCTCATGTCATTTCAAACCTTTCTTTCTTCTGTGGAGGACAAAATGAGAATTTTAAAAAAATATACTGGTTATTTTCTATCATTCAATTACAATGAAATGCTTTCAAGCTTCAAAAAGGACATGAAAGTACAATAAAAGTAGTGCATATCGCTCTATAATATTTTTTACGTCAATTTTAAAAGGAAAATGACTTTGATGTGCACAACTGAAAACTTGAATTCACAAACATGAACCCCCTCTTTCTCGTAGCTATAAACGAATGCCATTTTGCTGTTACAGAATACAAAAAGTTATTTCACAGACCATATTTAAATCTGAGAGGAGCCAACATAGAAACTGACCTCCATTTTCTTTTCCAAACTATTTGGTTAGCACTAAGAAAATCAAAGCAACCTACATTCCATGTTTACCTTCCCACAGACTCCATTAAAGTTCATGATACAAACACCCAAACATACTGACATGGGTAACACGTACAAACTTCAGAATGAAGTGGATCTGGATGTTACCACATCAAAGGCAGCTGGTTAAAAAGGCTCTTCAGATGGTCAGAGATGAGTGGACTAAAGCACATTTTATAGGAAGTCAAAAGAATAAGATGGCTGAGTGTGTGTTTGCAGCTGTGCAGAGTTGCGATGAAAGTCCGGTCGGGCTCTGTTAAATGCACAACATGACAAATGCTAGTTGTTGTGTGTGGGAACATCATTCTGGTTTTGGCCAGCTCTTAGTACAGTTTATGATTTTTTTTTTTATGACAATGGAGACCAGTTTTCTGGATCACAAGAATGGAATGCTCATGAACATCCAACAATCTCTTTAAATGATCCATCAAACCAAATCCTACCCGTAAGGCTCAGTCTTAAAACTTTAAGTAGTCAAATGTTTATTACTAATTTCAATTATCTAACTGAGAAGTGAATAAAATGGATGAACATCAGGGTTTATTCTTGTTTTTACTAAAAATATATATAATTTGAGAAGCATTGTATAGTTTTTATATAAAATACTGCATTATGATTTTGTAACCAGTCCTACTTGACCCACTCCAAGCAGGATTCAAACCAGCATCTCCGGCATTGGAGGTGGGCACACTAACAAGGACACTAAAGACCGCAGCCTCTAGTGCCAGTCGCTAGTGTGCCTCTTGAGGCCAGGGGAGTGACATGCATAGCTCTTACTGGCCTATGTTACACTCACCCCCTTAAATCTCACTCCCATCAGGGTCACGGCACCAACTGTAACTGGTCCTACTCGACCCGCTCTGAGCTGTTTCGAACCTGCGTCTCTGGCATGGGAGGCGGGTGCGCTAACAAGGATGCTAAAAACCGCAGCCTCTAGGGTCAGTCGCTAGTGAGCCTCTTGAGGCCAGGGGAGTGAGGTTTACATGCTCAGCTCTTACTGGCCTACATTACACTCACCCCCCTAAACCTCACTCCCATCTGGGTCACGGCACCAAAAGTAATCGGTCCTACTTGACCCGCTCTGAGCTCTTTCGAACCTGCGTCTCTGGCATGGGAGGCGGGCACACTAACAAGAATGCTAAAGACCGCAGGCTATAGCGCCAGTCGCTAGCACACCTCTCGAGGCCAGGGGAGTAAGGTTTACACGCACAGCTCTTACTGGCCTACGTTACACTCACCCCCCTAAACCTCACTCCTATTCGGGTCATGGCACCACATGTAAACTCGACCCGCTCCGAGCGGGATTTGAATAGGCGTCTCTGGCATGAGAGGCATTTACATCAACAGAAATTCGCAACAATACCTTTCAAAACATCATAGAAAACCAAATGTATACATCCGAAAGGCATAAAATCACACATTTTAGCAATATTACATAGCATGGTGGTAAGAAGGTAAAGACTATGGGTTTGATTCTCAAAAAATGCTATGTCCCTCTTTGGATAAAAGTGTCAGTTTTTAAGTTTGTATGCACTGGGCGTTCTCATTATTGAGCCCTGCTCTGTTCTTTCCTATGCTGCTCATCAAGCCCACATTCTTGAATGAAATGGAAGGTTTATTCAATACCTATTCTGTCATCCACAAATCTCTACTTCCTTAAGTTTTTATAAGAGAGAGTGTTTACATTTTTCACACAGCTGCCACGAACGGTTTCAATGTGTTTCATGTAGTCACTATTGAAGAATTTTCCAGAATTTTAGTAGACGTATCTCACAGCCCCAGCACCTAACAGAGCTATTTTCACCGTCCCCACTGGAGGTGTCCATTACACATCACTGGGGATGAATTAAAAACACCTGATGAACAGGGAGGATTATTACAGTGAAGGTTGTGAATACCACAGTGGAGAGGAATGTCAGTAGTCGAAGAAATCCATGCCATTCACCGCAGCTCCCTAACAGACCTGACTCATTCCGCTTGGCACCTTTAGACCACCAGCTCCACAAGGAAACAATCATCGGCGCAATTTCGAGTGTTTTAACAGCTGACTTTCTGAGTGCATCTGTATGTGTGCGCTTTAAGGGGTGTTTGTGACTGGGAAGATGACAAGCACAATACCCATCATGCCACATGTCGGTGCACAGCTTTCTGAGCTGTCGACTCAGGGTCATTGCTCAGCGAACAGTGCCGGGGTTCATTTTCTCACACTTTAGCCCTAATAGTGGGTTCAGCTTAACTGTGTGTGTGTCCAGCAGTTTAGTCCTGGGAAAATAAAACCTTTTGCTAACCGCATGTTTCTATCCACAATGTGAGAGCCAATGGATGTTTAAAATGTTAAAACCTACTGCATTAAATATATTTATAAACGAGTAGTAATGAAAATGATTTAAATGGTTCTCCATCTCAAGCCACATAACTAATGGACTTCATAGTGAGTGGCTGAGTTAAAACAGGAAAACCTCAGAAAGCATCTTTAACACAAGGCAATAACAGAAACATCCTCCTCAGGATTGATTCTTTGTCATAACGGCGGCTCAGTATTGGCCGATGTTGGTCACGTGAGCCGCACGACGCATGCACCAGTATTGTCTACCAATTAATTTCAAGTTTTCTTTTATGATCACCATTTTATGGGCAAATTCTGCTTATGTCCAAAAAGTGTTTGGCTCTACAAATTCTATGTTTTGGCTTACTTGAATCCATTCTCAACAGAAGCAACATCACCCTCTTCTTGAACTGCAACACCTCCAAGACTTGGTGGAGGTGATCACAAAACAGGCTTTCTAACATCTGGTCCTGGCATATAAGTTATATCCTAAATTTGCAACAATCAACAATGGAGCACTTGTAAAAACTTAATTCAAAACACAAATCTTTCTCATGGTCCATTTTTTGATGTGGCACTTGAGTTTATGTGAAAAGGATCATTGGCGAACAGTGAAGTCAGTCAAAGAGAACAATGGGTCCCTATGTGGAGAGGCCATTGAAGTTGTGACTTAACATTAAACAGTGTCACTCTGTCACATCAGGGGAGGGCGTCACAGACAGGGTAACCAGTTCTGAAAAATGAACAACAAGTTAACTGACATTTAGATTAAACGATGAAATCATTCATCAATGACTTCCTAGATCCAGCCAGAACATTAATAACCTCAACATAATTGATCTTCTGAACCATGAAACATATTTGAGTAATGGAAAGAAACGTAATTGATATCGCCATTACAGTGTGTTGAAGTTTCACTCAATGTTTATATGAAACTATAATGGAATATGTATCCATTTTAAGTTTGTTCTTGAAGCTGATTGCATTTTAATGGGGTTAAGTTGCAGATTTTATCACTTAATATATTTTAGCATTGACTATAGCTCTACTGAACTCAAGCCAAATCTTACAGCCTGCAATCCCTCTTGTACCAGGTTAAATCCAGTTTAAACTCACAGCTTGAAGTTAAATCTGATAGCCCCTGAGACAAAAGTGAGGCAATGTAACTTGCTCTCCTGATAACAATCATTAAAAGTAGCTAAATGGTCATACTTCAGTGTGTTGCATGTGTGAATGTCATGTATTTGTGTGTCTTTCTAAACAACTTTGCATCTTTCTAAATGACATATCACATGTTGTTCTGTTTCCTATGCCTTTAAGGACCAAGGAAGAGTAACATCTCTGGCAAGCATGCAGTAATGGCTAATTGCTTGGAAAAGCAGGATGAAGTTCTGAAGTCAGGCCCTTAGGACGTCTCTAATAGCACTCTTCATTAACTGTTCTGCTCAGTGACCGCTTTGTCTGTGTTAGCGGACTAATCCCACCGATTACCACAACTTACAAAAACCGCCCTGATAGAGTAACGGGGCAGAAAGAAGTCATGGCAACCTCTCATTCTTAAAGTGCTAAATAGACCTTTTTTCTTTTTCTTTTTTGAGGTGATAAAGGAATACTTGCTTCGTGCAAACACACACAATATGTAACTATGAGCTAATTATTGACTGTTCTTCCAGTAAGTCCTATAGGGTGAAAGACAAGTTTTCTTTAATGCCTCAACTGTTTTTCCTACACAGTAATGAGATACACAACTGCTTAAAAATTTGGGGAGATTTTTTATGTTTTTGAAAGAAGTCTCTTATGCTCATGAAGTCTGCATTTATTTGATAAATACAGTAAAAACATTAATATTGTAATATATCCATATGTTTTAAAATGTTTAATTTCAGAAATAAAAAAAAGCACTTTTAAAAAAGTGTCAATTTTAAGTGCACCGTAAACCTGAATAAGTTGGCAAAACTTGAAAGTTCCCTCAAATTTTTTAAGTTAAGAAATTCAAAGTTTAAGAGAGCAGAACTAACAGATTTTTATTTTGTACTCATACTTGAAATGTTTGAGTACACTAATCCATACATTTAACTTAAAATTTTCATGTAACCACAATGTGAACATTTTTGTTAGTGTAAACATAAATGCTAACTTGCTAATTTGCTAACATGTTAACAATAGCGTGATATAGCACTTGCTGAATGAGTACAGCAATATAAAGCATTTAACATACTTGCTCTCAAACCAAGCCGCATGAACCACTTGTCACCACATTAACAGAAACTCTTCTGAATTAGCATAACAAAACATTAATCACTACTAAATCTCCAACTTAACATTAATCTTGCACAAAAAACATTATATAACACTTCATTTTAGCATTTACGTTTCCTTTCGAGTGCAATGGGCAAAGCATGCTGGGAAATAGAAATCCCAGCCCAGTTTCAGTTTAACCTAAAGGAACACTCCACTTTTTTTTAAAATAGGCTCATTTTCCAACTCCCCTTGAGTTAAACAGTTGAGTTTTTACCATTTTCGAATCCATTCAGCCGATCTCCGGGTCTGGCGGTACCACTTTTAGCATAGCTTAGCATAGTTCATTGAATCTGATGAGACCGTTAGCATCTCGCTCAAAAATGACCAAAGAGTTTTGATATTTTTCCTATTTAAAACTTGACTCTTCTGTAGTTACATCGTGTACGAAAACCCGACGGAAAATGAAAAGTTGCAATTTTCTAGACCGATATGGCTAGGAACTATACTCTCATTCCGGCGTAATAATCGAGGAACTTTGCTGCCGTACCATGGGTGCAGCAGGCGCAATGATATTACGCACCGCCTGCGAACCCCTGTTTGCACAGGGAGCGTGCCTTGCAACCATGGAGACATTTGTGAGAGACGCTGCGTAATATCATTGCGCCTGCTGCACCCATGGTACGGCAGCAAAGTTCCTTGATTATTACGCCAGAATGAGAGTATAGTTCCTAGCCATATCGGCCTAGAAAATCGCAACTTTTAATTTTCCGTCGGTCTTAGAACATGATGTAACTACAGAAGAGTCAAGTTTTAAATAGGAAAAATACCAAAACTCTTTGGTCATTTTTGAGCGAGATGCTAACGGTCTAATCAGATTCAATGATCTATGCTAAGCAATGCTAAAAGTGGTACCAGCAGACCCGGAGATCGGCTGAATGGATTCGAAAACGGTAAAACTCAACTGTTTAACTCTAGGGGAGTTGGAAAATGAGCCTATTTTCAAAAAAAGTGGAGTGTTCCTTTAAGTTTATCTAATTTAAAAGAAATAAGTTCAGAAAACTCCAAACAATGTAACAGTTTAGTTTACTTAAAACATATCAGTTCTGTGAACTTGAAAGAAAAAGAAAATGCTAAAGTCTCATAAAAGTGTATATGACTGAACTAATTTAATTTAAGTTTGTCCTATTCAAACCAATTAATTATTTTGAGCGTTACGCCTGTTTCACACATAATCCGTCTGCAGTGCGTATGCGTTGCGTATTTTTTTACGCACCCATGTTAACGGATTAGAGCGTTCACACTGCACGCGGTTGCGGTCCGTCATTGCGTTCCAGGAGCGGTGCGTCTGCAGCAGTGCAGCGATCGTTTACGTACCGAGTCTATTGTGTGTGGGCAAAATGAACCTGAAATTGTAAAAAAAAAAAGAAATTATGCACATTTAAACTACTTTGTACATTTAGTACATTCATAAAGATTTTTTTTTAATGATTTAACGCCATGCCAGCAACAAGCTATATTCATGCCAAAAGGAAACATTTCAATTTCACAGTTCAGTTGTATCATTTCAAAACAATTATTTTATTTAAAAAAAATGAACAGTGTTTACTTGCATAATGCGATCAGATATGTTTTTCCCCATCGTTGGAGGGAAACTCGCATCCCAGCAGGCAATGACGTGACAGGCGGACCTAAACCAACCTTTTCAAAAACAAGGTGACATGGATGACACTCGTCTCATCGTTGAGGTGGAAAAACATAAAATTCTGTATGACCCGCAGAATGTATTGTACAAAGATTTGAATGCGAAGGAAAAGGCATGGGAAGCAGTTTCGTCGGCTGTTGGTGTCGACAGTTAATTTTGCTGTGCTGCACCGCGCTGAATTAAAGCGACAGCGCATTGTTCGCATTAAAATAAACATGTATTGACGCGAAAAATCTAGTCATTTCACCATAGATGCATATAATTAAAGTCTACTATGTTTCAAAGTCAACACATGGCTTTTTGCCTCGGGTAAAGCAAGTAAAAACAAGGAGATAAACAAGGAGGCATAATGGATAGCACTTGTCTCTTCGTGGAGGTGGAAAAACAAAAGTTCTTTATGACCTGCAGGATTTCTTTAAAGATTTAAAAGCGAAAGACGAGATTCGGCTATTTTTGTCTATTGTAGTTTTAATTTAAAATGTTGTGGTTTTAACATATAGGCTAGCCTGTTTAAATGTTTTGCAAAATGCTTGAGCAACGTAATATATGAATCTAAAGTATTACCTTATATAAATATAAAGTAATGAATTGAATAAAACGTTTAAATGTGCGTTTAAACGTGTCATCTATGTAGGAGTGTAGCGTAAGAGAATTGCAATGCTGACAATGTTCAGTAATAACTTTTGGATTTGAAATGAAAATAAGTAAATGTTGTGTTTATGATGTTCGGCCACGGATCAGTTGCGCACTGCAAACGTGGCATGTGTGAAAGCACAATAAGGCGTGCTGCTCCTGCAACGCATACATACTGCAACACGCACCGCATTCGCACTGCAAACGGAGTATGTGTGAAACAGGCGTTAGGGTTTACAGTGCAAATAGAGACTTTTGCTTAAATCTGAAATCTTGCACACGTCTCCTCTATAGTTTCGGGCAGATCTCAATGTCTGAAACTGTGCTCGCATCTGCCAAGATACCAGTGTCTGTAATCAAAGTCAGATTTCAATAAGATCTCATCAAATTTTTCCAAAATTTATGAAAACAATTGTCCCGTTTGTACTGTATCTGTTTCTATCTGTCCTACAGGAATGCAGAGAAACATCTAATTCAAAGTTGATAGTAAAATTAAATATATTCAAGAACTCATTGCTGAACATAGACCACATGATCACTCAAAATCAACGATACACAACAATAAACAATAACAAATAAATTAAATGAACAGCACAATATCGTATAAACAGACAAACCAATTGTGAGCTATGAGCAATACATTTTTCCTGTGAACAGTTGCTGTGAACAGGCTTTTAGTTGTCAGCTTTACCTAAATTCATGAAAGTAGTACATAAAACTGCAGCACTATTTGACTAAACATTTAGTAAATAACTGGAAATGTCCTGAATACACAAATTCCAGAACACTCATCAACTAACCTGTAGCTTAGACTGACAGACGGAGCCTGCTCAAATTAGACTGCCATTCATTTCGGCTCTGCGTTAAAAGTCGGAAAAAATAGTAAAGCTTGCTTATGGAAATCTTTCCTGTGTGAATTGGCTACTTGTTTGAGGCTGCCTCCCTCCATTGCCCCCCTCTGATCGGGAAGTTTTATGCAGTTCACCTTTGACTTTTGTGTCTCCGTATTTATGCCTTTGAAAACAGGCAAATTATAACAATCATCACTTTCGGCTCTACACGTCTGGGTCACTATGGTCCGCCAGAACTGAGAGCCTTTTAAAACACCAAAGCCTCCTTTGAGAATAAGACCAATAATATTATCTTCTTGAATAGGGTGTTTGTCTTAAACACATGGGTTGCTACAATGTTGTCTTAATATCTGCAGCTGCCATGAAATCTATTGCCTAAAACTGATCATTTCTTAAGATTTCTTTTATGAAATAAATATGCAACTAACCCAAACAATCACCAAAACAACCAAAGAATCACAGACTTAAACACATGATAATAATAATAATAATAATAAAAATAATAATAAACAGCTCAAAAGACAATTGTCTGCCAAGTCCCTGTTTAAGAGGAAATCTGGATTCAGATGGTAGAATAAATGTCAGGCTGTATGGTCGAGGTACTAAAGTGACAGGGAGCTGACAAAGTAAAATGCTGTATTTATGTGGAAATAATGACACGCTGTTGCATGAGACTGGTAAATCATTTCTAAGCGGCAGCAGCAAAGAGACATTTTCATTAGGGATGTGTGGATCAAGAGCGCCACCTACAGCTGATTCCTTGCTTCGTACTCTCAGTTCTGTCATAAGTTGGTAACCTGAGCCCTTCAGGGAGGCATCACCGAAAACAAAGTCTGACACTTGAAAATAACAATCTGTCGAGTAGAAATAAATCAGCACCCCATCAACCAGCACTCCATTCTTTGATCCACACTTTTCTTTTCACCAGGCTGACCTAATCAAGGGCTCTTTAAACAAGTTAAAGTTACCAAAACCACACGATGTCTGCCATTGATAAAACCAATCAATGAGCAATCAGGTTAACTATATGAATGAGACTGGAGGTAATTAGTCTAGTAGTAGATCTGGAATTACCCACCCAAGTTCAGCTTACGTTTTCAGTGCTTATCAGCAAGGCTAATTGATCCAGCTTCCACCTTCTTCTTCTAGAAATGTGACCTAGTTCCTAGTTAGGTTGCTTTAGATAATCCACAGATCTTCAGGTATTATTGAGCTGCCTGCGTATGCAGCATTTGTGGCATCATAGGGACTATGTATACCTTTTTGGCCAAATTCTTGCACTGCATATCCTTTCCGAAAGGCAATCTCATAATGCACTGCAATGAAAAAAAAATGCATTCAAGAGTATTTTTGAAGGCCAACTCAGAAGTTAGCCTCACCCTGCACTCTAAAAAGTAATTCAGGGGACCAGTCCCTACAATTTAAATGAATCCATGGTTGCAAGTTAAAAATTCTAATTCATTGTGTTAATTAAACCTTTTAAGTTGCAAATATTATTTTGTAGAGTTCTGTTGACGTAATAATGTTGATCATTGCATCAACTTAATATCGTCTGTAATTAAAATTCAAATTTCTGCGTTAATTGGCTTTTTAAAAAAATTTGGTTGTAATAACTTAATGAAATTGTCTTGATAACTTCGAAAATTAGGCAGTGGATTTCTAGTTCCAAGCATGCTATCCATAGGACCGGATAAGGAGAATAAATGCTGAAATTAATGTTAATTTATTTGTTTTTAGTGAAGGGAAAGACCTGAGTGTTTAATGCTGTTATGATTGACATTTAAAAAAGTTTCTGTAATGTTGAAGTTTTTGTGGTTACCATTGTGCTGAAGAGTGGATACATGAAGTTAAACACTACACTGACTTTTTAAGCAATGACTGCGCTAATGCTAGTGACAAATAATATCTTACTTGATCATTAAACATGTTAAATAAGTTATGCTAGCATGTGCTATGAAAGCTGTTGATTTGAACTGAAATAGATAAGATTAGCCAAATTGGTTCCAGGGCTACAACTCTCATAGTTGGAACAACTTAATTTTTTTGAGCAATCAACTTAAAAAATTGTGTTTATGATACAAATGATTAAGTTCCTCTAACTCAATGTAGCTTGTTGGTTGAATGTAAATTTACTCAGAGTTGACATAAAAAAAAATTGATGCAAACTGTTGCGTAAATTTTTTTTTTTTTTTTTTTTTTTNTTTTTTTTTTTTTTTTTTTTTTTTTTTTGAGCCAACACATTATTTTTTTGAGTGTGGTTTCCTCAACAAAAAGCCAATGGGGTTTTTCCATTGCCTTTTGAATTATTGCAGAAAATAACCTCTGTGACAGTGTTACTTTAGTAATATTTATATACTCTTACAGTATTTAGTTTTTGCTTTAGATTTTTTTTATTTTGCTTTAATTATTTGTATTTCTGTTTTAGTAATTTTAGTGCTTCAACAAATTTATTTTATTTATTTCTAATGTTTATTTAAGATTTTTGCATTTTTCAACTAATATTTATATTTTATATTATTTCAGCTTTATTTCACTTAATGAAAATGGTTATTAATAGTATTGGTTAGTTAACTCAAAACACTGCACTGCTTTTGATTCTTAAACATATTTTTCATCAAGTAGAGGATCTTCACAAAAGAAGCCTTAATAAATTTACAAAAATGTAAAAAGCAAAAATTAGGCTAAACTTGTTAGCAACCACCTTCTTTAAGATCCATAAAAGCTTATAAAAAATAAAGTGGGGTATTACTGATATATATTTTATCTTTTGCAGAATTAAACATGAAAATATCTTGAGCTTGTGCTAACCACAGACCTTATTTCAGATGTTTAAATCAAAAACCTATGAATGGATTTAAATGGAACTGGAAATGGAAAAATGCTAATTTATTTTGGGGTTCTTTTGCAATAGAAATAGAAATCAATTGACAATAGAAATAAGTTGTCGAGAAAAACCTCTTGCGCACTTTGTGCTCTTGTGAAGTTTATTTCATAGAAGACAGCAGTACATGCAGGCAGTAGAGAGCAAAGCACTTCGCTAGATTTTGCAGTCTTAGAAAAGGAAAGCTGTGGCTTCTACGTTCCACTGTTTTTGTATTTAAGTGATGTCATTAGGTTTAGATAGAGTTACACATCATACTCCTGACAGGATATTTAGTCAATGACTGAAGTATTTACTTCAGCCACTGGATATTTAGCTCCAGACTTCTCTCCATAGAAAATATTATTAGGAAATAAAGAGAAACATAGTTTTGACAAAGAAAACCAAACCATCTGTTTCTACTGTGTTTCCTTTCACACCATATCCTGGTTGAGAATTACACACACTCCCGCTTAGCTTCTCGCTATAATGGTGATTCCTTTGTTGTGACAATGTGGCACAATGACACAAGCACTTCTGAATGGAGAACTAACACTGGACTGCAGTATGAATCATTCCAAACTTTTCAAATAAATCTTAACTTCATGTCAATCTTCTTGGCAGAAATGTTCTTGCCAAAGAGGCTCACAAAAAAGGCATTTTGTGTAGCTGGCAGTACATATAAGCAGGCCCACACAGAATGTGTGGTCACAGAACAGTCCACATGTTTCGGCAGAAGTGAAACCCCATCATGCACTACACTTCCCCTGACTCTTGTATATTTGTTTATTCAATATTTTGCCTAATGATAATGCTTCCATCTGCTACCAGTTCCTGTAGCATAATCAGTACAACATCATTGGCTTGGTTGCAAAAAACAACAACAAAAAAAATTAATACGTGATACCCAAGTTGTTTTGGATGACAGCATTTCAATTATGACAACTCTCGGAATAGCTGTCACATGTTATCGATAATGTCAGTGTTAACGTATTTGGTATGGACTTGCTACTGCTAACAGATACACAAACACGCTGCTGTGAGCATGTAAGATGTGCTGCTGCTGCATAAATAAGGCATACATAAATCCCGTAGCAGATCTAGGCAGGTGGAGCTGGGGGAGGTGGAGGGTTTCAGCAGGACTAGCTTACAGCAAACAATGAACCAGACTATTTAAATGTTGAGGAAGTGTTGAATCAGCTTGTGCCATGCGGTAATGATATGACTGCTTGTAAAGGACCTATCAGTCTGTGCCCTCTATAGTGTTTCATAAGAGAACTAGATATATATACACTAATGTTGAAAAGTCTGAGATCAGATTTTTTAAAATAAATTAATACTTGTATTCAGCAAGGAAGCATTAAACTGATCAAGTGACAGTACTGTATAATATTACAAAATATTTATTTTTCAAAAAATGCTGTTCTTTTAAAACTTAATAAAAATGTTCTATTCATCAAAAATTATGAAAGTGCCACCATTTCCACAAAAATATTAGGCAGTATAACTGTTTTCAACATTGCTAATGTTTCTTGAGCACCAAATCAGCATCATTAGACTGATTTCTAAAAGATCATGTCAGACTGAAGACTGGAATGTATTCAATTTTAATGTTCATTTTATGAACATTTTATTCAAATTTTAAATGTAATAAATTTTAAAATAGGAAAATGTATATTAAATTGTAATATTTCATGAAATCAAACACACATATTAATGTGGGTTTTGGTTTGCTCATTTAAAAGCTACATTCTTAAAAATAAAGGTTCTTTATTGGCATCTATGGTTCCATGAAGAACCTTAAACATCCATGGAACCTTTCTGTTGCACAAAAGATTCTTTATAGTGGAAAAGGGTTCTTTAGATTATTAAAATGTTCTTCACACTAAAAAAAGGGTTCTATTCAAAGCTGTTCACTGAAAGGTTCTTTAGGGAACAAAAATCAGTTCTTCTATGCAATCATTGCGAAAACCCTCTTTTGGAACCTTTATTTTTAAGAGTGTAAGCATAAACTACTCATTCATTTCTTTTCAAAATGAGACCTAATTAATGTCATTGCACTGTATAGCCTCATTCTGTCATGTCTATCCAGCATGTGGACAGTTCTGTCAAATGTCAGCATGCCATTCAAATAAACTGTGGTTTAGAAGTTAAAATATGAACCACCAGGTCCTCTGAGCAACAGCCTGCCATGTGCTTCCAACTGCCACCTCCATCTATGCAGCACATCTGCAGCAATGTGATTTGACAGACCATCATGACTAAATCCCTCTGCTCCCAGTCAAATGGAGATCACAAGCCCTTCTGGTCATTCATATGCACCGATTCCGCCTTATTGTTCAGCCTTTCAACTCACATCTGAGCGGTTTTATGGAAAGCAGAGGCTTTTTTTCCAGGAACCTCCTTTCCTGCGTGCATCCACCCCCCTCACCCCTAAGAACAGCCTCAATACGTCCCACCCCAGGTCTCAGAGAGGAACAGGAGGCTTGTGCGCACTCCTGCATGAAGCCTGTCTGTTGTTCACCTTTGCTTTGATTTCATGCTTGTTATCTCACCATGGAGCCGGTGACCCCGGACAACAAGGCTGCTACCTGGGGGAACAATGCCGGGTTTTCAGGATTTCGGTGTCCACTGAGAAGGCTTTAAGGAGTGCATTCACCTCCCCCGATTTCAGACACAGTCACTGGATGGAGAGAAAAGAGGGATACGGTGAAGCCCGATTTTCTGCAGATTAAATCAAATTAGCACAAGAGAGCTCCTGAGAGAGGGGACTTCAGGGGTGAAGGGTGATTGCTCTTACTTACGGCCCACCCCTCACTCTCCACTGCTTTCACTTGCCGTTTGCTTCCTCTGCTGCACAGCTGTTGAATGCTCAAACGAATCTTCCCTGGAACAGAATCTCATCCACACCCTTAAGTAATGCCCTGAAGGCAATGGTAGAAAGCAGGTGGCAAGTAGAAAGAACTGGTCAGGATGGCCACCAACAGCTGCTGGACACAAAACCATTGGCATCAAAGGTCCAACTCTGAAAAGTATCATATAACTAGTTTCCGCTCCAAATCACTTTGTAGTCAGACATTAGCCTAACACATTTGCTTTGAATAAGAAAATAAAAGAAAAATACACTCACCAGCAAGAATTGTGCCCAAAAGTATCCAAAACGTACGTTCCGAGCTTGATTGACGAAGGCTTACTAAAGAAGACACTGCATTGCGGTGGGGACTAAACACATTTTATAGGCAGTATTTATTTGAAATGCTTACACTACAGAACTTCCAGATAAATAGAAGTTGATCTCCATTCATTTTCAATGGGAGAAAGGTGGCTAAACAGAGATGACAGTACAGAGGCAGCACTGAAAGCAGCAGAAGTATGACTGCTAATAACACATATTGTGCAAGATAATAACTTCATGGCTGTTGGGTTTCATTGACAAATCAGAAGTGATTTTATTCATATCCAACTAAATTGGCATTTGGCTTTTACGTTCAAGTGGAAATGAAATGGAGGTAGCAACAGATCTTTTGTTCCATATTGTGACACACACCCAAATGAAACAAACTATCAAAAAGAAAAAATAATGAAGAGCGGGAACTTGGTTCTATCCATCTGTTGTTGATTGGATAGAGGCAACTGGCTGAATGCGACCGTGCAGACGACTCCAAGAATGGGATGGGGTTTAAGCAAACTAAAATGATTGGAGGAGTCACCAGAGAGAAGTCTTCACAATAAGATGCATTTAGAAAATGGATAGCATGAATTTTCATTTCATGTTGACCTTAAAGGGTTAGTTCACCCAAAAATGAAAATTCTGTCATTAATTACTCACCCTCATGTCATTCCACACATGTAAGACCTTCGTTCATCTTCGGAACGCAAATTAAGATATTCTTTATAAAATCCGATGGCTCAGTGAGACCTCCATTGCCAGCAAGATAATTAACGCTTTCCGATACTAAAGACATATTTAAAACAGTTCATGTGACTACAGTGGTTCAACCTTAATGTTATGAAGCGACGAGAATACTTTTTGTGCGCCAAAAAAACTAAGTAACGACTTTGTTCAACAATATCTAGTGATGGGCGATTTCAAAACACTGCTTCATGAAGCTTCAAAGCTTTACGAATCTTTTGTTTCAAATCAGTGGTTTGGAGCAAAACTGACAAAGTCACGTGATTTCAGTAAACAAGGCTTCGTTATGTCATAAGTCTTTCGAAACTTCAATGGTTCACCACTGGGGGGCGCGACTTTGGCAGTTTGATTCACACTTTGAACCACTGATTCGAAACAAAAGATTCGTAAAGCTTCGAAGCTTCATGAAGCAGTGTTTTGAAATCACCTATCAATAGATATTGTTGAAAAAAATCGTTACTTTGTTTTTTTGGCACACAAAAAGTATTCTCGTCGCTTCATAACATTAAGGTTGAACCACTGTAGTCACATAAACTGTTTTAAATATGTCTTTAGTAGCTTTCTGGGCATCGGAAAGTGTTAATTATCTTGCTGGCAATGGAGGCGTCACTGAGTCATCAGATTTCAACAAAAATATCTTAATTTGTGTTCCGAAGATGAACGAAGGTCTTACGGGTGTGGAACGACATGAGGGTGAGTAATTAATGGCAGAATTTTCATTTTTGGGTGAACTAACCCTTTAAGAAATTATTCATTATTTGACTGGATTGCCATTTTGCATTTTTACAAAAGAAAAATGAAGATAACTGGATGCAACTCACATAAAACTCAGCACTAAAATGCTACGTACTTATTTTTAGAGTTAGATAACCTCAACAGATGTTCATTGGATGAACATCATTTGTTTGAAGCAGACAGCTTTACATTGCCTGCCACATCAACTCTATTTTTCATTTCAATCTTTAAATTAGAACAGCCCCCAAATAAGAATCAGCTAAAGACAGAGACATAAAACAACAGAGTTCTGAACGAGATATAAACTGTTTTTTCAAAGATTTACTCTTTACTCACAGTGTGTGGCACATCTAATTTATTTTATGTCTCTCCAACTTCGACAAAATATGTTTACACTTCTTGTCATCATCTCTCATTAATAAGGTAAATGTCAGAGGATTTGTATATGCATGCAGAACTGGTGATGAAATGCCTGAAATAATCAAACACTCTTAAACAGGCACTTTAAAATACTGTATAAAGATTATAATGTATTGTATAAAGATCCTTTAAAAACATAAAGATTCATAACTATTTCAAATAATGTTCATAACGTTCCAACCTGAGAGGATTGCTTATGATTTATGATTTCTGTGGGACAGATTAGCTTGTACTTTGCTGCCCCCTAGCATCAAAACTTGTTCGAGTATACAAAATAAAGACACAAAAAGAAAGACATTTACTAATAATCTCAAACTTCATTGATATAATGCAACATCTATCCATCAAATTATATGTGAGGTCAAAGAGTATAACATAAAAACATACTACAAGTATAAGTATAAATACTACAAGACAACTTATCAAATTCAAAATAACGTTTAAAATATTGTATCATTCTATTATATTATGTTACTTTATTAGAGTTCAAAATATCAAACTGAGAATTCAGTTGTGTCTGGTTAGCTATAACAAAAGTGTGTCATGCCTTTAGATTTCAGTACCTTCTCATAGGTCAGGTGCACACACCTAGTTTCCTTTACTGATGACAATGGCTGCGCTTCCAAGCAGTTTTGCTTTGGTCACCCCTGCCATGTTTGTGACTCTGCTGCTGTCTGGTACACTCCTGAATAAAAGCCTCCAGTTGTGTGTCCGTCCTCAGCTGAAAGGCTCCATGGTCCCTGAAGGGGTCTAGTGGGAGGTGATATGAACTGGACAGGTTGGTCATTTCAAAATCTTCTTGGCAATGTGTGGGCATGGAAGTTCGCCTCATAAACAATCGCTGTTGAGCCTTGCCATCTTCCGGGGAAGTCGTATTTAGTTGGCCAATCTTGTTTGTGCCAGACCGAATTACTTTCAAGGATCTTTGGGATTGTTTAGGAGGAGAGTGAGGTGTCAAGCAGGTCTGCCTGGACTGTAAGGAGCTCTGAGGGTTGAGGTCAACGCTGTGGGTTGTGAATGGGGCAAGGATTTCAGACGTTTTTTTGGTGGTGTTTTGAAATGATGGCTCTTTGGCTGAATCAGGTCCCCAGGCATCTCGTACTCTGGCATTCAGCTCCATGTTGGACCTGGCCCGATCACTGTACCAGCTCTGCTGGCAGCTGCCGGCCCTTAGTAGAATTAGGTCAGGGGTCATGGGGTGGTGAGGACCTCGTTTTCTCACCCTGTCTCTGGCCGCCTTCTCACTCTGCCTGAGTACTGAGCGTTTGGTGTCATCAGTCTTCTTATCTTTAAATAAGAAATCCATTCTCATATTTCATGCATGAACTTTCATTTAAAACTATAGCGTTCTAATTATTATGTTTTACAAAACACTCGCATATCAAATTATTTTGATTAGGTTAATCTCTTACCCAAGTTCATGGTGGCAGTGCTTGGTGTGTGGCTGACTCTGTTTTTAAAGTCCTTGTATCCACTGACAGGCCTGCCCGCTGAGAGAACAGATCGGGGCCTGTTGAGGCACTCAGACTGCAGATTAATGGAGGCCCTGCTGTGACGATAAGCCTGAAGCTGACTCCACGTTGACGCCCTTGTGGACTCCTGCTGAGTATCTTTAGGTACAAAAAACATCAACGTTAGAGTTGGCATGAAATGAAAATTCAATATATTTTCTAAATGCATGTTATTGATCTTATTGTGAATGATTCATCCGTAAGTTTCTTTCTTTCTTCTTTTTTTTTAAAATGATGAACACGTAATGTTTAATCAAACCCCAACCATTTCTTACAATCGATTGCAAGCTCACGTTCAGATTCAACTCCATCCAGTAAACAATCTGTGGATTGAACCAAGTCACTGCCCTACATTTTTTTCCTCAGACACTCAGATGTGTCACAATATGGAAAAATGGAAAAGATCTGTTGCTTCTTCACTTTAAAGATGAGAAAACAGTAAGTGAAGGAGATGGACCACTCATATAAAAATGAAAGAGAGAAATCATAATGCTTAAAGGGGTCATGAAATGGATTTTTTTATTATTTTAATTTGTTCCTTGAGGTTCACTTATAATGTTAATGAAGTTTTTTGCACAAACCCCCCAATATATCTGCGGATGGTTCATTCTGACCCTCTTTCTAGGAAACAGTATTAAATCTCACTCGCTATTGCATTCGAGAAAGTGTTTTGAAAACATTATCCATATTAAATAATTTAAGACAATTGTAGCTGCTGTTATTGTATCATAATAAATATAAATGTAATCTTGAAAAACAATTTTAGAGATTTCGGTCTTTCCCCATTCTAGTACATAGGAGCAGCCAAGGTGATACCAATATGGCCGCCAAGTGAACTGACGTGTAAACGGGAGTGTTTGGGAAACGCGTTTGGAAACCAATCATTATTTTTGTCATTGATCCTTGTTGGGGATGCTAGTACAGCAGAAATGACAAACTCCCCTTTTAAGCATGTTGAATGTCAGCCACATTAGCTAATTCTTTGGCAAGACAAAACTATTTAATAAACAATGCATTTGTTCAAATATTCATTTAAATACTTATTGTAATTCATAATCCACTGAGAGTCAAAATTAGAAATTACATTCTGTACATAAATTAGACTATAGTCTATAGGGCATTTGAAAGGTGGTACCTCGTGCATGCTGCATACTGGGAGTTGAGAGGCTCTTGAAACGGTGGAAACGACTTTTTGGGCTGGGTGAACCCCTTTGAGTCATCTGTTCAGCGCTCTGAGGCACATTCTCAAGGGAGATCTGGGACCGTTCAAAAAAAGGACTGGCAGAGTAGTCCCAGTGAACCTCAGCGAACTGGAGCATCAGAATACTGCCTTTGGTGTTTACAACCACACTGACAGCATGACAGAAATCTTTTTCAGATAATATAACATTACAAGAAAGAACAGCATCATTAAATTGTGCTCATAAAATTGAGTAATATGTCCGGACACAGGGTAAACTCACGTGTTGTGGTGTGTGTGTAGAGAAAGGACAGGGCATTGCTTCATGTTTGTCCTTATAACTCTCAGGCAGTCTCCATTTAAGAAGTTGAAGATCCGGATCTTTCCGTCCATGCAGCCAGTAATGATCCGCAGGAACAGGAAAGACATGGTCAACACCTCTCTAAAGATAATAATAGAGAGTAGGCAAGAGATCAGATCATTTATGAAAGTGCAGAATCATGCTATTAAAAGTTATTGATTAGAATGACCAGCTGTACGGTCACTGGTTGGTTTTGTTACTTTGGATGCTGGAAGGTCCTCAGGCATTTTTTTAAGCTAGAGTTGGTGCTCCATGCTTTGACCTCCCCATCTGAACCACCAGAGAGGATATGCCACTGATCGAAGCACAGACACAGCACTGCACCCTGGTGACCACTGATTTGCTGTAACAAGGAGAGAGTATTCAGTAGTTGTTTTATGAAGAAATGTGGCCGAAATTCATTTGAGGACAGGAATGCCAATGTCATTATGATTAATTCTTTAAATCAAAGATTTTCTGAGATTACTGTTTTTTACGATTGCTAGAACACATTTCTCAATATTTAGGTCACATTTTCAAAACTTCACACAATGAGCACAGCAGAAGTCTATGTGGGGTAAACTGTGGATCCTTTACCATTGCTTTGGGACAAAATGCATTCAATGGCTACTTTTCAAAAGACACAAACACTACCAAAACTCTGTGTACTTGCAGGCCAATTTGCACTTGCTTACATACTCTTTTCAAAACTGTTAAACTTAAGTACAAAACCTAACATAATACAAAACTGAGTAAGACAGCAATTTGAAACATTTCTTCAGTAATGCCATATTGAAATATATTCAGAATCTAAAAAAAATTAAATATTATCAAAACATTTAGATGAAAAAGGGAAAATTAGGATTAGGATTTTGTACTGCAGTGTAAACATGGATCAAGTAACATATACATGCTTGTGTTCTGGACATGATCACTGACTATCTCTCTCACCCTTGTAAGTGATGCCGTCTCCATGCTCCATATCCTGATCTGACCTCCAGCACAACTACTGACCACCAGAGTTTCATTAATCTTCACACACATGATTGGTTTAAGGTGTCTGAACTTCAGATTCTCAACACACTTCCCCGTCAGTAGGTTCCACACTGTGATTAATACACACATAGACAAATACTTTTACAAGCTATTAGCTTTGGTCTTTTGGTGTATTTATACACCCCTGGAGCAGACAATATGCTAATGATGCCACTTTTTTCTGATCCTGCCAGAGTAGCAATTGTGCATTATTTGGTTCAGGACAACACACAACAAAAATATTAAGCAGCACAACCGTTTTCGATGTTGATAATAATAAGAAATGGTTCTTGAGCAGCAAATAAGCATATTACAATGATTTCTGAGGGAACATGTGTGTCACGATCACCATCTGTTTCTGTTACAATCCTGTCAGTTCCCGGACTACATTTCCCATCATCCCCCCTGTCAATCACATGCACTCACTCCACCAATCATCTGTTGCCACATACAGCCATGCACACTCCACACTAATCACCACACCCAGCTGATACGCATTACCTGGACTATAAAGGACTCATACACACACCACCTCACCGCGAAGTCTTGATTACCCTGTGTGTCATTTCCGAGCGTTATATCCTGTCTGCCTGTCGTTACCGTTCCTGTCTGTTACCTGTTATTGACCCGTTGCCGCCTGTCCTGACCCTTGCTTTGTATACCGACCTGTGAGTGATATCTGCCAGCCCTGACCTCCGCCTGTACCTGGATTACGACTCTGCCTGTTCCTTGCTGTTCCTGTTTGCCCCTGATTTACCCAGCCTGTACGACTATGCTCACTTTGAATAAAAGCTTGCACATGGATCTCTGCCTGAGTCCCGTCTCGTTACAATGTGACACAGGAATACATTTTATTTTAAAATGTATTAAAATAGAATTATATTAAATTGTAAGAATATCTCACAGTATTACTTTTAGTTGTATTTCTGATCAAATAAATACAGCATAAGAGACTTCTTTCAAAAACATAAAAAAATCTTACCGACCCCAAACTTTTGAACAGAAGTGTATGTTAAGATGGCACATATTTTCCAGAAGTTTTCAAAATATCACTTAATTTCATTTCACTTTTTTTTTTATTTACAAAAATATGTAAATCTAATCAGGCCTCAAAAATAAAAATAAATTAGCTTTTGTTTTGCTTAAATTTGCAGACTGAAGATTGAAATGTACAGATCCAGACCCTTATAAAGGCCTGTTCACACCAAGAACAATGATTATTAAAAAAAAAAAACTATAAGGATAAAGGTGTTGTTATCATTATAGTTGTATAAAGTTGTTACTGTTGTATCCTCTGTGTTATCGTTATAGTTGTTTTGTGGACTTCCCTATTCTCATTAGAACCATTATTAATGATTTTTTTTTTATAAATCTATAGATATAGTTATTGTCCTAAGTGTAAACGGACCTTAAGGTATATTACAGCTCACAATTGCCTACCTCTAACTCTACAATCTTTGGCTCCAGACACCAGTCTATCCCCATACAAATCCAGGCAGTTTATAGTGCCAAAATGTCCATGAAAAATCATTGTACATATGCCTGTCTTCAGGTTCCAGCACCTTTGAAAGGAGTACAGAAATAAAGCACAACATACTTTACCACTGTCTATGATTTTAGTTTGTTAAACAATCATAGTAATGTCTGACTAACCTGATACTGAGGTCATAACTGGCGCTGATTACCAAGTCTCTCTCTTCACAAACCAGAACTGCTCTTACACTACCTGCATGTCCCTGGATCACTAAAGGATCCTCTTTGGGTGACGCAACATGCAGTAACTTGATGGTACGGTCCCTGGAGCCAACCGCCACAAACTGCCCCCCAGCATAATGCAAAACTCTACTGGGGTCTTCTCTATATGGAGAACATGACAGGAAGTTCTAAAACTATGATATAATATATGATAATTACTCATATTTAATACATCTATATAATTATTAAATGTATCGTATAGTATATTCCAACATGTTTTCTACAGAAATTCTACCTTTCCAACAGGACCAAGATGTTATACACTCCACAGTATACGTTGCGTTCTTCCATTTGGACTGTTTTAGTTTTAAAGCCTTTGTAGACAGAATCCAAATCCTGCTCTTGTGTCTAAAAACACCAAAATAGTCAAATTTATAAGTTTATTAAGTTTATAATGCATATTAAATATATATATATTTCTGTCATGACAACTCTCAGAGTGTTTAGCATGGTAATGGATATGGCAATGTTAATATGTTTGGTCTATGTTTGGAACAGATCTGCTTTGCTGCTGCTGTTATTGGTGCTGAAGAGCAAGTACATGATTTGCTACTGCCAATACACGACACACTGATGTGAGCAAACAAGACATGCTGCTCCTATAAAATATAGCATACATGAATTACCTGTAGCAGATCTATACAGGTGGAGCTGGAGGGTTCCTGAAAGTGTGCAGCAAACTGCTACGGCAAATGCCGACGAAGTATTTGAAAGCAGCAAGCTCATTGGCTGCTGATACAGCAGGAATCAATAAGCAGTGCCCTACAGAAAACTATGTGATTGCAAGTAGATTGAGTTAAGGTGCCATTTAGAGTTTCATGACAGAACTTTGTGTATATGTATATGTATATGCAGAGTGCAAAAAGAGGCTTTTTGTACCAGCTTATGTTTGGGGAAAGATTCTCCATGCTGAAAGTGCTTATGCCCTTCACTGATGGGCACTTTAACCTCACAGATCTTAGCATAAACAGGGTTGACCTTAGATGTTGAGTTACCCTGAAAATGAATACAAATGATCAGAACTGTAATATTTAGAACACAGTTACACAAACTACTTTCATGTGACAAAAACACAGACAGATTTTATTAAACTAACCAAAATGATCACACTTACGATATTAATATGTTTTATCCTAAGCAATTTATAGTGCATTGAAGGTATAGAAATTATCAGTAGACTGTGTGTTCCCCGGGGAATCGAATCCATGCATTTGCCATTGCTAACACCATGTTCTACCAGCTGAACTGCAGGTTATATGGTGACATATTTGACCTCTTTGAGATAACAAAATAAACTATATATATATGATTTTTGACATGATATATTACTTGCAGAATCATGGCCTGTTTCTCAACACTCTTCTTTACTTCCATCTCAGTTAAGATCTCATCAGTTAGGCATTGCCAGTGCTTGGACACACACCTGCAGCTGTACAGCGAGACCTTATCCAAAAGCCCTAGAAGAGTAAATGACAAAAAAATCTGTAAAACAATACTAAAACATATAAATTATGTCTGAATAACTGAATATTTTAGGGATGTCGCTATTTTTAGGTTACCTTTATTATGAAAATGCATAATTGCATAAAGATAATTTATATTAAGATACATTTAAGTCATGTATGGCAACTAAAACTAAAATACAAGTACTTCTGATAATAGTAATTTTCCCTAAAATTTCTAAATTAGTAATAGATGGCCTATTGAAAAGAAATCGGTTGCTATTAGCGAGGTTTAGGTTCATTTGCTAGGTCTTGTAAAGTATCTTTTGAGTCAACCTAACTCTCTTGTCCATTGGCAGTAAAGTTGTTTCAATAGCAGCACAAGTCTGGACTATTTCACTGGTCTGAAAAGAACAACACAGTGATGCTTACAACAGACATGAACTAAGCATGCACTCATATAACAATAAGTGAAACAAAGCATCTAAATTAATAAGAACCAGTCAAGCTCAGCTTGTCACACCTGAGAAAGAGAAAAGAAAGAAAGAAAGAGAGGCCATTGTTTCTGTTTTGAAAAATAAAAAGTAGTTATTAATTTGATTTCTTTTTTAATTGCTGGGAACTATGACAGACATTATGCAGAATTGATGTCAGAATTAGGTCTAAAACTAATCTGTTTATACCTAATTCTGACATTAAGTCTAAACAAACTCTTCATAGACAAGAGGGAAAACTAGACTTACCCAAAATTATCTTTGCAATGTCGACTGGCAGTCTTCGAATAAAATCTTTGTGACGACTGACGCCTGACATTGATTTTGACGACCTGGGCACGACGGTGAGGGCAGGATCAGGATCATCAGAACTGTCTGAGTCTGAATCTCTGCCTTTTCTTTTGTTCCAGGGGTCTAAATTCTGCGTGTCCAGCTCAACCTCATGACAGACACTCTTGAGAGATTTGGCATCCTTTACTGTATAATAAATGGGTGACTTTAATAGATCCAACCACTTACAAATATAAATATATTTACTTTTTTAAAATAAATATAAAATATCTAACCATTTATGCAAAAAAGTCAAGGTTTCCATTAAGCAGCAATGTTTTTAACATTAAATGTTTTTTGAGCATCAAATTAGCACTTTAGAATGATTTCTGAATGATCATGTGACCCTGAAGACTGGAGTAATGGTTGCTGAAAATTCAGCTTTGACATCACAGGAATAAATTACATTTTAAAATACACTGAAATAGAAACCAGTTATTTTAGATTTTATTAATATATTTCACAATGTTGCTGTTTTTACTGTATTTTTGAACAAATATGTAGCCTTGGTGAGCAAAACTTTTAAAAATCTTACTGAACCTCAAATTATTGAACAGTAGTTAGGTTTTTACCTGCAGAATCATGGCCTGGTTTATATAAATATAAAAATATTTACTTTTTAACATAAATATAAAATATTCAATCACTTATGCAAAGAGCTCACTACTTACTCTGTTCTGAGTATTCCTGTTTTGAGATATCTGTTTGACTGCCCTGCTGAGCTTCTTGAGGCAGATCAGCTGGCTCATATATAGTACATGCTTTGATGAGAAGATCCAGATCCGGGTGGTCATCTGAATGGTAAGAGAAGCGTGTCTCTGTAACTGGGAGATCTGCAAAATTATTCATAATCAGACAAGATATCACATTGATAAATTTATTCAAAAGGAATAGCTACATTTTTTAAAAAGAATCGCTACATTTATTCAAAAGGAATTGCTCCATTTTCAAAAAAGAATCACAATTTTTTTTTCAAAATGACTCACTACATTTTTCAAATAGAATCACTACATTTTTCAAAAGAAATCGCTACATTTTAAAAAAAGATTCGCTACATTTTTCAAATCGAACTGCTTCATTTTTAAAAAAGAATCGCTACATTTTTCAAAAAGAATCGCTACATTTTTCAAAAAGAATCGCTAAATTTTTTCAAAAAGAATTGCTACATTTATCATTTATTCACTAAATTTCTTTCTTTTGCTGAAAAGAAAAGAAGATATTTTGAAGAATGTCGGTAACCAACAGTTGCTGGGCTTCCATAGTATTTTTTTTTCCAATACTATGGAAGTCAATGGGGCCCATCAACTGTTTGGTTACCGACATTCTTCAAAATATCTTCTTTTGGGCTCAGCAGAAGAAAGAAATTCATACAGGTCTGGAACAACTTGAGAGTGAGTAAATGATGACAGAATCTGCATTTTTGGGTGAACTATCCCTTTAAAAACCTTCAATGTATCTGATAAGAACAAAACTGTTTACAGAACTATAGTATTGTGGTACTTCATGTACAAGCTTTGATAAATATTTTAATATAAGTGCCATTTCTTTTTGTTTAAATGTGATTAATGTGATGCATTTTATTATGATTATTGTACAGTTGGTGATATTATGCGCATTCTTACCAGTATTGCTGAACTGTAGAAAGTTGTGTTTCTCCCAAACAATCAGGACACGCACCAAATTTGCTAACATGTGCAAAAGAGGGGTGTCACATAAAGACAAGAGCCCCAGCACATACTTGGACTTGGTCCAGTCTGGGCTCTTCCTAAACCATTCCCAGGTTTCCAACATATCCATTCCATGCAGTTTTGTGTCCAGAGCTCCATCCATGCTCCATGTGATGTCCTCGGGCTTGCTGGGCAGGGCTCTGGACCTGGCATAGGTGAAATCTTTCCCTGATGTCACCTGTAAAACACTCTGAAGATCCTCCAGGATTTGAAGATCGTGGCACCTCACTAGGATGCCAGTGAGGAACCTCTTCTGAGATGCTCCTCCAGCCTTATTCATCCACTGGGTGTAGTGGTGCAATTTCTCAGAGAGGACACACGACTGACAGCGTCCACAAATGTTGAACTCAGGCTCTTTTTTACAAGACCATTTGAGCACTGAATCGCCAGCTTCTCCCCTTAAACATTTTACTTCAGTCATCTTAATAGTCTAGAAATGTGCAGATCCATTTAAATGTGCTGGTTTAAAAACAAAACAGGTAAGGATTTATAAATAATATAAATTATTCGATCTACTAAACTGTCTCAAACTTCAGTTGCACCCTCCTAGACACTTCAAGCTAACTTACGACGCTTGTTGCCGAGCAACAACAACAGAAGCACTTCAGTTTACATTTATTTAGGAGACGTTTTTTTTTTATCCACACACAATAAACGTATCCTAAGAAGACTGTAATGTTAGGAAAAATGCTGCAATATTAATAACGTTGTAGCAGTTTCAACAGTGCACTAAGCCCAGTAAAAAGAAAAGAAAAAACTAATTGTTTACTTTAGTTTCCGTTGAGAGATTTGTCGTTGATGGCTGTTAAGCGTTCGCGGAAGTACAGTGTCTGAATATGAAATATAATCTTGTTAATTATGGTTTTACATTAAGCAACAATATATAACATGTGGTATTTGACGAGAATAGTGGCTAGTACCAGAACCTATTCATCACAGTAACGCGAATCTTTTTGAATCACTTCACTAAAATAGATTCATTCAGAATAGTTCAGAAATATGAGGTGACGAGTCATTAAAAGTGATTCATTGAATCATTCACTCAACTGATACGTTACAAAACACCAATCCGATCGAACTCGTTTTAACTTTTATTAAAATTTTAATAATTAGTCTTTCAGCACCATAAGCGCTTTACTTAAATAATTGTTAAGTCACATAATTTACCTAATTGTATGGTCATCACTCTTCAGTCATTACACTTTTCCTCTCCTTTTCTTGACATTGACGAACTGAATCGACGTTGATGAACCGTTGCTAAATTTGAAACCGCATACTAACATATTACTCTTACTATTTCTGCCATAGAAAGATATACAATCGCAGTACGAGTCAGTATAGCCTACTTACTAGTATGCGGTTCCGAATGCAACGGACGTCTCTTTTCAATCAGTGACGCTCCGAATCGCGTTAAGATTCGAATTACTGAATCGTTAAAAACGGGGGCGTATTCGTTCAGTAGGTCCAACCATATACATAATAAATACTAAAGACTAAAATAATAAATAAATGTTTAATAAAAATAAATTATAAGTAAAATGTATGTTATTTCTCCAACCAATAAAATGCTCACAGCCCGCGCTCGAAGCAGTCACGCGCTTAGCAGACGATTTGTATTCGTAAACGAGACGCCAGTAAAACAAGCGGTGAACAGACTTCATCTGCCGCCTGACAAATTCTGAAGTTTCCACAGGAATTATTGCATTTTATCGGATGAATGAGTCGGAAGATATCTAGTTAATTATAATTCATCAACGCCAGCTAAGTAATATATATGATTAAGCTCGAGGATTAATAAGATGTGCGCCGCCCGGGAATCGAACCCGGGTCGCAAGAATGGGAATCTTGCATGATACCACTACACCAGCGGCGCGTGTTGTATGGGTGAACATGATTGCGATGAACCTGCCTTTCCTTTCCAGTGAGTCTAAATTTCTATTCAATCAGGAATGTGGTTTAGTAAATTGCTACACAGTGAACAAGACAACATGCAATATGAATTTAAGTACGACTACAACATGCATTACAGTAAAACATACTACTACTACTCTGAAACATAATACTAATACTGTACCACCCATGCAGGGTGGAATAAAGGGATGAACATGAAATATAATAAATATACATATAATATAAAAAGACAGTTTTGATTTGGAATGTACTAAATATTTTTTATATTAAATTTGTAAATAAATAGTTAGTTAAACTTTTACGCCTGATTTTGTCTTAAACTGTGTGTGTTTTGCATCGTGTTGTCCAGGGTACAAATTCGCATCTTTCTCAACACCAGAAGTTCTTCATAATGACCACACGATGTCACTATAACTCTTCGCACCGCAGTGGAATCTTCAGCTACTGTGCAAGTGA
>RJVU01067793.1:9319540-9488748 GCA_003731715.1 Anabarilius grahami | reverse complement strand
CATTGTTTTTATTATATTATATTAGGCTAAAATATATTATATTATATTATATTATTCAGTATAAAACATCTTGCCCCTTTGAGATTTACAACTGTAAATAAAGAAAGGGAAAATGTGTTTTAGTGGGGTTTTCCCCATTTACAAATGCAATTTGAAATTATATGTTGGTAGAATCAAATAATATCAGTGACTAAGAGTTTCTAAACACTTACATCACAATTTTTCCAGCAGGCCATTGAACCTAACTGAAATAGCTTGCTGTCTGTATATGCAAAATTAAGCTAAACAAAACAAATTTATGCAATTATGCCTCCGGACAGACAGAGTAAAGCATTTGTTCCCCTTAGTGTAGATAATACAGATGGTATTTGTTTCAAACTATTTGTTTGTTTTTTTTTGCTTCCAGTTATTTATTTCAGTAGAAACTGATAAGAGCATTTCTGAAGAAAACAAAACTGCTCCTTTTTCCCTTTTCTTCCCCTTTAATTTACAGTTTCTTTTAAATTACATCTAGTCATGATATTTTCAGATTAATGAGCACTGTCTTTATTTTGAGAAACACAATCTCCCATTGATTCTTCCCAACAGAGAGTTTGTTACATGTTAGATTCGACAGCATTGTTGCTTTGCGGTCTGAAGCTTTTTCCTCTCCTAATGCAAATCAGTGGTGTTTTCCATTACTACTGAATGTTATCTGCTGATATTCACCAGAACGGATCACACACTGCAAGGACCATTCACATCAAATGGTGAGATATTAGTGTACTACAGCTACAGACGGGTGACATCTTGTCAAACCATGGAAAGTATGAGTGCAGAGCATCCTGTTTGAGAAGAAGCAACTAAAACGGCACAGTGGTGGTTCAAATAGAGACTAAATATATGAAGATGAAGAGTGAGTGGCATAGACTTGTGCATGGTGAGAGAGGAAGGAAGATGGAGTGACAGAACAACAAGAGGAGACGACGTGGTAGCAGTTTCTGCTGTATGAAGAAACAGTTCAGTTGCAGGTCCGACCTTTAACAGGAAACGGCAACTTCCGCACCATAAATGAAACACTGCGCTCCTAAACATGAGACGTTTGTGAAGACTCAACACTTGTGTCCATTTAGGCGTTTGACTCTTTGATACAGCACACAAGAAAAGCTGTAAGCATCCTACTTACATTGCTTGTGTTTTGGAGAGCTGAATAATCAGGTGAGGAGTATCTCATGTAAAGGAGTGTAGGTCAGAAACAGCTGTCAAATATGGTACCAGTCCAAGATGGGGCATCCACACAGGGGGAAAATCTACTTCTTCCTCCTAAAGAGGTTAGTAAAATTCATGGCTATTTAAAAATCTTTTTTTTTTCTTTTTTTTTTTAATGGTGTCAAAACGTATTTTGAGTCTAAAGCCTGATATGTTGCTTACGTAGTGGTATTGACATGTCAAACAGTGACAGCAGGGTCCTGCAGTGCTATATTTTAAAATATTTTTTATAATTCTTCGGGTTTAATGACCTCATATTTATTGAGTGACAATATTTGTACTTCTGAAAACATAATTTATCACATATTTTGAGCTATTATTAACTGCAAAAATGCCAAAATGTGATTGGAAATGGTAGAAAAATGTAATGGTGGCCAGTTACAGATTAAAAACATTTTAAACATATTAACCTAAACTACTGAAACACACAAACACACACACACACAGGTTAGGTTTTGCTATCTTCGTGGGGACTCTCCATAGATATAATGATTTATATACTGTACAAACCATATATTCTATCCCCCTACATTAAACCTATCCATCATGGAAAACTTTCTGCATTTTTACATTTTCAAATAAGCATCATTTAGTATGTTTATTAATCCATTTCCCTCGTGGGGACCGCATATACACACACACAATATATTCACAATATTACAGTTGATAATCACAGCCACTGGTTTCTTTTCCAGGGACACACATAGTTCCTTTATTTCTTTTTTCAGTAAGATTAAGCCATCTTTACTCATTACACACTAGGAATGTGTCACAGAAACCCATGATTGTGGGTCACTATGATGAGGTTTCCTTATTGCTAATAATAAGGAAGTACAGAGCACAGCAGAGAGGACAAGTCAACATCGCATATTTGCATGGGGATGTTCCATAAAAATCTTGATATCTTATCACATATGTGATATTATATATTGTGTGATTTTATATCTTGGAATAATTAGTAACAGACAATCATATGATGTCCTAGTGTTTGAATTCATTTAGTAACCATTTCAGTCTGTTTCTATGGGCCATCTCCCGCAATACACAAGAGACTGTCCATTAATTTCCTTGGCGATGATTTTTCTGAGGTCGGTCGCCAGGTTTTTTCCCAACCTCACACACGCATTCACACCTATGGGCAATTTAGCAGCTCCAATTTACCAAAACCCACACAGACAAAGGGAAAACATGCGAACTCAACACAGAAATCCAGGACTCGAACCAACGACCTTCTTGCTGTGAGGCGATAGCACTACCCACTGAGCCACTGTGCTACCACTTATGCTTAAATACATGCTGGCAAACAACAGAAGTACTGTATTTGGATGTTGTTTCTATATTGTTAACAATGCTTTTGTACATTTATTATTAATTACTTTCTTTGTTTTATTTGTTTTTATCTGTAGTCTCACAATGAAAGTGGAGGGTCCAGTCGGATCCGACAGAGGCAGGTACTGTATGGCCTCTTTCTTTCTTTCTTTCTTTCTTTCTTTCTTTCTTTCTTTCTTTCTTTCTTTCTTTCTTTCTTTCTTTCTTTCTTTCTTTCTTTCTTTCTTTCTCATTGAATTTAATTGAAACTCTTGTTCCCCTTTCAGTCCTCCCCTGCACGGAGAATTGGCATGACCAGAAAACTAAACAGAAAGGTAAGGAATTATTCCTTCTGTAATCTTTTTTTTTTTTTTTTAGTTTTTGAAGGGGTTTTAAAACTCTATCTATAATATTTAAATAAATTATTATATTTGCCATATCTCCAAGGATTTCAAAGACTCTGAGAACCCAGAGGAGGGTGAAAAGAGACATAAAGAGAAGGAGGTAATGATTCACCAGAGTTGGATAACTTCAAGTATTTTCCTGTGAGCATTGTGGAATAATGACTATTATTGTTCCTGTAGCTCAAACCGCTGTACAAGGAGCTTCTGTACACAATCACTCATAGTTTAGGAAGACCACACACAAAAGAGCAATACAATGCCAAGCAGCTTCAAGACTATATCAGAGAGGTAAGACAACACACACTTCTGGATTTTTTGTAGTCTTGTAGTTAAATTATGGTTAACATAAATTATGTCTTAAATATTCATTCTCCAACAGGCATTCTCCATGACAGAGGCAGAGCATAAAACCTTGAGTGAAAAAGTCCAGAGCTCGTTGGTAAGAATAATGTCACAAATTACATAAAATTATTATATAATCTCCTGATGTGTCACATATGTGTAATCTATAAGGCATAATGTACAGCTAGTCATTACTGCAAAATAATCCAGTCAGGGTGATCAAGACCCCCGGAAAGAATTATGTGTGTACGGAAAAGCATCTGCAAACAACTTGACAGGTGGCAAGATTGCAAGAAAAGCTTGTTATTTTTGCCTGTATATCATTACATTTCTTAAGTTGTTATTTTTGAATTATGTACATTTCTTCATGACTAGGCACCGATCTACTGCCTCATGGTTACAGTGAAACAAGCCAAGGGAATTCTGGGGAAGGACATTAGTGGTATGATTTTATCTGCTTTTTGTTGAACGTGGGATGTTCATTTTATAGTATAGTGTAATAAACATACAAAAACATATTGGATTTTTTTTGCATTTTTAAAATAGCTAATATCCAGACAACCTCTTACATGTATCTGACCTTCTCTACATTTTTGTTAACAGGATTCAGTGATCCGTACTGCCTGCTGTCGATCCTAGAAGACAAGGATTCTCATGGTAGTGGATCATCCAATAAACCTCAGAAAGCAGTAGTGCGGGATTCAGCTAAGGGGCAGGTGTTGCAGACTACCATAAAGAAACAGACTCTCAACCCCATCTGGGACGAGACCTTCAAACTGTGAGTACGCAAAACTTTTATAGAAAGTATTTTACCACAACTTGTTGACGGATCATTTGGGCTCACCGCTTGCTCCTCTTTTACAGAGAGTTTGAAGACATGTCAAATGGCAATTTCCACATTGAGATGTGGTACGTGAAGAGAATTTATTTATTTATTGAGAAATAAGAAATACTGATTGTATTATACTGTATATTTTATAATTCTAAAGGACCTCAGAAATGTTTGTTTTAAAGGGACAAAGATGAGGAGGTGTCACTAGTGCAAAAATTTGATGAGTTTCGCACAAACATCCATGGACTTAAGAGGTTTGAAACATTTAAGGCTTTAAAATAAGCTTTAAAAGCTTTTTACAAATTTAAATAAAAGTTTTATTTTAAAATAAAAGTTTTTCACTTAACTAATTAAAAAAAAACAAAAAAAACAACAAATGGTGTTGGCATTTAATTTAACTTGCTGAGTTTTCAACTGTCTCTTCACAGGATGTTAAAAGATGCCAAAAAAGAGAAAGGCCAGGATGATTTTTTGGGTTCTGTTGCTCTAAAGCTGAAGGTATTCTGCATTACACTCGTTAATGACTGCATTATTATGATTTTCATATCAGAACTGTATCACGACCTGTGCTACCTCAGACACAAAGACTGTTTATGCAATATTTAAATAAATATAATAATATAGAAATCTCACAGAAATCTCAGTCTCTCATATTTCTGTTGCATGGCACGTGCTTTACTGTAAGTATGTGTGTTGTGGGCAGGACCTGCACTGCACAGAGGACACGTGGTATAAACTGGAGCCCCGAACAGAGACATACCCAGACAGAGGACAGTGTCATCTTCAGCTTAAATTCATTCATAAAGAGGTGAAGGCTTTTCTCCTGTGTGAATCAGCAAGACATAGAGTTGTGCGGTACTTAAAAATGGTGGTTTTTGTTTGTGGTTTCTGTTCATTTTAACAGGTAAAGATCGCAAAAGGATCTTCCACTGTGTTGCAAGCACCTTTTTAAAAAAAAGAAGTGTCATTTTAATGTCTTTTTAAAAAGTGAAGTGCAACTGTGTGAAGGACGAAAGCATGTGGCATTATTTTCAGTTCATCTAATGTTTGAGAACTGAACATAAATATTTATGTATGATTATTTATGGCACGGTTATAATCATTAATTAAAAGCAAACCAAAACTATTAAAAACATTGTTAATAAAATTTAAATAAGAGATGACAAACTTGAACTAAAATTTGAAATGTTGATAAAATAACAAATAAATTAAGTTAAGTTAAAACATATTAAAGTTAAGACATATTTGCATATTTACACATTTGCTGTCACAAAAAAGCAGCTAAAATGTTACATGACAAACATTTCTGTGCTTTTGTTCTAGGTCTGTTTTGGGGTCATGTATACAGTAAAATAAAATATAAATGAGAGATGAAAAACTTGAACTAAAATTAGAAATGTACTAAAAATAAATAACTGAAATAAATTAAAGTTAAAACATTAAAATGACTAACTGGAAATAAATAAGATAAAAATATTAATATTTAGAAAAAATAATTTAAAAAAAAGCACATAACAAATGACTAAACATTAAACAAAATTTAAAATGAATACTGAAATAAATAAAAATAAGAATAAAACCTATAAAAAGGTATAAATAATACCAAAGTCATTTCACTCGGCGGCCATCTTTGAAACGCCTCTCAGGCATGCAAGTGCAGCTCCTATCTCTTTGAATGAGGAAACATCAAATTCTCCAAAGCTGTTCGCCAAGCTTTCGATTACATTTAATATTTAAAATCATCAATGAAATCTGACAACAACTGTCTCATAAATTTTGTTTCTAAACTGTCAAGTCATGACAAAAAACGGCATTTTTAGGCTGGATCAAGCTAATGCGCATGCATCTCACTGTTTCTATAGGAACTGGAGCTTCAAACGGCAACTGCAGTGACGCGATAATTTTACCAATCAGCGATTGGCTCTTATTTAGAAGGCGGGACTTGTTCCACCATATCGTAATAATACGAGTGCACAGTATTTCTATATATAATGTCTTTAATAATACTGAAATAACAATGATATGTGGTATGTTATCCAAAGTGAATGACAAACAAAGGGGCAGAGTTATAATCTAGTAACAAATTAGTCTTTCTTACAATCCAATTATTTGTAGACTGGTCTTGACCCCTATGAAATAGACCAAAAATAAGGCCAACTATTAGACTTTTAGTACACTTCACATATAGTTTATTTACTCAGTGTTGACTTGATTGTTTAATCTGATGGTTGAATTATGACTGGCAGAGAGATGAGAACCTGAGTGCTGGACGGAGTCCTTATGTCAACTACTGTGGCATCCTGCAGCAATTTGTTCAAGCTCATATTTCTAAACAACAGGTACATCTTTAACAGAAAATTTATGAAAGCTTTTCTAAAAATGATGAAATATCTTGATAAAACAGCCACTGGTTGTGTAAGCTTCAACAACACTTCCTGCTGCACAATACTGTTTATATACTGAAGAGTTTAAAGCTTATTTAACTATTCGTTTCACAACATTTTCTGAATCTTTCTCTCTTTTTCAATCCTCTAACCCTTCAGGACAGTAACCCGTGGAAGGGAGAGTTGTGTGGGGAGGGGACGGCCCTGCTCGAGTACTACGCCAACCAGAATGACATTTCACCTTTCCTCCAAGACTTGGCGTAAGAACATGTCACATATCACGCTTTACATGTCTGAAAGCAGATGCTGATTTGTGCTTTTTGTACAGATTTAAACTATACACCCAGTTTAGATGAACTCAACAGTGTTAGCGTGCAGTTTAAATGTAATGAATGGAGTACATGCTGACTGAATTTAAATCTCTTTTGCATTTGTGTGGGTTGTTTGTGGGGTTTTACAGGAAGTGGGTGGCATACAGCAAACTTTACCAAAGCCTGGAGGTGGACTCAACCGTGCTTTTCCAGCAGCTAACCAGTATAGAGTATCACTGGGACCAACAGGAACTCCCCCACCAGCAGGTTGGTGATTCTTGTGCAGTTTTTTTCCCCATGTGATGTGAACGTTGACACATACAGCTTTCAGAGTGGGTGTCAATGTACAGAAATAGAAAGTACTTTTTACACTGCATCACAAGCAGGAATGTTGCACAGTGTCACATGATGTGTTCACAGTTTATCACATAAATCATCAGTGTTTTGAACTGATATCATGTCATCAAAGCGTACCGTCATGCTGTGGTAAAGTTGAGCTGTCTTTGCTGTCACAAGAAAGAGGCTAATATGTTACATGGCAAACATTACTTGGTCTGTTTTTGTGTTTTTATACTATATATATCTATAGACGACCGTAAAAAAATTAGCAAAATCCATTACATTGATCAAAAGTGACAAACACATTTATAATGTTAAAAAAGTTTTCTATTTCAAATTTTTTTAAACACCAAATCAAGATGTTAGAATGATTTCTGAAGGATCATGTGACACTGAAGACTGTAGTAATGATGCTGAAAATTCAGATTTGACATCACAGGAATAAATAAAACTTTAAATTATATTAAAATTAAAAAATTAAAAAAATTGTAATATTTTTTCNCTGTAGCGAATCAGTTCGTTCAGACAGTTTAAGTAAATGGACCAGTTATTCATATTTAGTAATTAATTATGTTTATGTTATATATATATATATATATATATATATATATAAATGATTTCTGGCCTAGGAAAATTGACATCTTCACCCTTTATTCAAATATTATAAAACATTATTTCATATTTAGTTGTTTTATTTGCAATGAAATATGCCAAATTGTGCAAACTACATTTTTGACCAGGCAAGAAATCATGAACACATGCAAAAACAAGAGAGAACCAACAAAATATTAATAACTGATTATACTGTGGTCAATATATGCTTTTTCCTGAGAGTTTTTTGTCTTTTTCTTGCATAGCAAAATAAAACCTGTAGCTGTGCACTGTAAAAATGGTAACCAGCAATTGTTACCTTAACCCCTTCAGACCCTGCATCCATTGGAATTTGGTTTAAACCAATAAGATGTTGTGTTTTTATAATATAAGTACTGCCTGGTCACTGATTGGTCCCTGATCTACCAATCACAATGAAAGCATGACTCATAACTTAATCTGATTCAGGTATCACAAAAGACAGGCATGGCTAATCAACTAGACAGGAGTCGGAGAAGCTTCTTTTTATCTTTTATATGCAGATGTTATATTCATAGTAGCATCATCAACTTGCACCTATTTTTATCTTAATAGTATCAAGTGATAATATTCAAAGTTAATTTGAAGATCTTTCGGAGCTGAAAAACACAGGATTTTTTTAAAGTTTGATGTCCATCACAATGGACATTAGGTCTTAATAAAAATAGTTATTAATATTTTTTATATGATTTTATGTCTTCTATGTTGTGATCATAAACTGTCATTCAGTTTTTCATTAGTTTTAGTGAAAAACAGAAACACACTGAATTTGAAATAAGTGCGTACACAGCACCACACACACTCAAACTCACACACATACACATATACACACATATACACACTGATGCCCTGATGCTATATGCTCACAATCATATATTTATCAAAACCAGCAAGTACACACAAACACACCCACAAACACACACAGACACATACACAGATATTCCCATTCACCCAATGCAAGCAACAAAAATAATAAAACAAGTTTTTTGAGAATTCACATTTTCTCTACATTCTTATTGCATTGCTCTTTGTTACAGTATGTGTTATTTTCAAAAATATGACACATTTTTTATTGCTTCAGCCCTGATGTCCATTGTAGTGGACATGAAAAAAATCTAATAAAAAAATGAGCACAAATCTTTTTTTTTTTTAGACTCATTTATACATTAAAGAATAGCAAATATCAAGTGGTTAAAACATTTTTTGCTCAGTGGAACATAATTAATGTCTGAAGGGGTTAAAGAGCTATTTCTGCCTGATTTAACCCCTAAAAAATGGTTTTGTTGGTATAAATTAATGCATATAGGTTGGTTTAATGATGTTACATAATATTTTTGACTTGAATAAAACCAGTTTTAGGTTACCATTTTTTTCAGTGTAGTTTGCCTTTTCTTTCCAGATAATTTTGTCAGATAAATAACTATACCAAGTTTAGTGTTTAATTCTTCTCTCATCTTTGTATGCTAACAGAAACAGGAGCTAGGTGACTCTCTGCATGGGTTTCTGCAGTATGGGCTCTGCTTAGTGTCCAAATACAGGGACATCTATCATCCAAACCCTAAAACAACACCACGGCTACATACACTGCTCCGGTAACACACACAGACTTACATAACATAAGTTAGCCATGAATAATTTGTTTCTATCTATATTGTTTTTATACAAAACTCCCATAAAGTATATTTCTGTTTTGTGTTTATATAGAGTTCTTGTCCAGATTTGTAAGACCCGAGCATTTCAGAAGCTCAATCCTGCTCAATTTGGCTTGCACGTTGAGGTCACAGATGCAGTTGTTGTGAGTAACAAAATATGATTAAAAATGCTTCAATATTCAATATATAGTTCTTACATGTTACAGCACAATAAAATACTTTTTGCACACTTGTCCAAAATAATGTTTTTCTGTGTACATGAGAACAAACTGGCCAGTTTTGGGACTTTATATGATTGACTCAATTTATTTGTGACCCTGGACCACAAAAGCAGTCAAAAATAGCAATAGCCAACAATACATTGTATGGGTCAAAATTATCGATTTTTTCTTTTATTCCAAAAATCAGTAGGATATTAGGTAAAGATCATGTTCCATGAAGATATTTTGTAAATTTCCTACTGTAAATATATCAATTTATTTTTGTGAGTAGATATTCATTGCTAAGGACTTCATTTGGACAACTTTAAAGGCAATATTCTCAGTATTTTGATTTTTTTGCACCCTCAGATTCTAGGTTTCCAAATAGTTATATCTCGGCCAAATAGCGTCCTATCCTAACAAACCATACATCAATGGAAATATATGGAACATAAATTTCTAAAAATTGACCCTTATGACTGGTTTTGTGGTCCAGGGTCAAATATATAAAAGTTTATATATATATTTATACAGTCAAGTGAAAAAGAAAGGACACCCAGGAAGATTATTCACAAGTGGAAAACATTCAAGACAGTTGCCAATCTTTCCAGGAGTGGACGTCCCTCCAGCAATTTCACCCCAAGGCCAGACCATGCGCTGCTCAGAGAAACTGCAAAAAACCCAAGAGCCACACCTCAGACTCTACTGGCCTCAGTTTACATGTTAAATGTTAAAGTTCATGACAGTACAATTGGAAAAAGACTGAACAAGTATGGCATGTTTGAATACCTTGCCAGGAGAAAGCCTCTTCTCTGTAAAAAGAACATGGCAGCACGGCTTAGGTTTGCAAAGTTGCATCTGAACAAACTATGAGATTCTGGAACAATGTCCTTTTGGACAGATGAGACCAAAGTGGAGATGTTTGGCCATAATGCACAGCGCCACGTTTGGCGAAAACCAAACACAGCATATCAGCACAAACAACCTCATACCAGCTGTCAAGCAGGGTGGCGGAGAGGTGATGATTCGGGCTTGTTTTGCAGCCACAGGCCCTGGGCATCTTGGAGTCGTTGAGTCGACAATGAACTCCTCTGTATACCAAATATTCTAGAGTCAAATGTGAAGCCATCTGTCTGACAGCTAAAACTTGGCCAAATTGTGTCATGAAACAGGACAATAATCACAAGAACACAAGCAAAAAAAGAGAAAAGAATCTAGGTGTTTCAATGACCCAGTCAAAGTTTAGACCTCAACCCGATTGAAATGGTGTGGCTAGAGCTATGCACAGACAAAAGCCCGCAAACCTCAATGAAATGAAGCAACGCTGTAAAGAAGAGCGAGCAAAAATTCCTCCAGAACGATGTGAGAGACTGATAAAGTCATACAGAAAACGTTTACTTGCTAAATGTGGTTCCACAAGCAACTGAATCATAGGGTGTACTTAGTTTGTCACACATGGCTTCTCCATTTTGGCTTTATTTTTGTTAAATAAATATTTACACTGTATAATGTAATATAAGTCATGTGTTGTTGTTAATCTGAGGTTGTATTTACCTAATTTTAAGGCCTGCTAAAGACCAGATGACTTTTTATTATGTCCTTACGTATAGATACTTAAAACCGTAGAATTCAAAAGGGTGTCCTCTCTTTTTCACATGACTGTATATATATAATTTAAAACTTTTTAAAGTCTGTTTAGTCTTCTAAGCATGTTCCTTTTCTCCCAGAATGGCACCGTAGAGTGGTTTAACATCAAAAAAGGTTTACATCAGCCCATGACCAAGGTGAGAAACCATGCAGATTATTAAGATTCATTCTACATGTAATGTATATAGAAAATATGTCATTCCAATAATTTTGTGTAAGTTTAGGCTCATGATAAGTGCTCTTTGACAGGATCTGTTAGAGACCGTCAGCGCCCTCTCGCGGTTGATTGGAGAAGTGCAAGAAGACATTCGACTCAGTAAAGATGTGTGGAATAAGGTGTTTGTCAGGTAAGAATAATGAACTCTATATATACTAATGCATATACTATCATTTATAAGGTTGTTTTCTGTCGTAGTTTAGTCATCTTATTTACTTCTAACCATTGAATTTCTTCAGGATGTTGGTGCTGAATATATCTGCTGCTCATTGGATTTAATTTCATTAAGAAACCCTAATCTTCACTATTCTTGAACTTGTTTTTAGGCCATTTTTGTACCACTAAAATGATGGCCAGTTAATTTGATAGCCATTCTTGTCCATCGCGTCACTGACAAGAAGTCTTTATGACTCTCTTTATAATAAAACACTCTCTTTTTTCAGTGCTGTGCAGTTGGATGTTTTCACTGTGGTTTACCATAAACTGGACTCTCTGGTGAGAATCAAGAAATATATATACACATTAAAAACTATTCTGCATTTGTTGTCTGATTAGACTTTTTGTATGTTGTGTGTGTGAACAGCTGGCTGAGGAGTTACGAGCCACACTCTCTCAGTTGGAGAATCAAATGGATCAGCCGCTGGCAAACAGCTTGTTTCCTGTGTATCTCACCTTGCAAGCCATCCACAAAGACAAAGCCTTCTTACAGAAAAGGTCAGATGTTTGCTTGTTGATTTTGCAAAAATGTATTTATTTAAGTGACCGGCAATGCTAAAAGGTGATTCAAATTGTGAACAACTATTACAAAAGTTACAGCATGTAAAATATACACTTTATTCAGTACATATGACTATTAACCTAAAATATTAATGATGAATTTTAAAAGTTTTATTTATCAACTACCCAGCTGCACATTTGATAAGTCCTACAATCGGCTGTAACCTCTGAATGGAACATACACATTATTTTGTGAAGTACTCAAAATCTCTTTAAATCTCAACTCAATATCCCAGCTAACAAAATATGTTCTAAGAACATTTTTACTAACATTTAAAAAATGTTTGGCGAACATTTTACCAAACGAAAAAAACGTTCCATGAACAATAAATAAACAATGTTTTTGTGCTAACTTTTTGAGAACATTATTAAAGACCAGATAACTTTGAACGAACGTTTTATTAAAGGGTTAGTTCACCCAAAAATGAAAATAATGTCATTTATTACTCACCCTCATGCCGTTCCACACCCGTAAGACCTTCGTTCATCTTCGGAACGCAAGTTAAGATATTTTTGTTGAAATCCGATGGCTCAGTGAGGCCTTCATAGCCAGCAATGACATTTCCTCTCAAGATCCATAAAGGTACTAAAAACATATTTAAATCAGTTCATGTGAGTACAGTGGTTCAATATTAATATTATAAATCGACAAGAATATTTTTGGTGCACCAAAAAAACTAAATAATGACTTATTTAGTGATGACCGATTTCAAAACACTGCTTCAGGACGCTTCGGAGCGTTATAAATCAGCGTGTCGAATCATGATTCGGATCGCGTGTCAAACCGCCAAACTGCTTAAATCACGTGACTTTGGCACTCCGAATCATGATTCGACACGCTGATTCATAACACTCAGAAGCTTCCTGAAGCAGTGTTTTGAAATCGGCTATCACTATATAAGTCGTTATTTTGTTTTTTTGGCGCACCAAAAATATTCTCGTCGCTTTATAATATTAATATTGAACCACTGTACTCACATGAACTGATTTAAATATGTTTTTAGTACATTAATGGATCTTGAGAGAGGAAAGTCATTGCTGGCTATGCAGGCCTCACTGAGCCATCTGATTTCAACAAAAATATCTTAATTTGCATTCCAAAGATTAATGAAGGTCTTACGGGTGTGGAACGGCATGAGGGTGAGTAATACATGACAGAATTTTCATTTTTGGGTGAACTAACCCTTTAATGTTACTGGAATGTTTGTTCACAACCTTGAGAGAACCTTGCTACAAAGTTAGCTAAAGTTCTGAGAATGGCTGGGGTATTTCCTGGCTTCCTTAACATCTTTATTACAAACATAAAGTTTTGATTTCCCCTTTAGAGGGAAGTTACTGCAACTCACAAGTTTCCATGAGGACTTCAGAGATGCTCTTCCATACTGGTTAAACAAAGCCTTTAGCACCACAATGGAGAGGGTGGAAAAGGCTGTGCAAGTTGATCAGGTAATAGATAGTAAAGCTCTTCTATTTTTGGTAAAAACTGTTCTTCATTCACATTACATAAATGGCTTGATAAGTTGATCATGTTGACTTGAAGCTCAAGGAAAGTATGTATGCTCACATCATCTCTCTGTGTCTTGTAGTTGCAGCCGCTGCAGACTGGAGCAGTTCCCATCAAGCACAGCTCCTCTGCAGTGGACATTGCAGCATGTCTGCATCCTGTTGCTCAGCTCTGGGATCAGTTGAGCTGGCCTGACCCAGAGGAGGCCTTCATGTTGATGGTCAAACTCACAGAGGTACACACATGCACACTAAAATTGAAGCATTTAATTGAATTGTGGAATGTATAAATATACAGCAGATGTGCATTTTACAATGTGACCACGTTACTCTCTCTTAATGCGTGTGTATTGTCTGTGTTACAGGATGTGTGTAAGATTGCATCAACATACTGTCAGATGCTGAAGGCTCGAGTGAAAGAGCTCTCTGTGGACTCGGATCGAGACAGTGCTATAAAAATGGTGAGATGATGATCACTCATATTCACTGTACCTGTTGCTCAAAATCCTATTCTAAATGTTTCTGTCTATGGATAGTGGTTAGAAACATATATCCTATTCAGACGGGACTGGTTTTGGTGAATTCACGTTTCACAGACATATTGTCACTCCCGTTCGAATCAAAGACATCTTGTTTTTCTTGCTAATCCAGTACAGAATTTTTGTGATGGATGATATTTGCTTCTTTGAATGGACCTTTTTTTAAATGAGTAATTTCCTTGCAAATATTTTGATATCTGGAGTACCTTTATTTTTTTATGCAAATAATGGGTAATATAATGGTTGGTTGACGCCCTGCTAAAATAAATAAAATAAAATAAATGCATATATCCATAGCACATGATTATGTTTAGAAAACATATCTGAATAGTGACATAGATGTAATTATCTTTCACTTTTAGATGTAATTTAAATGTGCATGTAAAATTACTTATTCATTCTATAACTAGTTGTCAGTTAATATGTGGCACATTCAGTCTGGTTTATATAGTAATTTGTATTAACATCTTGTTTTTCTGAGTCTCTCATGTGGTGTGTGGTCTTTAACTTTGCATGGTGTTTTAGTTCGATTTCTGTGACCATCTGCATTATAATTGTAACTCATCATGGTTTATGTATATTTATTTAGCTGTGCGTGGTTGTGAACGATCTAGAGCATCTGCACACCGTTCTGACACGTCTGCCACAGCAGCTAAACTGGGCGGGGCTCAGGGAACGCACGCGACACGTGATTGGAGAAACTCAGTTCCAGAATACACTTCCATCACAGCTGCAACACACACAGTCCCTCCTGAACAGAGAGATCCGTTCTGCAGTTGACACGCTCGGGAAGAAGGTGATTACATCATCAGTGGCATCAGTTGGAGATTATTTAATTTGTCATTTCATAGTTTTGATGGTTTTACTATTTAGAGTACAATAGGTGTCTCCAAACTGGCATCTATACTCAGTGTTGGGGGTAACGCATTACAAATAATGTGAGTTACATAATCAGATTACTTTTACGAGTAAAGCATTACTTTTTCAATTTACAGCAAAGTATCTGAGTAACATTTTCAAATAAGTAACGCAAGTTACTTTGTTTTCCCATTTATTGACTGACAGCTCTCCTGTCCCCATGTTGAGAGAAATCATGAGTAAGTGGTTATTGTAGTTCTGGATTAAATGTGAGCATGCATTTACTCATCTCACTTGCACAAAAACAGATTTCTCAAAATGAATAAAAACAGTGAAATGCAATCTCAGAATATTACACAAACCTGCAATAATTAAATATGTTAAATAGCACAAATACACTTTATGTATTTAATCTCACTTTATTAACCAATGTCTTTGCTGCTGACCTTCAATGATCTAATTCAACCATACTAATAAGCTAAAATGACCTTTTTGTTTTTATTGCTGAAGTAAGCGTTGTACTTTCTTCTCCTATTCGTATGCAATCTAGATTGGCAGCACAACTGAAAGGTTTGTTTGAGCTGTGCCCTCTACTGTACAGGCGTGAATTTGCATTTCCTTCAGCCTGTGGCTTCTTCATTTCACATTTGGTCTGAAAGGGCCTTTACATTTGCCAAAAATAGAACTTTTTTTATTAAAAAACAAACAAACAAGCTAGGCCAGCCCAAGTGAGAAAAAGTAATGCAAAAGTAACAGTCCATTACTTTCCATAAAATTAGTTTACTTTTATGGAGTAATGCAATATTTTAACGCATTACTTTTATAAAAGTAACTTTCCCCAACGCTGTCTATACAGCTCTAAATCCTAAAAATCAAACCTAAAAGATCAGAAAGGTTCTCAGAGCTTGCAGACGTTTTTCTTAACATGGATATTGCTGAACAGAGAAACAGGTAGTGTTATGACCTGAAAAATTATGAAAAAACGTTCCATGAATGATGAATAATAATGTTTTTGTGCTAACTTTTTGAGAACATTATTAAAGACCATATCACTTTGAATGAATGTTTTATCAATGTTACTGTAAGAATGTTTGTTCATAACTTTGAGAGAACCTTCCCACAACATTAGCCTGAATGTTTCCACTTTCCTCAGAGTAAGGAAAATAAGAATAAGAAAGTGCTCAGTGATGCTTTCACAAAACAACCAGAACACACTTTATCATGTTTGTTGTCACTCTTTTTAGCTAAAGACAGACATCGAGACACATGTTCGCAACATGGCTTCCCGTCAAAGGCTTCCCTCCAGAGATACAGAGGAAGTAAGGCATATTTTTTTGAGTTTTATCAGCTTGAGGTTTAAAATGACATTTTTCTAAATCACTGCAATACTGAGTATTTAAATCTCGATTTTCAGGCCGTGGTTCCTTTAATGAAATATCTGGAAAAAGAACTGCAGTATATGAATGAAAATTTGGTTCAGGAAAATTTTAACAGGTATCTTAACTTTTTTTTTTTCAGTGTGACTATATCTGTGTATTTTAGTTTGACTTTAGGTAATCAGCCTTCTTGATATGATTTAATTGTCTCTTTCAGTCTTCTTACTCCATTGTGGATGAACTCAGTAAAGATTCTGCATCAGATGTCTCAGCTGGAAGACAGTAACTTGGTTTACTTCCAGAGATTACTGTACACACTGCAGGTTAGTTCAGCCTTTCAGCCTAAACCTAAATGTTACACTTTAGCATGTAACTCGTCCCGCATTAATGCTACTTCGAATCTTGTGGTTTGTTTCTAAACCAACAGACTTAGAATTTTCTACCCAGACCCACTTATTAATAAAGTAAAAAAACACTCAGAACACCTTAGTAACCTCTTAGCAACACCCTGGCAGCCATCCTAGAATCACGGTGGAAAGTTTTGCATAGATAATCACCCCTCATATTTTCTTCAGAAATGCAAAAATCTAGCTTTATGTGTTTGTTTTGTCAGTGTTTAGAACAGTGTTTTTATGCTGAAGGGAATGGACTACCTAATGAAACACTACATACTGAGGAATATAAGGTCAGTGTTGTTTTATTCTCTTGTTTTTCTTTCTCTAGCTCTCAAAAGTGGTTTTATTACGTTCTGCAAAGAGGCATTAAATTGATCAAAAGTAACAGTAAAGACATTTATAATATAACATATATAATATAAATTTCAAATAATTTTTGAAAATGCTATTCATCAAAGAATGAAAATTCATCATTAAAATATTAAGCAGAACAACTGTTTTTAACATTGGTAATAAAAAAGCTCCAAATCAGCATATTAGAATTAATTCTTAAGGATCATGTGACTGAAAACTGGAGTAATGATGCTGAATAAATTACATTTAAAATATATTCAAATAGAAAACATATTAAATTGTAATAATATTTCACAATATTACTGATTTTACTGTATTTTTGATCAAATAAATGCAGCCATGGTGAGCACAAGAGACTTCTTTCAAAAATAAAAATAAAATCTTACTAACACTGAACTTTTGAAATGATAGTGTATCCATTTTTTCCTCAGACACTGCGGGTAAACCTGACGCAAAACGCTTTAAGCTCTAATCAGCTGATAGAGAAGTTCTTCGAGAGAAAAGTGTGGGAACAGGTGAGATCAGAGCATGAAATTACCCGTTAGAGCCAGCGAAGTGTTGCTGACATGGATTTGTTTACATTTCCTACAGAAAGTGTTTAATAGAGAGAAATACGGAGCCGTCACTCTCATCACCTCATACAAACGCTCAGAGGAGAAACTGCATGTAGAGGTTCTCAACGCTGTCAATCTAATTCCTCTCGACTCAAATGGTGAGAAGACAAACGCTTTTCTTTTGTATTTTCCTGGCTAATATAAAAGAATTTGGAAATCTGATGAATCAAGAGCCGGGAAGTCTTGAAACTATCGTGCTCTAACACTGACAACACTTGAAGGGATAGTTCACCCAAAAATGAAAATTCTGTCATCATTTACTCACCCTCAAGTTGTTCCAAACCTGTATGAATTTCTTTCTTCTGCTGGACACAAAATATATTTTGAAGAATATGGATAACCAAACAGTTGATGGACCCCATTGACTTCCATAGTATGGTAAAACATACTATGGCCATCAACTGTTTGGTTACAGACATTCTTTAAAATATCTTCTTTTGTGTTCAGCAGAAGAAATTCATATAGGTTTGGAACAGCTTGGGTAAATGATGACAGAATTTTCAGTTTTGGGTGAACTATCCCTTTAAAAATATCTGAATGCCATTGCATTAGATACATTTCAGAAGTGGCATCTGCACATAAATGATGCTGCAGCTTTTCTCAGAACTAATTTTGTGCCTCTGATCCCTGTTGATTCTATGAAACTGGATTGTTTTGTCCATTACAGGTTCCAGTGACCCTTTTGTTCAGCTGTCTCTAGAACCAAGACACGTGTTCTCTGAAGTAGAGCCACGATCCACCAAAATCAAGAACTGCGATCTCAACCCATTGTTTGAAGAGTCCTTTGAATTGTATGTAAACAAAGATCTTACTCTCATGACAACCTTACGGTTTCAGTTCACTTTTAGAAGTCATACAAAACTCCCTCTTTTCTCATTGCCTGAGTATTAGGATAAATAGATGCAGAAGATTAAAATTCAATTGAAACAATGTAGCAAATGGGCTTCTCTGGTAAAATTAAATTATTTGTTAATTACATTACTTATATATACTGTATACACAAACACACACAAAATGTTATTTTATATTTATATGATGTCATTATGTTGCTGTCTTGCCACCAGCCAATCGCTGCATTGCTGATCATGGTTTTGAGTATCGACGGGATGCGCAGTAATCTCAGACAACCAGATATTTAAATCAAATCTGCAAATTTGTTTGAAGAACCAAATTAGCCAGATCAGTTTTAACACTTATAAGATCTTCCATATGTCACATCATCTTAGATGTATTAATCGATGTACAAAAAAACGGACCCCAGGCCAAAAACAATGATCACCAAATGAGCATAATAGAGAGACACAGCTCTATTTTAAGCTGCCGTCCACTAGATTCACAGAAGAGGATAAAAAAAAAAAAAACAGACTGAAAGGGAAAAGTCTTTCTTCCTCTTTTTCTCCTGGTTTTAATACAAAACACACTTAATAATCACACTCATTCCTTCTACATTACATGCCACGCACCAACTTTCTCTTTCAAGCTGTCTTTTAGTAGAAAGCCCCAAATTTAGGGTAAGTTTACATGACAACGACGTACTAAAAGTGGAAAAGTTTTTCCTTTGCTTTTTTAGTGTAGAGACAACAACGTTGTCAAAAAGAACCCCGTTCACATGGATTCACGAAAACAATTAAAAATGCTGCATTATGCATGCCAGGCCAGTAGTTGGCGATATCACTTTGTAAAGAAATACTACACACCTATAGACTGAACGTTTTTGTAGTTTACACGGGCTGCATCCGAAAACCTAGGCAGCTGACTTGTTGCCTCGCTGCCTTATCGGGCAATGACTTGTAAGGCGTTTGTGCATGAAGGCACCTCACAAATTCATACAGACTTCTGAGGCAGTGTAACGATCTAGCAAAATAGCTTGAGTTTTGGTGAGAATTTCTTGCAAGAAATTACATAAAAACTGGAAAATGTTGGTCAAAAACATACATTTACACGCAAAGAACTGACCAGCAAACGCAACTTTCGGACGCCATCCTTATTTTTCTACCTCAAATGTCACAGAATGGACGCACAGGATTGTGGGATATCAAAGGCAGTGAAGGATACATCTATGCTGCCTTCAAAAATAGATTAGATGAAGGTATCTCAGGAAACAAAGTAAAGCTAACATTGGATTCGGACGTGCCTTGATGCCTTCCTTGAAATGTCCTCCGAAAGCAGCTCAAGGGTTCTCAACTCTGGCTCTCGAGGTCCACTTTCCTGCAGAGTTTTGCTCCAACCCTGAACACATTTGAACAAGCTAATCAAAGGTCTTCAGGATCACTAGAAAGTTACAGGCAGGAGAGTTTGATCAGGGTTGGAGCTAAACTCTGGAGAAAAGTGGACCTCGAGGGCCAGAGTTGAGAACCCCTTAGAGCAGTGGTTCCCAAACCTGTCCTGGAGGACCCCCAGCCCTGCACATTTTGTATGTCTCCCTATTTCTGACATACCCATTTCAGGTCTTGCAGTCTCTACTAATGAGCTCATGAGTTGAATCAGGTGTGATAGATGAGGGAGACATACAAAATGTGCAGGGCTGGGGGTCCTCCAGGACAGGTTTGGGAACCACTGCCTTAGAGGATCCAAATATTTTTAGTTGTTGATTTATGGTTGTAATGTGGCTTCTGTCCTCTTGGGGGAACAGTTCTGTTACATTGGAGAAGTGCCAGTCTCCAGGAGCATGTCTGCTGGTGACAGTGCTGGACCATGACACTTTGAGGAGCGATGACTTCGAAGGAGAGGCGTTTCTGTCTCTTAAGGCAGTGCCGGGAGTCGGAGGAGGACCCCATAATCCAGAGCCTGCACAGATACGCCTACCTTTGATGCACCCCAAACCCAACAGTATGTCACTTCCTGTTATATGTACACCGTTTCAAATAAAATGAGATTGAAATGACATAGGGGAGATTAAACTGTATATTACACATATACATATATATATACACACACACACACACACATCATGTAGAGATTCAATGTCTTTGTGCCATCTCTGTTTTTGTAGGTGAAAATACATTGAGGTTACTTGAAGCCAGGAAGGGTGAAAAAGAAGCTCAGGCCTTCGTTAAGTTACGCAGGCAAAGAGAAAAGAAGTCTCAGGAGGCCTGAGAGGACAAAAACATGAATCAAGTCCAAATCAACATTTTTCTTTTTTTTCTGTCTATTATTTGTTATATAAAAAACATTATTTAATGCCCAACTTTTTTAATTATTGTAATAATGTGTAATGATGATATTATTCTATGATATAAAAAAATAAACATTTTCATCCAAAAATATACATTTATTGTCTTTTACAAAATCAGACTGAGACACTGTATATGAACAAAACTGAGCATGTGATTTCTGAATTCACAGTTAAGTTCTGTTTCAAAGGAAGTCGTATGTTGAGCATCCAATATAACTGTGCCTTCAAACTGAATTCAACTCAAATCCGAATAAATCGTAAGTCAAGCCCTCTTCTGACAGCCGTAGCTTATGACTGCTGTTATGTTTGGTAATCAGTGCACATGATTTATATTCTCCACTGGTGTCAGAAATGTGTTCACATAAAATGCCTCTACATGAACAGAAAGCTGCAGTTGGGGAACGTGCTGTTGGTTTAGTAAACAGGCAAATTATTCATTCAATAAATGCATTAAATAAAATATGCAAATTCTAGGAATTACAAAAAAAGTGTTCGCCTTCTTGCTTTTGCACTCAAGTTTACCATGACTCTTTTTAATTTAAAAAAACAAAAACCTGAGAATGAAAAGCTGCAAAACCATTGTTTTCGGCATTTTGCTGTGTAGCAGTCTCCTGGAATTTCTCCTTTAAAAAATCCTACAAAAGTAATTGTAAATTTCCTATATAGCTACCTATTATGCTAATCGGTATTAATTACGAAATCTTCCCGTCTGGTAAAAGTCATTTCAGCTGCACTGAAGATACACAAACTGCATTTCTTCTGTAAACACTTCAGAATGTTCTGGAAGGACATTCCACATTTTGACTTAAAGATGTTTAAAAAACAAAAAACAAACAGGATTGTCTTCTTATATGTGTTGTATGCGTTATGCTTCTACAAAAAGCATATAGGGAATATCAGAATTTGGTATCATGATCATCACTTAAATATTTCTCTCTAAATGTGTTTCATAAGCACCAACTCAATTATCAGTGCTTTACAAAACTTAGACAATGTCAGAATACTAATACAGGTTATGTTTGTTTTGTTCTCATTTAAAATACATGGGAAATTATGATTACAATGAGACATAAGTATATTATTATATATGTGATGTTTTGTCCCCACAATAAACATGAAAATATCACAAACTGATCATGTATGTCATACTCCCTAGTAATTTTCTTTCTTTTTGAGGAAGAAAACGGTCCCACTGAGGTTTAGGACTGCTTGCATGCTAGTGTAAAGGATATGCCATTTCATGTCTTATTGATATGGTCAATATGCATCAAACAAAATCATATTTCTCAATTAAGTCTCAGCTTTTAGCCAAGATAAGGCTGAGGTGGTTTCATTTCTTTTAGATTTGGGCTTTGTGGGATACATTTAACCCTAGATTTAAATGAAGAACATGTGAGGGGTCAGGGTTTATGTCTAGTGTCTGGATTATAGTTTTAGGATTATGTCTGAGTTTATGACTGCGGGATGTTCATGCTCTACTGGTGTTCGGTGCACAGCGGGCATTCTGTCGAGGCTGCACATTGTTCGCAGTGCAGGCCATGTTGGCATGGCAACGTCACTGATCCCATCTCATTGCAAGATAGACAATATAATCTCTGCTTCCTGAACACAGCCTGAAAGGATGAGGCAGAGAGAGAAAACAGATTAAAACACAATCTAACATGCCTTATTATTAATCTAATTGAGCTCTGCTTGTACATCAGATTACTGGTGAACCTTAAAGAGTTAGTTCACCCAAAAATGCAAATTTCTGTTATTAATTACTCACCCTCATGTCGTTTCAAACCCTTAAAACCTTTGTTCATCTTCGGACCACAAATTAAGATATTTTTTGATGAAATCCGAGCGGTATCTGACTCCTCCATAGACAGCAATATGATCACCACTTTTACGGTCCAGAAAGGTACTAAAGACATCGTTAAAATAGTCCAGGTGACCGCAGTGGTTCAACCTTCATTTTATGAAGCGACAAGAATACTTTTTGTGCGCAAAAACAAAAAAATACAACTTTATTCTACAATATCTTCTCTTCCGTGTCATTCTCATACGCTGTTTATGTTCAGCGCTTTCAGGTTCTATGTCAGAACGCCAGCTCAGTATTGGCAGACGCTGTTCATGTGAGCAGCACGATGCTTGCGTGTGATGTTGATATGGCCAATAATAAGTCAGTGTTCTGATGTAGAACATGGAAGCGCTGAACGTAACAGTGTATGAGAATGACACACAAGAGATTGTTGAATAAAGTAGTTATTTTGGTTTTGTTTTTGCGCACAAAAAATATTCTCGTCACTTCATAACATTAAAGTCCGCGTGAACCGGAAGTTGCAAACGACTTTTCTCCAGTGTTGTGACGTATTTCCAAGTGAAACGGAATATTGAATAGAGGGCAGAGTTTTACTTTAGCGCTCCTCCTCTCCATATCTCGCTCATAGCAGACGAACGGTTGGGGCAGTCGTGGCCTAATGGATAGAGAGTCGGACTTGTAACTCAAAGGTCATGGGTTCGAGTCTCAGGTCCGGCAGGGATTGTCGGTGAGGCAAGTGAATGTCCAGCGCTCTCCCCACCTTCAATACCACGACTGAGGTGAGACCCTTGAGCAAGGCACCGTACCCCCAACTGCTCCCCGGGCGCCGCAGCAATGGCTGCCCACTGCTCCGGGTGTGTGTTCACGGTGTGTGTGTGCACTTGGATGGGTTAAATGCAGAGCACAAATTCCGAGTATGGGTCACCATACTTGGCCACATGTCACTTCACTTTCACTTTCACTTTCTGTAAGGGTTTTCAACCCAAGCCGTCAAACTGACGTTATCAGAGAAGGAACGCCATTCCAGACCGGAAGTAACTTTTCAGATTTTGATTAAAGATTACCGCGACAAACTATTTTTTTCTGCGTTTTAACTTGCACGGATTAATTGTTCATCACAAGACTAGTAATATGCACTAACAACGTAAACAGGGTCGATTTTGATTTTATGTGTACTTTAAGGTTGAACCACTGCAGTCACATGGACTATTTTAATGGACCTTGAAAGTGGTGGTTACGGAATATGGTCTATGGAATAGTCAAATACCGCGCGGATTTCATCAAAAATATCTTAATTTGTGTTCCAAAGACAAACGAAGGTCTTACGGGTGTGGAACGACATATGGGTGAGTGATTAATGACAAAATTTTCATTTTTGGGCTCATTTTTTCAGCCTTTAAAAGAAATGCCCAGGTCATATATTACCAGAATCAAAAGAAAAAAAATCATATTTATGGCAATGAAACATTTCCACCTTTTATTACCATAAAAATATTCTATTTAAAATGTAAGGCACAATTGCAAGCCAATTTGATGGTAATATTTGTTGTTCAGAAAAAAAAAAAAAAGCAAATTAAAATCACCCTAAAATTAAAAATGAATACAAAAACTAGCTTAATGCATTTTAAATAATATATTATATTTATTATTTTTATAATTAATTTATATTAGTATTTTAAATAATATAATATAATATAATACAATATAGGTTTAACACTTAACACTTGGTTAAACACTTTACAATAAGGTTTCATTTGTTAACATTAGTTAACAGGAACTAACAATGAACAATACTTCTACAGCATTTATTAATCTAAGTTAATGTTAATATCAACATTTTTAAGATCAAAAGTTGTATGTTAGCAATAGTTAACTGTGAACTAACATGAATATTAAGATTTTTATGAACTAATATTAACAATGGTTAATAAATGCTGTTAATAAAAGACCTTATTGTCAAGTGTTACCATTATATAATCTAATAATACTTTTATATTAAATAAGTAATTAGTATAAAAGCTTCAATTTCTTAAGGCAAAACTATTTTTTTTTTCATTTGATTTTTGGATGAAAAAATATGGCAGTTTTCACGAGATTCATCAGTTGTCAGGTAGCGGGTGTGTGAATTACCTGTTCTACAGTGCGTAAGCAGGAGCAGATCTGTGCCTGCAGGCTGCAGATGGAGCTGAGAGGAAGTCTGTGGAGTAACTGTAGCTGGTGAAGCTGTAGATGTGGGTTTTCTGCGTGCCTTAGGCTCTCTAGTGCCTCCTCCAGGAGAGCTGCTTGCTGCTGCGCCTCCACTTCAGCCTGCCGCGCTCGCTCCGCCTCCATACCCAGCTGCCCCGCCAAGTGACGAGCTTCCTCCGCATCTGATTTCAAGACGGCCAATGACTGTGGCAGTTAACAGAAAAGACTTCAGAAATCTTGTCATCACAATCATGAGTGCCTTTACATATTACAGCCTAGCACTTAATTTGTATTCAGAAACTTGGCCTACCCTGATGAACAACAGCCTGAAAATATACAGGATAGCAAATCATCACTTCCATGTGGTCTTAAAGGTACAGTAATCATTCTGATTATTTCTCAGAATCAGAAAAAAAGTGGAAAATTAGGTCATGGGGAAAAAAAATAAGTAAAACGCTATAAAAGTGTGAAACATTCCTTTCACATAAACACACACACATACACACACACACACACACACACAGATGGAGTCTGACCTGAGCCATCTGTCTCCAGCTGTGGTCCCAGTGTTTCAGCACCCTGTGTGCCTCCTCCACTTCCTGTTTGAGACGTGACGCCTCGGCATACATGCTCCCTGTGGAGAGCAGGGCAGGGGGGGTACCTGGCGAGCTTTGGCCTGTCGGAAAATGTTCCCAAATACTGCTGTTCATGCCATTTAAACCTACAAAAACAAAACAAAATCACGTTTGACTGGATTCACTGCATTGTCTATCCAGTTCATTACCATGAAAAAAAAAACTGCTTTGTTTTAAAAAGACAACTGATAGTTTAATGCTACATTTGACTGCTATATACTCTCACTGCCTTTGTAAACAAGAACGTTGACCTAGATATGTCACGGGAGGTCTAAACTCGTTCTGATCCCAAGCAAGAGCCTTGCAAAAGAAGCAGATACTGCTTAATACGGTTTAGTGTCGAAAATACACAGTTCAACATCATTAACCCAGTCAGCTTAAAAATCAATAAAATAACACAAACCTAAAGAACCATGGGAGGTCCCCAAAAAGCTACTCTCTGATTGGCTGGGTTGTGGCAACTGCGCTGAGAGGAATGGAGAATGGTGAGCTCTGATTGGTGGAGAAGGTGATGGTGATCTGAAAGGGGAGGGGCTACTTAGGGAGCCAGGGATGTTGACAGGTGCTGAACTCTGTAAGTGACTGCCTCCTGTGGAAAAAGATAACAAAAACAGAACTGAAGATGGATGACAAAGCTGAATTTTTGAAGTAGCAATGCTATCATCTTTATTTGATAAGACTATAATGTCTTCACCAACCCAACATGAGGCCCATGCTGGGTAGAGCTGAACTCTCCAGACTTTTCTCAAGAGCTGAGACTCCAAAGTCATTCAGGTCCAGATCATCCAGGGCAGATTCTAGTGAAGAGGAGAAATATATGCAGTTTTAAACATACAGAACATTCCAAGTCATAAGTCATTCTACTCAATAATAAAGCTCAAGGTATACTTTTGTACATAACCTACAACCAGGGCTTGACATTAACTTTTCTGCTCACCAGCCACTGTGACTAGTGGTTTTCCAAAGTTACTAGCCACTCAGCATTTTCACTGGCCCCAATTTTGACATGGATACCATGGGGAAAAACTGCCATAGATATTTTTAATATTATCTCATAATTTGGCAGCAGGTATATCAGGCTGCTGTCACTTTAAGTCCTGACGCACGGATCCATTATACTGTTACACATACGTTTTCTTTCTCAACTGTTTACGTTCACTTAAAACATAACTGACTGTGTTTACATGAATACTCGCTAAGAGCAGGATTTTGACATTATTTAAAAATTATATAAAAAGAACTCAATTTAGTGCTGAGAGGTGGCTTATCTGCAGGAATGAGTAAAATTATGCAAATATGCTCGATCCCAAGCTGAAATTCAAGCCCTGTAACACCAACAATTTTCACCTGGAGCAAATGCGCTGTGCTGGAATTTATCATATTCAAAAGAATATGGAATTTATCATATTCAAAAGAATATTCATCCGCAGTCACGCAGAGCTGAAGCACAACTAAAACAATGTTCTTCCGCAAAATGCATTTTTTTTTTTTTTTTTTTTTTTAACGGCTAGAGGGCCAAAAGTTACATAGTGTACCTTTAATATTTAATAACATAATTTAATTTAATTTTAGGGTATACTACCTCCCTGACCAATCACTCACCCACTACAGACTCCACTGTGTCACTTGTAGGGTAGAAAGGAAGAGCGTTGGCGTTCATGCCTGATATGGGGCCGGGGGGTGCAGGGCTGGGTGGAGTGGCTGCCAGGCTGGAAGGTACACTGGAGGACATACTGAGAGGACTGCCGACAGGCAGAAACACCAACAAATCCTGAAAACACATTACATGGAATAATACCAAAAGTTTTTGGCCTATTTTACATTTTTTTATTAATGTCTGTTTTGAATCAATGTGTCCAATACCTGTTTGCTGTGCATGGAGGACATGTCTCTGCTGCGATGTTCCATTGAAAAACTTCTATATTTGGCCTATATGAAAGATATGAAAATTATGTTATAATAAAACAAATAAAAACTTGTTTTTCCTTTTATGGAGATTTCTGGGGGATATTTCCATTTGTTTGTGAAGTATCAATCCTTCGAATTCACTCAAATGTCAACAACAGGACAAACAGACATACTTTAGGTTTTACTTTACAAAGAGCTACACTACCATTCAATAGTTTGGGGTCGGTGCATTTTTTTCTTTTTTTTTTAAAGAAATTAATACTTTTATTAAATGATGCATTAAATTGATCAAAAGTGACAGTAAAGACAGTGTTTCCACATTGTTTTTAACATTGATGATAATAAGAAACATTTCTTGAGCAGCAAATCAGTGTATTAGAATGATTTCTGAAGGATCATGTGACACTGAAGACTGGAGTAATGATGCTGAAAATTCAGCTTTTCCATCACAGGAATAAATTATACTTTAAAATTAATATTATTTATTGCCAGGTGTCTTTTTGTATTTTTCACCAAATGCAGTGCTTGGTGAGAATTAGACTTTTTTTTCAAAAAACAATCTTACAACCTCAATTTTTTAAACATTTTTAGCCAATTAAATGTTGCAGAGCACAGCAAAAATTTAACTTTGGAAATTTTAGTATGATTATGACTTTTCCTGGCCTGGAAATCATAATTGTAAAATTCTTAAGTTTTCCATGACAGTGGAAACCTTGTGTTTGTCCCAAGAATATCAATGTCTTCAAACCGAGGCCCTCAAATAAAAGAATTAAGAAAGTGTTATTGCTTCACCTGGTCTTCCCTCTCAAACCCAGGGGCTTTCCCATAACCCCCCTCTCCTCCTAGACAGGCATCAAGACTGGAGGACTCCTCAAACAGAACCCTTCCCAGCAGCCCTTCTTCTGTAGTTGCACTCAGGCCACTCTGGCTGAAGTCTTCTAAGGTAGAGGGGCAGGAAGTTGCAAGAGGAGGTGAACTGCACTGTGCAGACAGCTGTTCATCACTGATGCTTACTTCTGAGAAGCGAACGGAAACAACAATCACAATACAAAACAAAATGAATAATTCACACCATCATCAAACATTCACATTTACAATAGATATAAAACATCCAATAAAATGTATAGTGTAAATAGCATTTTATCACATGGTAACTTTCTAAAATGTAACCTTACTTTCTAAATGGGCAAAAGCGCAGAACGGCCCTCTGGGACAGTGTCCACTCTGCTGAATGTCGTTGCATTTGGTGGATTTGTAGATCTGTGGAGGAAAAAGTTAATTATTAGGAAAATAAGAAAATGCTAGTGGTGCTTGCTTTAAAAAGCACCAAAGAATATCAGGGTGTTGCTGGGGTGTTCTGGCAGGTTTCTTTTCTACAATATTGTATAACTGTGATTCTCAACAAGGGGGCATCAGCAAACATCCAAAGAGGCCTCAAGATAACTTAAAATGATTTAAAATAAGCTAAAACAAGCGTTAAAATAAGCTAAAATAACTAATAATCAAGATATTTCAGATTTAACTTACCCCCTAAACAACTGTTTAAAACGCCATAATCATTTTGTCTATGCCAAGCTCTAATATATTTAATGAGTAGAAATTGTGATTACAAATTACTGATTATTACAATGTGGCCACGTTTTAGTAAAATGAGGGAACAAATTAGTAAAATGCGCTCATGTATTAAGTTGTGGGAACAAATGTCATGTGCGGAGCTCCATAAATTATATTTATTTTAGGTACTTCTTTTCATTTACAGAAACTAGGAGTTAGAGCATCACGATTAATCGTTAAAAGATCACGATATTGATTCAAACACCCATATCAACGATTTTCCTGTCTATTAAACCTTACGATCACAGAGAACATTCAAATCTGCATTCGTGATGCTGCTGACCCAGAGAGAGCGAGTTGTCATCATGTATAGATATGAAACAGCTTCACAGTCTTTTCAACCACACAGTAACATTGTCTTTTACAATAATTCATAATATCACAGAAGTACTGGAATAAAGTTTATAGTTCGGATGTCTACGGTAGCGATCAAAATCACCTTTTTGACACTTGTATCATTACATCGTTACACCAGTAGGTGCTGACAAGTGGCTGTTAAAAAAAAAAATTTATTTGTCACTGAATCCTTTATCAATTCATTCAGAAGATTCGTTCAAAAATGATGATTCGTTCAAAAATGATGATTCATCCATTAATGAAACAAGTGAAGTCTTTATGTGAGTCACTGTTTTCAAATGACTCACATTGAATCATTCACTCAAACCAATTAAAAAACAAAAAAAACTACATTTAATTTTTTTTTAATATACTGTATTGTTTAGTTGTGTATTCAGAATCGTGGGAGAATTGTGATCTCTATTTTAAACAAAAAAATAGTTATTCTCAATTTATCCAGAATCGTGCAGCTCTACTAGGAGTCTAACTTTCTGACCCCTGTATATGGCCCTGTAAAGGCTTTTTTCTGCCTGTTTTATCACTTGCCAAGGTCTAAAATCTTATCATTTAGTAAAAGAAGAGCGAAAAATATGAGCTGTAGTAAAACAACTAATCAAAAAAACAAACAAAAAACGAGCCACTTAAGCTAAAGGGCCAAACAAAATAGCAACCTTAATGAGCATCACAAGCACAGCATAATCAAATAGGCACAGTTTTATTAGATTAGGTTCATAAGTCCGCAAGAACATAAATGTCCTTGTTCTTTCTGTAAATGTTGATGTTAAACAGAGTCCAGCTCCATTAGATTGAGTGGGAAATACCTCCGGGTGGAACTGCTGTTCTGTCCGCGTGTGGCAGTACGGGCAGCTTTCTCCGCTTTCACATTTACTGGGGTCCCCCCACTCGTCACTGTGCTTCACTGAGGGACACGGCAGGGCTCTTCAAAAACAAACACGCACATAATACCATAAACTACTATTAGCATGGAAGATGTCTGCCACCATCCTACAGAGCAGGAAATCAAGTTAATTAAAATGGAATTGCACACATAGCGATCTGATTTGTCATTACTTTTTAAAGGAATGGTTCAGGGTTTTCAAACTGCAAGTGAGTTGATGAGAAGCTAATAATTAATCAAATCATAAATATTCAATTTAAATTTGTTTTTTTCTTTATAAAAAGCTATCACTTTAGAGCACTCAGAATATAGCATAAAAATGTTTTTGTCCTTTTTCGTCACCATGAACCGTTTTATCTGTGTAAAAATTATCAGTTTGTGTCCCCTGAAAATGTGTATGCAATACCATGACAGTGAGTAAATACTGCCAATTTTTTTAAGTTTTTGTTGTTCAGACCTGTATTTGTGCTTATGAGGGCTCCGTCTGCGGTCTTTGCTGTTGTGATAATAGGGACATGCATAGCCCTGACGGCACAGCCGGGGAGGTTTTTTGCAAAGCTCAGTCTTATAATGGGAGAGCACGAAACTGTTGTCTGCATGAAGAGAAATGAGCAAAGAACAACATGAAGAAGGACACATTAATGTAGTGTGACATTTTAGCTCATTTCAAGTCGAGTGTGTTTATGCATGCATGTATAGAGGCTGATTTCACCTTGCCAGCGTGGATCTTCACTCAGGATTTTTTCTATGAGTGCAGTGCTGGCCACAACTCCAGACTGCCCTTCTCCAGATGTTCCCTCAACCAATCCAGTAGCAGCTTGGGCTTCTAACACCTGAACCTCTCTGAACAAGAAATTAAACCAAGGAAAAGATCCACAATGAACACTACTGTTCAAAAGCTTGAGGGTAGTAAGATTTTTTTTTTAAATAAAATTAATACTTTTATTCAACAAGGATGCATTAAGTTGATCAGAAGTGACAGTAAAGATATTAATAATGTTAAAAGATTTTTGTCAAATAAATTCAGTTCTTTTGAACTTTCTATTCAAAGAATAAACAAATATCACGGTTTCCACAAAAATATTAAGCAGCACAACTGAAATGTTTCTTGATCCCCAAATCAGCATATTAGAATGATTTCTGAAGGATCATGTGACACTGAAGAAAAGACTGTGAAAATTCAGATTTGCCATCAAAGAAATACATTTCATTTTAAAATATATTTTACATTTTTTTTAAATATTAACATTATTTTAAAATTATTAGCTTGTAATAATATTTCACAACATTCCTGTTTTACTGTACTTTTGATCAAATAAATGCATTTTTGGTGAGCATAAGAGACTTCTTTCAAAAATATAGAAAAAATCTTATCGATCCCAAAAATACATGGTAGTGTATCATAATAAATAATGGATGCAATACAATTAAAAATAACTCTTTTTTGTGTTTCACAGAAGAGAACGGATATAGGTTTTGTAATGATACAGTGATTAAATGTTGATATTCAGATGAACTATTGCTTTAAAAGTCAACTCCCCACCTGATGTCATAGACCGGGCTACGGAGGTCATGGGAGCCGTGAGCAAAGGCACAGTGAGGGCCGTTCTTACTGCAGTGGCCCTTCCCATCAGTCTCGTGGATACAGGAACCAGTCTTATAGTACCGCAGGTGATACCGCCTCTCTGTGTCTCCGGCTGTTCGGTGCAAAAACGGACACCTGGCAATAAATAAATAAAGACAGATATCAACATTAATTCAGACATTGTAGCTTAAAAAAGGAGTATCTGCTGGTTCTTACTCATCTCCATCGGGACAAGTCCCTGTGCCCTCGTCGTATTTAACGCAGTACACATCAGGGCTGTAATTAAAAGTTCCATCACGTCTGCGAATCGGCCTCCGCCGTCTCTGGTTCAAGAAGTGCCAGTGGAAGCAGGTGAAGGGCCGGTGCTGAGTGCACTTGTGCTGCACGAATAGGGGACACTGCTCCGTCCTAAACTCCTTCAGATACCTTTAACAGAGAAAGAGGGGAAGTATAATATAAAAAATTTAGGAAAATTAAGAGTGAGGGCGGATTAAAGGGGTGTAGCAACAACCTGAACTAACAAAACACTGCATGTCAATGTACCTGGACCTACAACGTAAACAGCGTAGGAGACTAACAGGGAAGAGAAGAAATTGTTGAATAAAGTCGTTATTTTTATTTTGTTTTTGAACACAAATAGTATTCTCGTCGCTTCATAACATTAAGATTGATCCACTGTAGTTACATGGACAATTTTAACGATGTCTTTGACACATTCTACGAAACGGGTGCCATTTCCACTTTGCAATTTTCAAAATTTTCATTAAGAACAAACTTTTTTTTTTTAAACAAACCTACAACTTGAAATATGTTAATCCTCCAAAAAACATTTTCCCACCTCAGGCACAAAATCTTTATTAATATTATCCTTTTTATTCAGGCAAGGAAGCCATTCTCGTACCACCCTGTCACGGACAATATGTATGCCATTAAAATCTAATGTTTTCCTAATAGTAAAATGTCCCATTTTTTGGAAACCATCAATAGACAGTCTGTAATTTAAATATATTTTTTTTACTCTTAGATTTTTAATCTAGAAATATGAATTCGACATTTCAATGGCCTCATTGTTTGTACTGAAAAAATTAATTCACTTAAAAAATACAAATAAAGTTACATTTATCTGATTAGCCCACACAACAAGAACATCATTCAACATTAATTTATGTAATATTTAATTTCCTTTCCATAAACTTTTTAAAAAATGACCCTGTGACGGGGTGGTAACTGATGTGATGGGGTGGTTCACTGTGACATTGTGGTACGGACAAAGTGTTTCTCTATATGATCTGCTGGTTGTAACATTATTCATTAAACAGATAGTGAGTGAAAGAGATAGTGAGTAATAAGTAAGTAAGTGAGTGAGTGAGTGAACCAAACAGTGTTGCCAAGTCTGCGGTTTTCCCCTGGAATTGGACTACTTTTACACTGTTGCCACATGTCCACCAGTTAAAGCGACCCAAAATAACATGATGTTTAGCCCTTGCAATGCTAATTTTTCCAAGGGAACCCCACCAAAAAACAAATATTTTACCCACCAGAACGTGATTTGTACTGGGGGAAAAAAATATATAACTCATTTGGTGATATTTTAGATGCAAATATCATGTTGGTCAACACAGACATGTGAAATTGGCTATGTACTAATGAAAAATTATTAAAAATAGTATGTTAATCTTCAAAAAAAAAAAAAGAAAAAGCATTTTATCATACATCATGTTAACAAGAAGACTCGAATTAATAACTTTAAGCTTTGGAAACACACTTTGGTAAATTTTTTTGGGCCTTATGCATCTGATTAAACATTGCGGACCCAAATGGCACCAGTTTCGTACTACTTCTCTGGACCTTGAATGTAATTACATTGCTTTCTCTTGGGGATCAGAAACCTCTCGGATTTCATCAAAAATAACCTAATTTGTATTCTGAAGATGAAGGAAGGTCTCACGGGCCACAGGAGGGTGAGTACATAATGACATTTTTAAACTAACCCTTTAATAAAATATTAAAATGACTTTGAAAAGACTATAAACAAATATTTTTTTTTCCCTTTGCTCAGTTTTCGTTAACCACTTTGCAGTAATAAATGACTAAAAAAATGTATGAAAAAAATCAGGCAAATTCTTTTGTCATAAAATGTGGGAACTCAAGTTATGTGGAGCGGAGATCAAAAGATTGGATGTAACTTTAACCACAATTTCACTATCCATAACATATCAGACATATAAGCATTGTATAGCTTGCCTTCTTTATTGTGTTTAATTACAAATCCCCAGACCTCTTTCCAGGATGCTCAAGTGTATCCGTCAAAACATCATGCATGCATTACTGTCCCAGTACTAGGCCATAAACCACAACTCTTGATCCCGCTCATAAGAGCCCACAAATACCCATCAGAGGCGTGTAAAATTAGTGATGCATGAAATATGTGATTTGCATGTGTAATCAGGTGGGTGTAAAGGTGTTTCGTTACGTACGTGTAGTGCTGGGGTTTCTCGGGCTGTGCGTGCAGCACGTTAGCGGGGGACGTCGTGCCACCTGCCGAGGGTGAGGAGCAGGAGGAGGACGATGAAGGTCCCAGGTTGGCAGCGGCACCCGAAGAACCGGGCTGAGATGGTGCTTTCGACATGATTTATCGAATTATGGCCATCAAACAGTTTAATATTGGGAGAGCTGCGAAGTCCGCATTCTTTTTCGATGTGCGCATGCGCCAAATCTGGCGAGGAGGAAATTCCGGGCCATTGTGATGACGTTTTAGTAGCGCGAGAATCGATTCTTTTGAACAGTTTGATTCGAGCGCCTCTAGGACTATTCAATTCGATGCGGACGCGAATGGTTCAGACGTGTTGTGTGAACCGGCTCAACTGATTCGTAGAAAAGAATCAAGTCAAAAAGAAAGATTCGTTCTTCGTGATAGGAGAGTGAAGTCAGAGATAACACACAGAGGTAACTCCCCAAACTAAGAGCGCGAAAGGCCACCAAACGTGATATTGATTTCTTATTAACAAATACTGCATAACAAATTAAGGATGTTTGTCCGTGCTCTCCCTTTTATTTTTATACTTCAAATATTCTTAAAAAACATCTTCTGCCTCTATGGAAGCCAAAACATCGTATTTTTTTGTATATAGGAGTTACATGCTCATTGAAATACATTTACTTCGTTATTTAATTAGAGAACTAGAAAGAATGGAGAATGTTAAATGTCTTATTCACTGTATGACACATTTAATTTCTTTGTTGTACTTTTTTTTTTAAAAAGTCCTAAAACCTCATTTTTATTTCCAGGTTTAAATACATAAATTACATTTTCTGTATTTTTGGACCTGTGTGTGGGCATTTAATTTATTGGCAATTTAAATTTCTTGTTTTTATAACAGTGATAAAGTAATAAAGGAATGAAATTTGACTGACTCAGTGTTTCATGTATTTCTATCAAAACAACATGGCACAAATACAGCGTATTACAATAAGGTTTTATCTGTCATATATACTAATACAAACAATAAACTATATTGTTATAATAATACATTAGAATATATGACAATACAGATAGTGTTAAAAAAAAAAAACACATGATGCAAACTACAGAAGATGTCCAGTCCACTTAAGTTCTGTGTTTTTCATACAAACCATTCTGTATGTTTGAACCCAGCAGCTGTGGGGGGGGGGGGAAATATATGAATTACTTCTAAATTGATTGACGCTTGACATATCAATCCTTTTATTACATTAACACTGGTGGTTTCACACTCACCTATACGGTTAACAATCTCTTCACACTCGCTACTTGTGGCAGCCTGCAGGACCACACAACAGAAGCCTGTTGGTTTGCCTGCCTGCGGTGAATCTCTGAAACCAATTAAATGTTTAGTACTGAATGTCCAAGAAAGTCCAAGTTCAAAAACACAAAGCCTGGAAGGAAATGTCACTGATAAGAAAATGGAATGCAGATAAACCAGTCTCATAATCCGCCGGCCATTTATTCAAATTCTGACACCTTGTCAAATACTGTTTAAAAAAGAAACATTTGATATTTCAAGAACGAAAGCTTAGCACAAAACAGCATGCCATTCATCTAGTTGTAATTACTTAGACATCTATTATACAACAGTTTCTCAAAGTATACTTACAATACACAAAAAGCAAAAACGGTTAAATCGGGTTGGCTTCCAAACCTCCCAACACATGATATCTCAGGGAAGTGGCGTTGAAACAGCTCCTGATCAAAAGGAGAGACTTTGGCTTAAAGTTATTCACCTTTCACCTAAGTTATTTATATATAACACTGAATAATACAAACCTGCTTGTTTGACTTCTCTATGCAGGTAAGATGAGTCTCCTTTACATCCAGCAGTACTTCCTGTACGACAAAATTAGAAAGAATGCATGAAAAATCATGCAGATGTCACAACTAGCTTACAAACATATCCCTCTACATAAAACTCACTTGATTAATTGTGGATGTACCTTTCTTGCCTGTCTGCTCTCCAGAACCACAGGAATGGCATGCTGCAGAACCTCCTTACCTCCATACTTAAACAAAAATAACATTCATATTCAATAATCACACTATTTAGAATCACATATTGACTTGAAAAATACACATGTATGGATTAAAGAGAAGCAAGAGCACCATAAAGAGAGATGTTTACACAACTACTGTACCATTCCTATGTTTGCTTTTCCTAAGAGGTGCACGGCATACAGGATCCTGTTAATGAAACATGATCAAACAGGCCAGACTGTTTATGGTATTTGAGACTAATACAATTGCAAACACACATCTTTATTGAGAGTACCTGCCGTCTTTCACACACTGTGTCTGTGCTCTCTTCTGCCCTGCAGTTCTGTCCTGCTGAGAGGTTGGTTTTGGGCCAAACTGAAGCGAGGGTTTTTCCTGTTTGAGTTGCCGTAAGTGTTTGACCAGCGGCTGATAGATGGACCCATCTTCTCCTCTCCAGCGTATAAAGCGAATTGAAAGTGGCTGACCCTTGAGCTTAGACAGAACCACACCTGCCTTTGGAGGGGAAAAGTGTGTGACCTGTCAGTCAGATATCGAACTTTCACATTTGCAATGACATGTTAAAGTTGCGATTTAATGGAAGAAGTTACAGATCTTTTCTTCTGTATTGTGATGTACATCCGAGTGAAACAGATTATCGGATTATCAATTATTGACTTGGTGCTATGCATCAGTTGTTGATTGGAAGGAAGCAAATGGCTGATTGCGAGCTTGCAGTCAGCTGTAAGAAAGGGGCGGGACTTTGCAGACAAAATGATTGGAGAAGTCCGGCATAAGTCGCCAGAGAGAATAATATTTTTAATTAAAAATTACAAAGTATTTTTTTTTTCCTGAGGCCATTCGATAACTGTAAGTTATGAAATGGCCTCAGAAGTCTTAAGGTGATGATACACGGGCAACTTTTTGAGCAATGTTGCCGTCAACGGGCAATCTGGTAAGACACAGGGCAACTAATTAAGGCAACTAATCAGAGAGGAGCAAATCTATTGCCAACCCAATAAATACTTTATTGTTAAACACTTGTTAGGCACTTTATTTCAACTTTTCAAATATTTTCTTAATTTTTATTATATTCAAATGCCTTTCCGAACTGATTTGTGATGGGAAAAGGGAGAAGAGCGAGTTTGGCAAAAGGCGGATTCGAACCCGGGTCGATCGCGTCAAAAGCTACTTTCACGTGCCATACTCCCAACTGCAGACGTTACACGTTACAAATTACAGCCTAAGTACATTAAATTGGTATATCTGTTGGTATTTTAAGCATTAAATGAGGTAAATTCCCTGTTTTGGGTTGACACATGACAGCTTACCAACGTAAAAAGAAGTTCACGCTCCTTTTCTTCGCTCCACTGCCGCTGAGAGGCCGCCATCTTGTTTGCTTTTTTTCTGAAATCTCCAAGCCGGCTAGTGATCGGCTGCTAGCATTCTGATTGAAGTATCTAAAAAAAAAAAATCCCCACGACCTATCTAAAGTATCCAGATAGAAATTTGTTGCTCATTCTCAATGGGAAAGTGCCCAAGCAACATTGCCCGGCAACACTGCTCAAAAAGTTGCCCTGTGTATCATCACCTTTAGAATTTAGAGCATAAATATGTATGGTATGGAACACTTGTAAACTTTAATGGTACTTTAATGATGTGCAGTTTATATTATCATTTACGTTTATGCATTATCATCCACTTTGTGGAAACCAGCAGCTTGAACATTGTACCTAATATCTATTTAAGTTTTTCCCAGAAGAAAATAATATGTGGTTGGAACAAGTAAATGATGACAAAATTATAATTCTTCAGTGAACTTTTCCTTTAAAGTTATGTGGCTCCTGTCCTGTCTTGTGTTGAACGAGTATTAGAATAAGCAAACACAGAAGCTTATCATGATTATATCAATTCAGGCAAAGCAAATAACAGAGCACACATATATCAGGCTCTCTGTAGAAGCAATTTAATATTCATTTAAGTTGTATGTTGTATGTTAAGTAAGTATTTTGGGTCATGCAAGGACACATTTTATGGGTAAAATTTATTCTGACCTGCCCATTGCTAGCATTCCTCAGTGATATCCCATTGATTTCATCAATGATGTCACCAGGCTCGGCAAACATATCCACCTGAGCTTGACTACCCTGAAGCAGGTCCAGCACAAACACACGTCCATCTAGGTACCTATAGAAAGAAATATGATTAGAATATGGGATATGAATAGGAATACTAACTAGGAATATTTGCTCTTTAATCTAGAAAATGAAAAACTCGCATTGTGTATTTGCACACAGACAGCAAAAGGGGGATCAGAATGTGAACAAAAATTATTTCTAGAATAACTGGCTAAAAATACGCGAACAAATGCAGCATTCAGAATTGAAAAGACAAGCCGACATGCTGACCTGAGCACCATTCCCAGCTCCCGACAGGGAACGGCTTCATAGATTTGACATACCTAAAACACAAGCAAGGTTTGCAACATGCAGTTCAACATTACCTTTTCATGCACATACAGGTAAATCAAGCATGTCAAAACATTAAGATTGTACCGGAAGCAGCCAGCTTTCATCCAGGAAGCTGCAGTTCTGAGATTAAAGTCACAGAGAGAAAGTTTTCAGTAAAAAATGAGACAAATCTCAAATTCAGCACATGAAGCATATAGCAAATACACAGCAGTTCATACCTCAATACTGATCTTAAAGTTCATTTCTGATAACACCATAGACAGCGAAAGAAACGGTTCTGTTTGGAAACAGTTGAGATACTAATTACAGCAAAAAACTACATAATGGCCAAAACCAAAACTACCAAAAACTCACCTACAAACTCCTCATTTCTAAGAATAGAAATGTTAGGGCAATACCACTGCAAAGAAAAGAAATGATGTTGATTATCTGTAAAAGACAAGATTCAGTCATCTCTCTGTGAGTGTCCACTAACCTCGATTACTCTGTTTGTGTGCAGCAAGTGCTTCACTACATTTCCCAGGGTTCTCCTCATCAGCATGAGCCGTATGAAGAAGCGTCCTCGGCCTTGAGAGGTAATGAGTTTGCTGCAGGCTGTGGTCTGTTGCACTGCCAAAGAGACCGAACTCAACCTTCACGGGCAGACAGAACATTCTGATCAGATCACATTCAGATGCAAAATATGTGGTTGTGATTAATCATTAGCTGTTATTTTTAAATTTTTATTTATTTACTCCATAATGTTTTATCGTTTTAAATGTTTCAAAATCCTATGTTATTGTTTATGTCCTGGATGTAATTAGACTTTGAATCCCTGATTTCTTTCACCCTATGGTAAATGACGCTAAAAATGAGAAGCAATGAGTGCATATTCAGCATAAAGACTCACCTGCCACATGTGTCGTGCTGTAGAAGCTGTTCGAAACAATGCCAGTAATCTCTATGTGCCAAGCTGAGAACAGGCTCTAAAAACATGAATGATATGCAGCATTCATTATATAATAAATATAATGTAATATACATGCACTTCTTGGCTGCTTTTCTTTCACTATCTTGTCCAGCTAATAATTTTATTTTATTTTCATATGCATATGTAGACAGATTATGCTTGTGTACAAAACTACTTTGAAGCATTTACCCATAAACATTTAGGTTATAAAACCATGTGAAACAGTGTATATTGTCAATATACACATCCTTATCATCTGTAAACTACAATAAATGTCATCCTGTAATGTGTATGGATTCTCTCACAATGTGTGCCAGGTGTAATAATGGCTCTTATTTGAGTGTGCATCCTGTGTTTGCTGACAGGTGATGATGCGCAGGTGTACGGGAGAGTGTGTGTTGGTGTGTGGAGCTCACGCTGTAGTCCCTTTCGCAGTATAAGTTCCAAGAGCTCACAGCAGGATGCCAGGTGTGGGTTGGAGTCAGTCACAGTGCCCTCCGATTTCAAATTCAGAATGCACACTTGGAATAAACAGAGAGGATGATGGTTAATGATTAGTTTTCTGTTTTTAACCACAAGATGTAATCTAGGTGGAATAACCCTTGCATCATTAAACCAGACCAAAACAGCACACACTGGCATACTTGGTTGCCAGGAATATGATAAAACGAGATGGATTTGGAGCGAAGTGATTATAGAACACTTTGAGCGGAGAGGGGAAATTTCCAAGTGTGGGTATCTGCAGGTCTGGGTTGCCAGGTTTTCACAACAAAACCCACCCAATTACTACTCAAAACTAGCCCAATCACATTTCAGAGGGGGTTCCCCTGGTAAAACTCACACTCCAGGGGCTAAATATCATGTTATTTTGGGTCGCTTCAACCCGCGGACATGGAAAATCAACCAGCGGCAACAGTGTTAACCTAGCACATTTCTGCAGAAAAACCACGGGCTTGGCAACACTGCTGCAGGTTAGAGTAATGGGCGTGAAAAAAAGGTAGGGGCGTGGTAAAAGGTCTTTGTAATTGGTCACGAAACCTGTCTGTCAGGGTGTGGTGTAGGGTTAGGGGTTATGCTGCATTCATGGCACCGCATAATTACCGTAATCTTGAGATGACAACACATGATGTTATATACGGAGCTGTTCACGTCCATGCACCACTATCAACGCCTAAATGAATCTACGGCCCTGTCCCAAATGGCACCCTAAACCCTCACGGTCTTCCTCTGAGTCCGCACTTTCACGACGTAATGCCGCTTTGACTGCCGGGTAAAGTCCTCTGCGTAGCTCACAGTCTTGCAAGCTAAGCAGAAGTGCGCATCGAGGGCGCATAGCAGCCGCAAAGGGGGCGCTCGCAAGCTTAAATGACGAATGGGACACCCTACGGTCTTGTGGACTTAACGGACACATGCACGCAGCGGCCATTGTAAGTCCACAAGACCGAAAGTGCACATGAAGTGTGCCATTTGGGACAGGGCCTACAGCGGTCAGGTGGTACAGCGGCCACATGGTACACGTGGGAGCTTTCAGAAGGTGCGTTCATGCCACCTCGTAATTCCCGTAATTCCTAGATTCTAGCTTGTAAAACAGCTCAGAATATAACGTCAGGTGTTGTCATCTCAAGATTCTGGTAAATACGTGAACGCAGCAAGAAACCTCCCAGCTGACAAACTGTAATTACGAGCTCTAGGAGGACGTGAACGCTTTTTACGAGCCAGAATCTCGTAGTTACTCGTGGTTTCTGTTGCAGCAATTCACCTTTTGCCCCGCCTCTTTTTACGGCACGCCCATTATTCCGACCTGCAGCTATCCCATCTCTAAATTTCTTTTGCTTGCTCCACTCATATACACTGCTCCAGACCGGCTTTTGGTTTGTTTTGTTTCTATTTTTACCAGCAGAGAGAAATATGTTACATATTGACAAAATTCCCTATATGTATAACCAAGATAAACGGCTTCTTGAACAAGAAAAAAATGGAGGGCAGGACTTGATTTGGTCCATCGGTAATTGATTGGATCGTTGTGGTTTGCTATTACTGCGTTCTCACGTGAGTGACAGGCTGTCCCGCCCTCGCGCCAGTAAACACGTTATTAGAGAGGAGTTCAGAATCTTATGTTTGCTGCAAGAGGGAGAAGTTATTTTTATTAAAGGGTTAATTCACCCAAAAATGAAAATTCTGTCATGTATTACTCACCCTCATGCCGTTCCACACCCGTAAGACCTTCGTTAATCTTCGGAACGCAAATTAAGATATTTTAGTTGAAATCAGATGGCTCAGTGAGGCCTGCATAGGGAGCAATGATATTTCCTCTCTCAAGATCCATAAAGATACTAAAAACATATTTAAAACAGTTCATGTGAGTACAGTGGTTCAATATTAATATTATAAAGCGACGAGAATATTTTTGGTGCGGCAAAAAAAAAAAAAAACGACTTATTTAGTGATGGCCGATTTCAAAACACTGCTTCAGGAAGCTTCGGAGCATTATGAATCAGTGTATCGAATCATGATTCGGATCGCGTGTCAAACCGCCAAACTGCTGAAATCACGTGACTTTGGCGCTCCGAACAGCTGATTCGATACGCTGATTCATTGTGCTCCGATGCTTCCTGAAGCAGTGTTTTGAAATCGGCCATCACTAAATAAGTCATTATTTAGTTTTTTTGGCGCACCAAAAATATTCTCGTGTGTTTTTAGTACCTTTATGGACATTGAGAGAGGAAATGTCATTGCTCCCTATGCAGGCCTCACGGAGCCATCGGATTTCAACTAAAATATCTTAATTTGTGTTCCGAAGATTAACGAAGGTCTTACAAGTGTGGAACGGCATGAGGGTAAGTAATACATGACAGAATTTTCATTTTAGGGTGAACTAACCATTTAAAGATTACGAGGGCACATGCATTTAAAAAATGATGTGCACGGCCGCGGATAAATCATTTAATACATACCGCAATGTTCCATAAAAAATAAAAATTCATGGTGACTTTCTCACAAGGTAGATTACTCAGTATGAACACTTAAAAGACATGCTCTTTTTTTTCTTTTTAAAGCGGCAGTCCGCGATTTTTGGCCCTCTAGCGGTTAATAAACAGAACTGCAAGCGTCTTGCGGAAGAACATTGTAGCCGAAGCTACTTTTCTCCATGTATGTCTATGGTGAGTCACGCAGTTACTGTGATACTCTGCGGCGGGTCCTACCAGTCCGGTCTGAAATAGTCAGAATATAAACACTTATTATAAGTGTACCATAATGATTCAGGGTAAGACAAACACACGGTTTGGAAAATGGATTCATGTTGTACATTCTCATTATATAATTTTTGTAAATTTTGAACACAAAAAAAGTTACGGACACCAGCTTTAAATTAAATACAAATGTTTAGCCGCGTATTTGGCACCCTATCCTCTACATCAGTTTCTCAACCAGGGGTCCGTGGACCCCTAATGGTCCTTGACGTAATGCCCGGGTCCTTATAAAATATCTGAAAAAATGAATATTTGTATATTTTGACATGTTCCCATAAAAGAAGAAGATAATATATGTATATTATAACTGACGGTATGACTGAATATTGGACAAGTCAACTAATGTAGTGGTAAATTATACTTGATTGCATTTGGTCGTCACAAACAGTAACGATACCAATGAGCCAATATTATTCTGGAGTCCTTGAGGACGGTTCTAAATATGATGGGGGTCCATTACTCAAAACAAGTTGAGATTCACTGCTCTACATAGAGCAGTACCTCCAAAAACATCGCCTCCAGTCAGTGTGGCCACTTCATATTACTAATTCAAAACGTTTTTTCTGAGTGCGCAGAACAAGTATGCTAGCTATCCATTTATCTACCAACAACAGGCGCTGCTAACTGAAGCTCTCTCAGACAGCCTGTCATCTTCAGTTGCGTGACCAACTGATCAATAACCACAAAACAGCACATCGAAGGTCAGACACAGCCCTTAGTATGTGTATATGATGATATATGAAACCTACCTTTAAGTGTTTCGATAAGCGGGTCTTTTGCTGGCATTATTGTCAACGCGCATATACCGCCACATCTATCTTACACTGACAAGCAAATGTGAATAACCCGTCATCAGAGGTTTGTTTTCTCAAGGTTGCTTCATGAGTGAAATGTGAAGCACGTTCAGTGGTGACACCCGTCATTAATGTACATTAAACAGTCTCTACCGCCTCTTTATGGAGCCATTTGATATGATGGTGGTGGTGAAGATGATGATGGCGCCCTCTCTATTAGTTCAATAAATCTACTCAATGGATATAGGCTAGTCGTTTCCAAAGGCTCTAAACATTACTCAAACAAATAAACATTACTCAAATAAATAAAACAACAAAAATAGTAATATAGAGTAGGCTATAGCTTATGACTAAAACATACTTTTCACACTCTCACTTATTTTATTTATCTAACAATATCCTCAAGTGTAGATTCATTTTGTCATGAACAAAATTATGTATTGTGATTGAAAAATTATATATTTTAAACTTGCCAGCTCTGTTGTCTTGGCTAAATACACAAAATTAATTCTTATTTTCTGCATAATGATAATAAAAAAATATGCTGCTTGGTTAGAATTCCTTTATTTATTTAGTGGGGTAAATAATGCCACTGTGTCAAACGGTCTGTTTTCCTATAAGACGCTGAAGAGCACACTGATGATACAACAGCTAGAGCAGAGATGCATTGAATGTTGGAGTGTTCTATTTTGTTGAGAGTTTACAATGAAATTGCATTGTGCATGATTGTATGTATAGACACAGCACATCTAAGACTGCGTTTCTCACAGTGGATGGATTTACAGAATGATGGAATTAAAATTCATCAGCCCATAGCAGCCACTAGTTGTACTAAGTGCTTTTTGAATTACCATTTCAAATGAGAATTACCATTTACTTAAGTTTAAAGCTAAAGTTAGCTACCTTGGCAATATGTTGCTGGTGCAGAGTAGGTCATGTAAGGTTATAACCTTAAAGTGTTCTGTCAGGTGCTTCATATAGAACCTTTTAGGGGTTCTCATCATGGGATAATTTTATGGTTTTTAATTATAATTAGATTTTTATCACTAGAAAAATCTGAAATAACCTGTTAAACATGAAAGTATTATGCAATAATTTAGGACATTTTTCCTTGGCATAAAGGGCTCTTTAAAATTGCGTCAGGGTTCCATATAGAACCTTTTTTTCTATCAGCACATGCACTGATTTATGAATTTATGTCAATCTGTGAATCTGAGATAGTATTTTAGTAAGAATCATAATTAATTTGTTGCCAAGCTGAACAACACAAAAAATTGAAGGGGACCTACTGTATTATGCCCCTTTTCACAAGATGTAATATAAGTCTCTGGTGTCCCTAGAATGTGTCTGAAGTTTCAGCTCAAAATACCCCACAGATCATTTATTATAGCTTGTCAAATTTGCCCTTATCTGGGTAAGAGCAAAAACATGCCATTTTTGTGTGTGTCCCTTTAAATGCTAATGAGCTGCTGCTGCCTGCCTGCTTTTCAAAAGAGGTTGCTCAACAACAACAAAGCAGGAGAATCTCACACAGCCAAAATGACGATTGTCAGTAACGGTGTTCAGCTTTTCATTGTTCAAACTGGAATCGGACACTGATGGAGAGACTCAGGAAGAAGTTACAACTTATAGAATGCAACTGGATGTTTCTGAACGGTTAGTGGATAAATTTATGTAGTTGCTGTGTAGTTCATCCAACTCATCGACTAGCATGTGCCGTCATGTTAATCTTTTGTGAAAAACCCGTATGGATGCCCAAACTGAGCCATACACACCAGGCTAACGTTTATGCTATCAAATGCTGTGAATGGTCTAATATTTTTTTCTAAAATATCGCGCAGACAGAAATCTTTATTAGCAATCGAGCTTGCCAGGGTCAACTTGCAAGCTATCCAAGCTAATAAGACTCTAAACAGTGATTTGTGCTTGTATGTGCAGCCAACGACAGAACAGTTAGCATGCTGTGCTCGAACTTTTGCCATGGCGTTAGAAGTGGTATACTGTTTTCGCTTCGAAAACAAAATGACGGGCGGTAATATTATAATAAGATCCCCTTCCTACGTCACTAGGGGAGCGAAATCTGAGCGACTAATTTTTTCTCATGCTTGCAGAGAAAGGCTTGCCAAAACAAAATACAATTTTCCACTGTCGGGCCGAACGGATCTTAGAATGTAAGGAACGGTTCTAGTTGTGTTTCCAATTGAGCCTAGTACGGCACGATTACAAAGTGTTCTCGGCCCAGAATTCTCTGGGTTGTTTAACCCAGTGCTGAATCGTGCTTGTAAAATCTGTGATGTGACATCACCACTCAGGATTGGTCACTTGTCTGTTGCCTGGCTGCGGGGCTTAAAGGGTTAGTTCACCCAAAAATGAAAATTCTGTCATTTATTACTCACCCTCATGCCGTTCCACACCCGTAAGTCCTTCGTTCATCTTCGGAATGCAAATTAAGATATTTTAGTGGAAATCCGATGGCTCAGTGAGGCCTGCATAGGGAGCAATGACATTTCCTCTCTCAAGATCCATTAATGTACTAAAAACATATTTAAATCAGTTCATGTGAGTACAGTGGTTCAATATTAATATTATAAAGCGATGAGAATATTTTTGTTGCGCCAAAATAACGACTTATATAGTGATGGGCGATTTCAAAACACTGCTTCAGGAAGCTTCTGAGTGTTATGAATCAGTGTGTCGAATCTGCTGTTCGGAGTGCCAGAGTCACGTGATTTCAGCAGTTTGACGGTTTGACACGCGATCCGAATCATGATTCGACACGCTGATTCATTATCGGTCATCACTAAGTCGTTATTTTGTTTTTTTGGCGCACCAAAAATATTCTTGTCGCTTTATAATATTAATATTGAACCACTGTACTCACATGAACTGATTTAAATATGTTTTTTGTACATTAATGGATCTTGAGAGAGGAAATGTCATTGCTGGCTATGAAGGCCTCACTGAGCCATCGGATTTCAACAAAAATATCTTTGTGATTTTGTGTTCTCATTTGTGTTCTCATTGTATTTTCATTTTTGGGTGAACTAACCCTTTAAGCGCTCAATTTGAGCGACGTAAACACAAATTAATAATAAAATTAAAAGAAATGTCTGATCATCCGACATAACGCGGTCGTTATTTACATCTCATTTCATCAGTAAATATTACAAAGGCAACAATTGACGCTTTAATATTACATTCCAAAGAGCGGCCATTATCAGCACCATGGTGGAAAATGAAACCGTAACTGTACCAGCTGGCCCAGATCGGCACGGAATGGAACGGTTGCGCAATGAGAACCGTTCGGCCCGACAGTGGAAAATTGGCTAAAGTTATTGGGTTGTCCTTTTTTCACATTTTCTGGGTTGGTAGATGCACCTGGGAAACGATTATAGCACTTAAACACGGAAAAAGTCAGATTTTCATGATATGTCCCCTTTAATGTTATCTTTCTTTCTTTCTTTTAAATCAGTACAATATGCATTGACAGTTCCTTTAGTGTGATGTTGGCCTTTGTTTAACAGCAGTTAACATTTACTTTTCTTGTTGTTGATAAAGACTTAGATCCTAATTGGACCTACTTCACTGGAGGCACAAGTCTGCTGAGAGGCAGCAACTCTGTTCAATTCACTGAGCATGCTTTAACTTACAGGTTCTTCCATTAGGACTGATTGGAAATGTGCGGTAAAGGACGGCCACTACCTCTTACGTCCCAGTGTGATGCCTGAAATGATGGAGCTTATGAGGGCTGTAGCAGGACCTACACTTCAACAGTGCTCAACTTCAAGAAAACTGCATGGTGGTTAGGTACTGAATGTTGATTTCTTACTTTTTTTAGTCATGATGACACTGTAATGCGATATACTGCACATATACTGTTAGAGCTTCTGGCTGCATTAAATGCAGATGTTTAAAGTCACCATGAAATCAAAACCGACAATTCTTTTTTTTTTTTTATTCATGTGTCCTCATAATATTTAATTAAATAACTTATCCTCATTTGCAGCGACATCTCTTCTCTGATGACGTGTTTACTGGTGTGAGTGCAGGACAACCTGTCACTCACATGAGATTGACCAATAGCAAACCACATGATCCAATCAATTCCCAATGGCCAAAATCAAGTTCCACGCTACATTTTTTCTCGTTAAAAAAGCAGTTTCACTCAGATTTACGCCACAATAGGGAAGAAAAGACTATCACAACTTCTGTTTCATGCCGACTTAAATAATTAAAGGGTTATAGATTTAAAAACAAACCATGTAGATGAAGCACTGCATTTCATACACTGCAATAAAAAATGTATAAGCTATCAGTAGCTATGTTTCCATACACCTATTTTTTTGCGTGTTTTGGGATATTGCATAAAAAAAAACACTGGAAGGAAACGCCAAGATGTGCATAAATTCTAAAAATGTGCATAAAAACTTATTGAGGTAAGATATATTTTTAAGACATTCGGATAAACTAAGGGTATGTGTACAGGACAACGATGTACTAAAACGTCCATGAAAATGATTAAAAACGCTATACATGCCCCGGCCAGTAGTTGGCGATGTCACTTTGTAAAGAAACACTATGCACCTATTGACTGAACACGTAATATGTATGCGCATGATGTCATTGTTTTCACAAATTAGCATTTTTTACTTTAGTTTGCAATTTCCCAGGAAGTGACGATTTTGTTGTTTTGAACGCATGGGATGGAAACTTGCTTTATTCTCAAATGTTTTATGCAACATTCCAATTTTGCGCACAAGTTAAGTTTGCATCTTTGGATAGAAACATAGCTAATGTGACCAACTGTTTGCTGTGTCACAGACATTGTTCTATAGCATGCCAAAGCTGACAACTTCCATGTAGACAACATCAACAGCTTTCATTTAAGCCGGATCTTCTCCTTCCCCTTTTGACCCCAGAGAGACAAGATGAAGGAGGCAATAGGAAAAAGTACATGATTATCTCATCTGTACACACTAAGGTTTGCAGTGGGCAGATATGACATCATTACAGAGAGACACCTAGTACCCGCTATATTTCAACATCAGTAAGTCATCTTATGCCCCTGAGAGGCAAGACAGAATAGTGGAGCTTAATTGGTGAACTGTGACTTGACTGCAACACCAGGCAATCACACTGTATTTTCAGGAGAAAGCCGTTAAAAATGTGTGGGGGTTGGTAGTGTGAACATCACAAACAATTACAAACTAGAAGAGGCCAAGTTAAGGTAAAAAACTAGTCAAGAGATTAAACCTGAATACTTCACATGCTGGTTTTATTTTAAGAAAGTTTTAATGCATAAGTCTGATTTAATAAATAAAACAAAGATTATTGGAGCATGTTTTACAAGAAAATATACTATTTCAGTCAAAATTTCACTTTTAATTCAATGTGTTACTTGACATTTCTTTGTAATTATTTGTTAAATGTAGCCATTTCTGAGTGAAAATAATACATGCATGCATAATACAACATTTTAGGTCGTTTTCACGATGTGAACGGGGAAAAAATGCAAAACTTAAAATGTTGCCATGGCAACTAACTGAAATAAATACGTTTGTTTTAATTTTCAATTTAAATTAATACTGATTGAAGCGTTGTGTTTTTCATCGATAAACCTTTTGCACTACATATAAATGTCATTTTTAAAGGATTAGTTCACTTTGAAAATTACTCCAAGCTTTACCAACCCTCAAGCCATCCTAGGTGTATATGACTTTCTTCTTTCTGATTAACATAATCAGAGATATATTAATAAATATCCTGACGCATCTAAGCTTTATTATGGCAGTGAACAGGGCTCATGAGTATGAAGCTGAAAAAAGTGCTTTCATCCACATCCATCCATCATAAACATAATCCACACGGCTCCAGGGGGTTAATAAAAGCCTTCTGAAGCGAATCGATGCGTTTGTGTAAAAAAAAAAATAGCCATATTTAACAAGTTATAAAGTAAAATATCTAACTTCTGCCAGAACGCCTTTCATATTCAACTTACGAAAAGCTTAACAAAATGTGAGTTATGCTTTTTTCGTAAGCTAAATACGAAAGGTGTAGGACATAGTGTAAGCGTTTTGAACTGTGAGAGTTTTACACTTTCTTCGTGAGTAGAATACAGAAGGCGGTCTGGCGGAAGCTAGACATTTTACTTCATAACTTGTTCAATATGATTTTTTTTTTTTTTTTCAAAAACGCATCTCTTTGCTTCAGAAGGCCTTTATTAACCCTCCTGAGCTGTGTGAAGTATGTTTATGATGTATGGATGCGGATGAAGGCACTTTCATCAGCTTCATACTTGTTGGTATCACTCACTGCCATTATAAAGCTCGACTGCATCAGGATATTTATGAATATATCTCTGATTGTGTTCATCAGAAAGAAGAAAGTCATATACACCTAGGATGGCTTGAGGGTGAGTAAAGCTTGGGGTAATTTTCATTTGAAAGTGAACTAATCCTTTTATTGACCATAGGTGCAAAAGTGATCTAAGAGCTCTGGCAGATGGGAAGATCAGACAGATTTACGGTGCTTTTCTTGTAGATGGGCTCTATAAATCACCACCCACTGCTTTATTTTACAAACAGAAGCTTGAAGGCGAGTAAATAGCAACACAATTTTAATGGTCTAACTCAGTGTTTCACAACCCTGTTTCTGGAGGCACACCAACAGTGCACATTTTGGATGTATCCCTTATCTGACCATCTAATCTAAATGTGTTGGTGTGCCTCAAGGAACAGGGTTGTGAACACGGATCTAAAGGACCAGATTTCTTTTGTGACACATTTCTTTTCCGACTGCCTTAATTTTCCATGACTATCATGTCTGCTCTGTGTCAAAAGGTCAGATCAATGTTTGGCTCCTGGTGAAGAGCTAAATTGGTGACTGGCTGCAATAGGACACATGGGTAGAGAGCCATCATCATCATCAGTAGAGAGCCAGAATTGCTTTTGCCACTCCACAGCTGTCCTCTGTGCATATGCCAATCTGTTTGACTGCAGAGTGGCTCTTCAAGAAGAACCGTAAGTATGAGAGACATTGGCACTAAAGTCTCCTGCACAACTGCATAGTGCTTGAAGAGATTTTTGACACACATGAAGGTCACTAAAATTAACATATTCACACTCAGCGACCTGTTTCTTGTTGTAGTATTACTAAAAAAACAAGCTACTTGCCAGAATGGCAGCAGCTGGTACTTTACAGAGAAGAGGTCCTCAGAAAGAGATGCCCTTATTCCTTTTTTAGCATATAAGCAGCGTCATGGGAAGTATAAAATAACCACAAATCTGGTTAAATAAAGCTGTTTAATGAGGCTGCAACGCTGGGCTTTTTCCACTGATGGAGCGAATCAGAGAGCACATATTACCCACAAACTCACTAAGCAACAGCTGAGCCTGAAGCAGCTATACACGCAAGAACCAGCCAACTGGCACATTCCCAGTAAAGCCAGATCCAGGGAGAACCAAGATAAGTGGATATTCTAGTGCAGATCTGTTTCTTAACAGCTTGACTGATGATTCTATACACTCTGTTGCTTAGAAATCATCACAAAGACCAACACTTATTTTCATTGCAGTTAAGAAACATTTATTTATTCATTTATCGGCTTGTTAATTCTTTCTAAGCATTTTGGTTGAGCCTAAGTTGAAGACACATTCAAAGCATTATCTTTAAAACTCACAACATGCTTGACAAACCCATAGACCTGTAAGACGCAGAAGAGGTAGTGGTACAGATATACTGTATTTGAGACATTTTATATAATGTTGCAAACAAAGTCAACCTTTATTCTTTCAGCTGTTGTCCATGAAAGACTGTGAATGCAAACAGTTTTAGGAAATTTGCTATAGCTTTTTGAAGCATTCAAAATACATTAAAAATAGAATTCCTTAATACAATTAATTGAACACCACCATTCAAATGTTTGGGGTCAGCAAGAATGAAAAAAAAAAGCAGAAATATGCAGCTTTGATAAGCATAACAGACTACTTTCAAAAACATTAGAAAATCTTACTGACCGCCAAAATTTTGAAGGTAGTGCAACTTTCCAATAAAAAGAATGTTTTTCATTTATGAATTTAAATAATTTTTAATACTTTGGGATATTAAAATAATATCCTCAAGAATAAAAGGGTGAATTTTTAAAAATAAAATTGGCCTAATCTTTTATTTCTATTACTTTATTTCTATTCTAAAAATTTACAAAACTGCTTATTTGGAAATATAAAATATTAAAATATTTTAAATACCAACTAAACCATTTGGTGCAACCAACTTATATATATACCGGTCAAAAGTTTGGAAAGAAGTCTCTTATGCTCATCTAGCCTGCATTTATTTGATCAAAAATACAGAAAAAAAAAACTAATATTTTGAAATATTATTGCAATTTAAAATAATGGTTTTTATTTTAATATACTTTAAAATATAATTTATTTCTGTGATTCAAAGCTGCATTTTCATCAGCCATTACTCCAGTTTTCAGTGTCACATGATCCTTCAGAAATCATTCTAATATGCTGATTTGATACTCAGTTATTATCAATGTTGGAAACAGTTGTGCTGCTTAATATTTTTTTGGAACCTGTAAAAATTTTTTTCAGGATTCATTGAATAATAAAAAGTTCAAAAGAACAGCATATATTCACAATAGAAATCATTTCCAACAATATAAGTCTTTACTATCACTTTTTATCAATTTAACACATCCTTGCTGAATAAAAGTATTAATTTCTTTCAAAAAAAGGGAAGAAAAAAGTATCACAGGTTATACAAAATATTAAGCAGCACAATTGTTTCCAACATAGTAAATCAGCATATTAGAATGACTTCTGAAGGATCATGTGACACTGAAGGCTGGAGTAATGGCTGATTAAAATCCAGTTTTTGATCACAGAAATAAATTATATTTCAAAGTATATTAAAATAGAAAATCGTTATTTTAAATTATAATAATATTTCACAATATTACTGTTTATTTCTGTATTTTTTATCAAATAAATGCAGGCTTGATGAAAATAAGAGACTTCTTTCAAAAACATTAAAAATAGTAATGTAATGTATATGTATATAAACAATAAATATGTTTTACAAAACCATATGACCACATGTGCTTTAAACTAGATATTCAAAAGATTTTTCCTTAAATATTTTTTTAATCATAGACACTCTTATATATCATCAACCCATACAACAGATCCTGTATAGCAATAACCCAAAAGGAGATTATGAGAATGACAGAGGAATATTAATGTGACATAAATTCTAAAAATATGTTCAAATATGATCAAATTGTTATGAATGTTCGCCATGTGAACGTTTGAACCAAACAACTTGATGTCGGCACCGTCCTGATAATTGAATCTATTCGTACCTCCGGAAAACCCTACTATGAGTCACATTCACAAAACATACAGCCACCACCACACAGTGACGAAAGCTGCCAACACTGACAAAACACAGACGCGAGAGACTTTACATTACATACATCAGTCACCGTCCACATCAAGAACACAAAAAAGCACTGCTTCCTCTCTACCTGACAACCTGTGCCTATATGACAACCTTTGTTATGTAATCACAGCTCAAATGCTGTTAAAAGCCACCGGAAAAGAAGAGTTTTATACTTTGGTGAGCACTGATTTGACAGCGGTTGAGAGTGTAAGTGGATTATGTCACATTAAATGTCATGAAGGCACTTGTCATCATCTTCTTGCTACTTTTGCTCCAGAGGCGACCCCGGGTTGACCCGTCGCTATGATTGGATCCTTCACATGTGGCAGCTTCCATCAGGCTTACCGTCTGCGCCGGCTGCACGGTGTGGATTCGGTTTACGACCCGGTTAGGGAACGCACACCCAAACACCTTCTTGAAGCCCTTGCGGAAGTGCTTAGACACCAGGGCGTACACGATGGGGTTCAGGCAGGAGTTGGTGTACGCCACCAGGTGAGAGAGAATGCGGATGACGTAGGTTGTGTGGTTGAGCGGGAAGTGGCCGAACAACACGCACAAGATAACCAAGTGATGCGGCAACCAACACAAACAGAAGAGCACGGCCACGATGATTATCATCTTGGTCACCTTGCGCTTGGCCTTGCGGGATTCTGACATGTCCTGCATGGGGTCCACCGAGGTCCAAAGGTAGCGGATGGTGCGGGCGTACGTGATGCCGAGAATGAGGACTGGGATGAGGTAGCCGAATATGAAGGTGCAGACGTCCATGGCTCGACGATGATGGATGTTCCACGCCGGGATGCAAAGGGTGGTCCCGTCTAGATCCATCTGCTGGTAGTAGCTGAGATAAGGGCTGGAGAAGAACAGCGATAGCACCCATACCAGAATAATGGAGGTTAGCGCATTACGGGGTGTTCTTGTCTCTCTTGAGCGCAAGGGGTAACGAATGGCGAGATATCTGTTGAGAAAGTGCAATCAAAATATATCAATAATAATTAATTACTTATGTGATTATTATAAATGTGATTATAATAAATGATTTATCCATCCACATCATTATTTTTATTCATGCTCCCTCATAATCAAAATAACTCCCCTTCCTTCTTGCATCAACATCTCTTCTCTGATGACATGTTTACTGGTGTGAGGGCGGGACAACCTGTCACTCACATGAGAGCGACCAATAGCAAACCACATTCAATGATCCAATCAATTCCCAATAGCCAAAATCAAGTCCCACCCTACATTTTTTTTCTGATTTGAGCTATTTGACTCTGATATATACACATCACAATAGGGAAGAATATTTTTTTTAGCAATGAACAAAAAACTCTGCAATTCAGCCATTATTATGCACAAATATCCTTCACAGTAGAATGTTATGATTATTTTCTGATTATATTATTTAATTTTAAAAGTGCTTAACATATGTTAATCCCTAAAATGCATTATTAAACACAGCTCAAATAATGTTGGTAGTATGTTTGTATTGTTTTCAAAATAATACCAAAACAAGAGAATGAAAGATTATAACTATATTTGCATCACAGACTGTCAAATATGTTAGTTTCTTTCTGCACTGTTCTGATTAAGTGCCGTGCATGCTAACACTTTCCTTCAGTAGCCTATAGTTATTGCATGTTATTATTATTATTATTGACTATATATAACTTCTCAATCAATTATGCGTTTCACGACTCGCTGAACTGGAAAGAAAAGCGCGCACTGTTGGTGCGCAACAGGATGATGAACGTACCTGTCCAGAGACACAGCTGCCAGAGTAAAGATGCTCGCGTACATGGTCAGGAAGATGATAAAGTGCACAGCTTTGCACACGAAGGGTCCAAAAACCCACTCGTCCATGGTGTAGATGGTAGCCTGGAGAGGCACGCAGAAGACGATGAAGGAGAGATCCGCCAGCCCGAGGTTCAGGATGAACAGGTTTGTGCTTTTTGTGTTCATCTGGCCGTTGCGGATGAGAACTGCGAGCACAAGACAGTTCCCCACGGTACCAACCAAAAAAATGATAGAGAATATGACAGAAATTATTACTGACTCAACTTTCCAGTTCGGGGAGAAGTGAATCTGCTGAGATGAGTTCATCTTTCATGCAGTAAAACGTCTAAAAAGCTTCAACGCTGCATAGGCACCATTTGGACACGCATAAAGAACATCTACGTTGTCATTTTTGCGCACAGTCCTATAAAAGACTCAAACACAACGAGAAACAAAAGGCATCTTCTATCTGGATGGTTTTCACGCAGGTACAGATGAGGTGAAGGTGGTGAACATCTGATCATCACTCCCATCACCAGCCTCCTCCCCTTATACTCAACTATTTATCAAGAACGTTTTTATACACTATAAAACATTTATATAAATGAAGAAAACTCAAATATTACAATTTTTAAACTATATATATATATACACCTCATTTAGGCTATATAAATATTTGTGCTTGCACTCGTGCACACTTAACGTACGAGACTGAGCGCGATTTGGGGACGTTCTTTTTCGTTCTTCGCTTAGCGCTAGCGGTCATGTAAATGCTTGCAACAGCTCTGCAACATGTCGACAGATGAGGCAGGCACGTGCACAGGTAAGTTAGGGCTCAACCTGTGCAGAGCATTTGCTCTTTTTGCCCTTACGCTTCTTCGAAGTGCCCTTTTTTTGTTTTGTTTTTTGAGGTAAGCACAATGGGCTAATGGGCTAATTTCCCACAGACTACAGCGAGACCATAGAGTCTTTTCAGCTGCCGCAATCTGTTTTGGCGCTCTTTGCGTGCGCCTCAGTTCAAGTAAAGAGGCAGCGCACATGAACCGATAGTCTCTTCCACTTTACTAGTTATAACACGAAATAAACATGAATGAACACGAACAGGTATGTTGAAAGATAAAGTAAAGTAGCCTATACGGAAAGATGTCAATAGCCTAAAACAGCATGTCATATAACGTGAAAAAGAAAAAGTAATATAACGTCACATTTACCTCAGAAATGCCGTTCAATGCCCAAAAACTTGTTAGTCAGCTAGAAAAATGAACTTAGAGAGCAGCATTTTGCTAAATATATGCACTAGGCTATATTTCATATTCATTTTATTTTACTTTAATCAGTAGGCCTAGGCCTACTATTTAATGTCTGAATAAATAATTTTTTCTATGACCATTTAGGCTAAATGTTTATATTACAAAAACGTGTAAAAACATAATTATGTCATTAAAATTGATTAGTATAACGTTATTAATTTTAACCTTTAATATCATTTATGTACCGACTGGGGTTAAATATAGTTTACAGCATTAGTTGAGAGATTGTTTTTTTCTTTGAGGAAATTTGCCATGTACTGTACTTGCTAGGCCCCAAATTAATCATTATTGTATCGCAGTTAATCGATTCGAAATCTAATCGCATGCTTGTGAATCAAAATTGAATCCAATTGTGAAATTTGTGCCAATGCCCAGCCTATTGTCAATAAATCTTTATTTTTTTACTTGAAGCAAATATTGTCTTCCCATTATAATTCCCATTATTCTGTTGTCACAGTGCACCAGAATGCTTGTTAAAATCATAAAAATGTTCTCTTCAGTTTCAGCACATGCCCCTCAAAAGGTCTGTGCACAGCCCTGAGATTAGGTATATTTACAGCGGTGGCAATATAGTTTGAAATAATCCCTTTCTTTGAATGCAACATTGACATTATAGTAAAGAATGGCCTTTATTCCAATTGTTTTACCAGTTGTTTAAGCATTCATTGTAATGTGTCATTGATTAAATGGAAAAGAGGCTCAGGAGCACGTGTAAACGTCACATACTTCTGATTTTCCTTGCAAAAACGTCCTGAGTCCTTCACATAAAAAATGTGCAGGCTTTCACATTGGGGCTGCATCCGGAATCTTAAAAATGCTGCCTTTGGAGGATGTATTCCAAGGTAGGAAGATGTTAATGCACATCCAAGATGTATGCTTTGTTGCTTTTGATACCCCACAATAGTGTTCATTCTGTGACAGTTGAGCTAAAAAAAAAAAGATGGTGTCTAAAAGTTTCGGTTGGTGGTCAGTTTGTGTGTAAATGTACATTTTTGACCAACGTTTATCACTTTCGCTGTCATTTCTTGTGAGAAATTAATATTGTAGTACTTGTGCTTACAGTAGTTATCACCGAAGCTCGCTCTACTTTGCTTGATAGGGTTAGGGCTATTTTGCCTAACTAATGATACAAATGTAAAAATAATAATAATAATAGAAAAACTTTAAAGCGGTTAAATGTTGACTTATCTTACTAAGATGCGATATACTCTTTATACAGAAATGGACCATGGTGAACATATTTAGACAATTTGTGAACCCTGTTTTGTTTTCAGACAGTTTAATATAACTTTCCAAAAAGTCCAGTACAAACCTTAATGCCACTCATCAATGGCAGCTGTCACAGTAGCTAGGCGACAAGAACAATCCTCTGTAGGTTAGACTGTCCCATTTAACAATGCTCGTTCCGACCTTCGTAGCCTTAGAAAGGGGTGACCTTTGAAATCCGCATCATTCGAAGGATGCAGCCTCTGAATTCTCGTTTTTGGTTTCGTTCTTCTGGTCTCGTTTTTTAAGCCTTTCCTATTCAATTTACGGAACGAACGCGGCGCCAGTTCAGTTTTTTTCCGTAAGTAGAATAGGGAAGCGTAGGACATAAAGCGTAAGCTTTTTGAAGAATACGGAAAGCGGAAGCACGTGCAAGGCGATCATTTGTGTTTGTAAAGCATATACAGATCGTTAGATAAGACCCTTATTCCTCGCCTGGTATCATTTAAAGCCCTTTGAAGCTGCACTGAAACTGTAATTTTGACCTTCAACCATTTGGAGGCCATTGAAGTCCACTATAAGGAGAATAATCCTGGAATGTTTTCATCAAAAACCTTAATTTCTTTTCGACTGAAGAAAGAAAGACATGAACATCTTGGATGACATGGGGGTGAGTAAATTATCAGGAACATTTTATTTGAAAGTGAACTAATCCTTTAATACGTAATATCTCTTGTAAGTATTTTATGTTATAGCTCTTTTGTGTTTTTAGCACAACTGTAATACTGAATTTATTCTAATAAAGTAATATAATAAAAAATAATATTCTTTATTTTATAACTTGATAGGCTAAAGTGGCAAAGATCCATTGTTTTTTCATTCAGTCCAATGCAGTCAGTGATATACACTCTTAAAAATAAAGGTTTCAAAAGGTTTCCACAGTGAACCATTTGAACATTTCAAGAAAAACTTCTTAAAAGAACATTTTAATGATCTGAATAAAATATTTTCACTTTAAAGAACCTTTTGTGGAATGGAAAGGTACAGTGCTCAGCGTAAATGAGTACACCCCCTTTGAAAAGTAACATTTTAAACAATATCTCAATGAACACAAAAACTATTTCCAAAATGTTGACAAGACTAAGTTTTATTTAACACCTGTTTAACTTATAACATGAAAGTAAGGTTAATAATATAACTTAGAGAACAACATTTTCAGTTTTACTCAAATTAGGGTGATGCAAAAATGAGTACACCCCACTGAAAGTCTCTGGAGCAAAGCTAGAGTTTAGACTACAAATGTCTCATTTAACAAGAATTCAACCACAGGTGAGTCTAATTATTCATTACACAGGTATCCAGCAGACAGTTGACTATAAAAGGGTGTTAAAGCCCCTTCCCATTTCATGCTGTCAGCAATGGCACCACATGGAAGAGAAATGTCACAAAACCTGAGAAAGAAAATAATTTCTTTACACCAGAAAGGTGAAGGCTACAAGAAGATCAGCAAAGCTTTACTTATCAGTCAGAATACTGTAGCAAAAGTGGTACGGAAATTAAAAAAAAAAGATGGAACTGCAACCATCTCACAGAGACGTCCAGGTCGTCCACGGAAGTTAACACCTCGACAGGAGCGTCTTCTGATGAGAAGGGTTGAAGAAAATCGGCATCCAAGTTCACTGCAGTTATCTAAATAAGTAGAAAGCCAAACTGGGGTAACTATTTCCTGTGAGACAATATGGCATACACTGCAGGGGAATGGCATGCATGGGTGCCGTCCACGAAAGAAGCCTCTCCTAAAGCCCAGGCACAAAAAAAAGCACGCCTAGAGTTTGCCAGGGCCCATGCTAACAAAGATGAAGACTACTGATGAGATAAATGTTTTTGGAACTGATGGCTTCGACACTGTATGGTGTCGCAAAGGTGAGGAATACAAAGAAAAATGCATGGTGCCTTCAGTGAATTATGGTGGTGGCAGTGTCCTTATGTGGGGCTGCATAAGTGCTGCTGGTGTCGGGGAGCTGCATTTCATTGATGGCATCATGAATTCACAGATGTGAAGATACTACCATCACTCCATGCCCTTGGTCGTCGTGCACTTTTCCCACATGACAATGATCCTAAACACACATCTAAGGCCACTGTTGGATTTCTGAAGAAGAACAGGGTGAAAGTGATTCAGTGGCTCCTGATCTGAACCCAATCGAACACCTATGGGGAATTCTGAAGAGACAAGTTGAGCATCACTCTCCATCCAGCATCCAGTCTCTAAAAGAGGTCATTCTTGAAGAATGGAAAAAGATAGACGTTGCAAAATGTCGCCAACTTGTTCATTCCAAGCCTAGAAGGCTTGGTGCTGTCATTAAAAATCATGGAGGCCATACAAACTACTAGATGTAGTATTTGTTGTGGGGTGTACTCATGTTTGCATCACCCTAATTTGAGTAAAACTGAAAAATGTGTAATCTAAGTTATATTATTAACCTTAATTTCATGTTAAAAGTTAAACAGATGTTACATTAAACTTAGTCTTGTCAACATTTTGAAAATAGTTTTTGTGTTCATTGAGATATTGTTTAAAATGTTACTTTTCAAAGGGGGTGTACTCATTTACGCTGAGCACTGTATGTTAAAGGTTCTATGTGGAATCATAAATGTTTTATTTTTAAAATAGATATACAATATTTAGCATTACATGCATTCTAAAGAAAAAGTATTAAATATTCGATTCTATTGATTTTATTCTATCTGTCCTCTGATCGCCCTCTAGAGGTAAATGAACAGTGACTTTTTTTACTACAAAAAAGTACAATCCCTGGGTGAATCACATTAGATAGGAATACCTTACATTTGCATATTGAATTAATCTATGTATCTATTTGTGATATCTGCAATGCCGTACACTGAAACACAAACAGTAACGCTCAGTCATATCCCACATATCTGTTTCTGTGCTGTATAGGAGCTCAAGAATCAAAGTTGCTGTATCTGACAAAAGCTAAATCTGTAGGTCTTGGTCTCTGATTGCTACAGGCAGAACTAATATCTTACAGTATCCCTTTCATCTGTCGTTCATCTCATCCTGGACCCAGAGATTTGACCCAGTTCCCTCAGAAGAACCCCATTCAGCCAGACCTGCCCCTGTCTGAACCCCACCATCCTTACAGTGTGAGTCACGTTTTTCCACTGCTACACATACACTCGTTACTAAGTTTAACCACTGCTTTTTATACCGAGGGATATCCAGGAGACAGTGCTGTCTAGATTCAGTGGCATTATAACAAGAGTTTCAATAACCGGTAGATTTGGAAAACTTAAACTGGATTTGACTCACACTATGCCAAGTCACAGAAAACACACTGGATCCAAGCAATCATTTAATTGCAAAGTATGTATGTACAGAGTTACTTTCTGCATATAAGTTTTTTTCTTAATTGTAATATCAGTTTTTGACCTTTTGATTTGCAGAAACATGTATGCATGAACATGTAAGCACACAAGTTTACCACGAGAGGGCAGCACTTTCACAAAAGAAGATAAAACTGTGCCACTAGAGCAACACAAAACTGATGCTTATGCAGTTTTAGGCCACACAGGACTATCCACCTGTTGCTATGATTCCGTTTTAACAAATCTTACATATTTGCATTAGCAAATGAGGAAGGTATCAAATCATAATGAAGTTCTCAAACATCTAATGTTGCTTCAGAACTTGATAGAGGACAAACTGCACATTTTAAAATACATAAATCAGCACAAAGAGGTTTCAGTAAAATGAACCAAAACAGAAGAAACTTTCACACTCTTGCTTACCTTTTTTTGGGGGGGTATTTAGGGTATTAATGTCATTAATATTTTAAACATTAAATTAGCTAAAATATAATAATAATAATACCTACAATTTACTAATAAATATTAGTTATGTCTGCATATTTAATTTTTTATTATTTCAATTCATCACTTAACTCTTTCCCCGCCAGCATTTTTATTTAAAGTTGCCACCCAGCACCACCATTTTTGAAAATTTTGACATCTTTCATGGCCCCCAGAATGCTTTGTTGTATGCTATACATCAAAGAAGGAACAGAGCCTCTGCTTTAAAAACAAACAAACAAATAAAACAAAATGACATCACATCACATTATTTACAGTGCATAAGCTTTGGCTGCATCCGAAATCACATACTTCCCTACTATATAGTAGATGAAAAACAGTATGTGACAATTCACAGTACTCATAAAAGAGTATGTACCTACTACTTCCAGTGAGATTCTGAAGTGTTCACACAATGGACACTTTACTATCCCATGAGGCCACGGGAGAGGATTTATGAATGGCAGTGAAGCTACACAACTGACACTGTACTTGACATGACAATGACAACATGGCATATATAGTAGTATGTCCAAATTACATTCATACGACACACATTCATACTATTTAAAACATACTTTTTTAGCAATCGTTAAGTAATTACTTATTCAAAATAAGTACCTACTCGAGAATATGTGATTTCTCACACAGCCAATGCCTTTATCACTTGTTTCTGCTTCATCTTCGCCTTTGTTTTAATCCAGAGATTCTGTACTATTTCAGAAGATGCGAAATAGCGCCCCCTACCGTATAACAGTTCTTTTTCAGTGTTGTAATACTGAAGTAACATTTCTGAAATGGTGACTAAAAAAGAAAACACCTCAAGCAGCCTTGTTTTTGGAAGAAAAAAAAAAAAAAAAAAGTAGGCTATATGTGTCCATTCATGCTGAAGGTCCATTCTCTCCAGACTCTGTGCTGGTTGGTTGCTACTTCTGAAAGAAATGCCTGAAATATCTGAGTGTTGAAAGTGGCCTAGGATGCCTCTGTATTGACTTAACCTTCTGTTGGTGGGTCACTGTCAAAATAATGACTACTGCTTTCGAAGTCAACTAAACAGAACTCCATTCATTTGGAGAAGGCGAAGAAAAACAGAGGAAAAGGAAATTTTTCCCTTCCTTTCCTCTGACCATTTATCACTTTCTTGTACGTTCTTTACGTCACATAGTCTTTTTCAGAATACTCGCTGTCTGTTTTTGGCTACGGTTTTGCCGTGGCCTCCAAGTCCAAGTGATCCTTGAAGAATTGAGGGTTCTATATTTTCCGTTGGTCATAAATTGGTGCCTGCTTACACAACTGTTACTGCTATGAGACTCTCGTATCAGGTGAGTCTGGCCTGAGTGACCCCTTTCTGTGCATTCTCACTAGCGGAAATGACAATAGGCTGTGAACTTGTTGCTCTGGTGGGCTTGGCGTATTCAAAGCTGCTGGGTGATATTGGGGTAACAAGAGCTGACAGCTTCATGCTGGCCACACATGGGAATATTTTGGGGCCCAAATGTGTGTCGGCTGGGTGTCTAAGAAAAGAGACACTATGGGAAGTGTAAGCTCTGCACATCTAATCTGCAATAAGAAATTCAAGCATATCCTTTTTGGAAAGCATAAATAAATGAATGAATAAGCTAAATATAGACTTTACGGATTATTTTTGCATGCTGAATCATGGATTCTTACGTTACTAAATGTTGTCTCGCAACAACTAGCCAAAGACATTTAAAAAGTGCAAATATCTTACCAACCCAGACCCAGTGTCAGAATTTTTTATTTGAATGATACTGATTCTAAAAATCCTTAAAAAAATTAAACTATGTCAGTGTTTTTTTTTTTTAATTTCAGAAGAATTGCATCGACGCTATTGAATCTACGCCACTGTTGCAAAATCTAAAACCCCTGAGTTTGATGGCGATGTCGCAAGTGAGATTTTCTTTAAAAAAAAGGTGCGTACCGTGACATAATGACAAGAGAACATGCAACAATAACATACAGTGTGACCAGTGTAGTCTGATTTATGAACAAATGACTTGTGTGAATCTGTTATTTTTAGTGAATCACAACCAGTGTAGTACAATTCACAAGGAAATGACTCTTTTGAGTCTGTCTTTTTAATGAATCATTAAAAATACTCAGGATATCTGTAGTTAATTTGAATCACTCACTTCACTTAATCACTTAACTTAAAGGATTAGTTCACTTCAGAATTCAAATTCTGATCATTTACTCACCCCCACGTCATCCAAGATGTTCTTGTCTTTCTTTCTTCAGTTGAAAAGAAATTAAGGTTTTTGAGGAAAACATTACAGAATTCTCCATATAGTGGACTTGTCATGGTTCAAATCATACTTATCTGACCGTTATCAGTTTGTAGTAGTAAATGAAGAGATGTCATATCGATCACAAGTTCAACATGGAGTACTGCAAGGCTCAGTACTAGGACCGTTGCTGTTCACTCTGTACATGCTACCCTTGGGGATATCATTAGGAAGCATGGCGTTAGTTTTCACTGTTACGCTGATGATACTCAGCTCGTTATTCTTCGCGCCCTGACGAAACTTACCAATTCACAAAATTAACGGAATGCATAGCTGACAAAAAAATTGGATGACCAGTAATTTCTTACTACTAAATTCAGAAAAAAACAGAGATTCTAATTTTTGGACCAAAAACTTCTTCACGTAATAACCTTGAATACTGTCTAACACTTGATGGCTGCTAAGTCTTCGTCGTCAGTTAGGAACCTGGGTGTGCTCTTTGATACCAATCTTTCATTTGAAGGCCATGTTTATAGCATCTGTAAAACCGCATTCTTCCATCTTAAAAATATATCTAAACTACGACATATGCTCTCAATGAAAAATGCGGAACAATTAGTTCATGCGTTCATGACCTCAAGGCTAGATTACTGTAACGCTCTACTGGGTGGTTGTTCCGCTCGCTTGATAAATAAACTACAGATTGTACAAAATGCAGCAGCTAGAGTTCTTACTAGAACTAGGAAGTATGACCATATTAGCCCAGTTCTGTCATCACTGCATTGGCTCCCTATTAAACATTGTATAGATTTTAAAGTCTTGCTACTTACTTACAAATCCCTAAATGGTTTAGCTCCCCAGTACCTGAGCGAGCTCTTAAAGCATTATAGTCCTTCACATCTATTGCGATCTCAGAATTCAGGCCATCTGATAATACCTAGAATATCAAAATCAACCACAGGCAGTAGATCCTTCTCCTATTTGGCACCTAAACTCTGGAACAATCTTCCTAGCATTGTTCGGGAAGCAGACACACTCAGTTTAAATCTAGACTAAAAAACGCATCTCCTTAACCTGGCACACACATAACACATTATTAATTTATACTTTCAAATCCGTTAAAGGATTGTTAGGCTGCATAAATTAGGTCAGCCGGAACCGGGAACACTTCCTATAACACTAGATGTACTCGTTACATCAGAAGAAGAATGGCATCTACGCTAATATTAGTCTCTCTGTTTATCCCAAGGTTTACCGTAGTCAACCGGATCTGGGCCGTATCCAGGTGAGCTCGAGGACCTGCACCTTGACACGACCACAACGCAGCCCTGAAGTATCAGCAGAGATTGAGTCAACTAGATCCTCCACTGTGAAGGCCTCACCGAAATAAACAGCCAGTGGCACAGCTCCTCAACAAACCGTCCATACCGGCGTGATGAATACGATCCTCAACTGGATGGAACTGGAATAAATACTTTGAATGTTGCAATCCCATCAGACTTATGATAGCTACCTGATAGCTGCTGAAACAGTTCTACTCTGCCATCATTGAATCCATCCTCTGCACTTCAATTACCGTCTGGTTCAGCTCAGCTACCAAATCTGACCTCAGAAGACTACAGAGGGTAGTCCGGTCTGCTGAGCGAATCATTGGCACAACCCTCCCCACTCTCCAAGAACTGTACTTATCCAGAGTGAGAAAAAGGGCAAAGAAGATCACTCTGGACCCCTCACATCCAGCACACTCCCTCTTTGAACTGTTTCCATCTGGTCGACGCTACAGAGCCCTGAGCACCAGAACGACCAGACACAGGAACAGTTTCTTCCCTCAGGCAATCCATCTCATGAACACTTGACAAACATGGAACACACAACACTATTACACATTATTTACTTAAAACACTTACTTATACTTCAAATTTGCACACATAACTGTACATACAATTGTCTATATTATATATTGTTTTTTGCTTTTTTTTTTTGCACTTTGTCTATCTTGTAAAGTTGTATATTATTATTTTATTCTTTTTATTATGTGTCTTGTCTTGTCGCTGTCACTCTGTTGCACTGTGGAGCTTCTGTCACTAAAACAAATTCCTAGTATGTGTAAACATACCTGGCAATAAAGCTCTTTCTGATTCTGATTCTGAATCGTAACAAAGCACTGTTCGCCAGAGGAGAACTGGCCAACCCGACTAAGCCTGGTTTCTCCTAAGGTTTTTTTTCTCCATTTTAACACCTGTTGTCACCTGTTGGAGTTTGGGTTCCTTGCCGCTGTTGCCTTTTGGCTTGCTTAGTTGGGGACACTTGACATTTGATATTCAACAGTGCTTTGATCTGCCTGCATTGACACCATTTTCTTTAAGAGCTGCTGTGCAGCCAAAATTATATACCAGTTATCACTGTAAAGCTGCTTTGATACAATCTGCATTGTAAAAAGCGCTATATAAATAAAGGTGACTTGACTTGACAATGGGGTACAATGGGTTGAAAGTCCTAAATTCAGATTCAGTGCAGCTTCAAAACGCTCTACATGATCCCAGCCAAGGAATAAGGGGCTTATCTAGAAAAACAAATGGCAATTTTCTAAAAAAAGTAAAAAAATGTATATACTTTTTTAACCTCAAATGCTCATCTTGCACTAGTGTCCACGACTTCACGCATAACGTAATCACATTGAAAAAGGTCACACATAACGTAGGCGTAAGTACCGAAAAACTCCATCCCATTTTCTCCTCCAACTTCAAAATTGTCCAACATCGTTGTTTTACCTGTTTTTTGTGAAGGTTGTTTGCTTTGTAAACACATTAGATCAGTACTTCCCCCTACGTCACACGTGACCTTTCCAACGTGATTACATAATGCGCAAAGTGGACGCTAGTCCAAGACGTCCATGACCAATCGTTTCACTAGATAAGACCCTTATTCCTCGTCTGAGATCATGTAGAGCGTTTTGAAGCTGCACTGAAACTGAATTTTGGACCTTCAACCCATTGTACCCCAGTGAAGGTATTATATGGAGAAAAATCCTGGAATTTTTTCCTCAGAAACCTTCATTTCTTTTCGACTGAAGAAAGAAAGACACAAACATCTTGGATGACATGGGGGTGAGTAAATTTTTTAATTCTGAAGAGAACTAATCCTTTAATGAACTCCCTGAATCAGAGTGGCTACTAAAACAACAAGTAATCATTACATTGTGTGTGTGCGTGCGTGTGTTTGCGTGCATTTTTAAAACATATCAGGACTCAAATTTGTATAATGACATGGGTATGACATGGGTATTACAAGGAGAGGGTGACTTATGAGGACATTACCCCATGTCCCCATTTTTCAAAAGGCTTATAAAAATCATACAGAATGAGTTTTTTTGAGAAAATAAGAATGAGTTTTTGTGAGAAAGTAAAAGTGTGCACAGTTTCCTGTGATGGTTAGGTTTAGGGGTAGGGGTAGTGTAGGGGGATAGAAAATACAGTTTGTACAGTATAAAAACCATTACGCCTATGGAATGTCCCCACATTTCACAAAAACAAACGTGTGTGTGTGTGTGTGAAAAAGCCCAAATGAATCAAAAAACAAATCTGAATCAAAAGCTTGTGATTTAACATTAAACTATCAAATGTTTATACCTAGCCCCATAATCCAGAGCTCTTGTGATGCCACTGAGCAAATCAGAGGCTTTTAAAATCTAATGTACAATATTTTATTCTGTCTATGAGGTTGTGCTATTGTTCTGCATGCCTTGCATCTTAGGAAGTGCATAACATGGGCTGCATAATAGTCACTGTCAGACTCTTAAGTAATGGTTTGTGTGTGTTGAGGCTGTGCGCTCTGTGCAGGAAGTTTTATTTCATCAATGGCTTTTTCATGGAGGCCCGCCAGAGCCAAAGCGGTACAGACATGTACGGACATGTCCATAATTGTAACCTTATTTAGATTGACTCAAAACACCTGAGAACCGGCCTCAATGCAATCTTTAAATGGGCAATCTTTAAGTGGCAGTCTTCTGTATTTATGTAATATTTAAGAATCCAAGAAAGTTATGCACGTTTTTTCTTTCACAAACCTGGGTTTCGTAAGGCTCGAGTTCTCTTCATCCCCTGAAATGCCTCTTTCCATTCGTGATAGCCTCACATGTTATGAATAGCGTGCGTTTCTAATATGTGTGTGTGTGTGTGTCTAGTGGATAGCGTCACTGCTTTGGGAAGGGGGCTAAAGGAGTGTTTCATTATAAACCTGTGCCATTAAAAAGCTGCTGGCGAGATCTGGCTTTTGGCTCCTGCTCAAACTTTCTTCCTTTTATACATATTTAGTGTGTGTGTTTGTGTGAGACTGCTTAAGGACCCCTAAGTGAGACCATTACACTACGACCTGATAAGAAATGAATTTATCAGTTTGTAGCGCTTTCGTTAAGCATCGTAAATCAACGTGCACTGTGTATCGACCAAAGCTTGTCGACGAAGTGCATTTGTAATGGAAAAACATGTATGAATTATAGCGGTAAGATATCACAAAGAGCGTTCAGTTGAGACGCAGAGGATCACGGGTCAGAGACTCAGTTTGTGCTTTTATTATTTCAATCTGGAGTTCGTCTAAAATACGGACAAGAGGGGGTGAAGTAAAAGCTAAACTTAGATGTTTGTCTCACTTTTTGCTCTTCGTCTGTCTTTTTCACCCTTGTTCGGACGATTTCTTAGAAGTTCAAAGGTCATGGAGGTCAGGTGGCGGTGCGTGCAGGTGCTTCTGGGAGTTTGGGAGAAGAAAGGGGGAGCGTGTGCAGGCAGCAGAGCCACAATCACGCAAGCTGCGTGTGGTTTGGCACTGGCAGCCAAGACCTCTCACTCTGCGCGTCTCAGACTTTCTCCCAGGGCTATCCAATCTTTTCTCCATCCTTCCACTCGCTCCGCCGGCTGCTGCCTGCCCCTGACTCCCAACCACACACAAATGGTTTGAATAAAAGACCGGCATGACTGGGCCATGTCTTCTGAAGAAATCCCAAAGAGTAATAGTTTACTTAGCCTAAATACCCTCGATTAGACGAATTGAAACATTGTTGTTATGCGGTGGAAACTCAAGGACCCACTGGCCGAGTCTTTTAACCCCATTCCGGAAAGGACCCAGCAATTTCCTGTCATAGGTGAACCACAGGTTCTGGTAAACTTCAAACAAACAAAAAAAAATTTCCAAAAGGAACGGCAGCATCAACAAATCACCTCAACTCCAAAACGTGGATGGTGAAAAAGGCACAAGTTACATAAACCACATCCAAGTTACACAAAACAACAACTGTCCGGTACTGCCTCACTGAGCTGAACATCTCGTAATATTTTCCTCCCATATTTACAATGCCTTCAGAAGGATTTTAGCATCTCTAATGCTTCCTGAAATTCATGGAATAACCTCTCTGACAGTCACGAACAGCTTCAGTTCTTGGAGAAGGATTAGATAAACCGGAGATTGGCATTTGACTCTAATAACTAAGCATTATACCTGTTTGAAAGGAAGTACTATGTTTTGAGGCATTTCGCCTTTATTTACAGGATGTGTGGAGTGCAGACTGGAAAATAGAGGTGGGATCAGGACCTGACCCAGGTCAGACTCAAACTTGGGTCTCTGAGAGCCAACAGCTCTTACACATGTTTTGAGACTAATGTATCACAGCCATTTTTCCTTTTTATCTACTTTTATTTATTTATTTTATATAACTTGAGTGTCATTTTGTCATGATCGTGTGAATGGAGTCTTCTGGTTAATGCAGTGCAATCATGTTATTGGTCTGCCATCAGCAGCTTTTAAAAGGGCTAAACATCTAACATCAGTTTTTGAAGAAATTAAAACTTTTATTCAGAAAGGTTACATTAAATTGATCCGAAGTGACAGTACAGACTTTTACATTGCTACAAAAAAAAAAAAAAAGCTAAATAAATGCTTTTGAACTTTCTATTCAGAATCCTTAAAAAAGTATCTTGGTCTCCACAAAAATATTAAGCAGTATTTAACTGTTTTTTAACATTAATAATAATAATAATAAGAAATGTTTCTTGAGCACCAAATCAGCATATTAGAATGATTTCTTAAGGATCATGTGACCCTGAAGACTGGAGTAATGATGCTAAAAAATTCAGCTTTGCCATCAATTAATTTAAAATATATTAAAGACCCCCTGTGGTGAAAATCAAGTTTTTAATGTTGTTTATATGTCTATGTAGTGTTTTTAATATGCTTTAAGACAAACCATGTGAAAATGTATAAGTCAGCACCATTGCGGAGTATTTTAAGTTTGAAACTGCAGTAAACCAGACAGTCTAAAACCCGCGGTTTGAAATCGGTGGTGTTTGTGACGTCATAGACACCTTGTAACCAATCACAACAACGTGCCGGCAGGCTTTAGCATATCATTAACTATGACTGCTCTGAAGCAGGAAAGTCTCGAGAGAAGCCAGGTTATCCCAGTATATTTTCTGTTGATATGAAAAATTGTGTAGATTTAGCAATATAGCGAGTCTATTACGATGTTATGATGAACTATAAGCCTTTCTCCACTGATGTTCTGAGTTGTTCAAAGCGTTTGTAAGGAGACTGATTGTTAGAAGGCAGCTGTCTGATTCTGAGATGAAGAACAGGAACGGTGTGTGTAACAATAGCAACACATTATTAGCTGTTTGATAACAGTCAAGCAAAAGGCTATCTATATTAATTCATATTAATTAAAGGTGATACAGAGGATCTTTTCGTCGACTGAGAAACCAAAGACTGTTAGTGAGATTTTGAAATGAGCGCATGCGTAAGAACCCCCCTACTTCACAGCTCATATCGAGGGAACGCCTCCCAAAACTCGTGCACGAGTATTGGAACACGAGTGTTTGTTTACCACCGGCATTCGCTGTGTCGTGTTAAGGGGGTCGCACACCGGACGCAAGGCTCAGCGCCGCGACACGTCTTTAAAATTCGAACGCATTGTTTTGTATGAGTGTACGCACACCGGCGGCGCCCAGCTACGACTCAGAAAACAATAGAAAACAATTCGTTAGAATTTTAAAGACGTGTCGCGGCGCTGAGCTTCGCGTCCAGTGTGCGACCCCCTTTAGTGGATTCATTATGTCGGACTCACCGCAGGTAACTCATAATCTGCAGTTGTTACTCCTGTCTCCTGACAAAAACATTGCATGCGGCGCCTGTGGAGTGTGGAAAGTTACTGGAGCGCGCAGCCGCGCGTCTCTCACAAGGAACTTCATGGCAGTGATTGACAAGCCAGAGGGCCAATCCACGCACGTCTCTCACAAGGAACATCATGGCAGTGATTGACAAGCCAGAGGGCCAATCCACGCACGTCTCTCACAAGGAACATCATGGCAGTGATTGACAAGCCAGAGGGCCAAGATTGGCTGATGTTTTTAAGGCCCTACCTCGTGCACGGATGATGTATATTAATATTATTACTTTCAGTGCACCTAATAAATAGTCTTTTATCAGTTAGTGAAGACAGTTAATATTGCAAAAATGTATAAAACAAAACATCCTCTTTAGCACCTTTAATGACAGAACCGTCGCAAGGGCTGTGCCAAGAGTGCGAGCGCATTTATCAATTAATAATTTGCATATTAATTGATCCGTGTATATTAAATAAGGCATGGTTGTAGAGTTATATTCAAGCTATTTTAAGGCATGAAGAAATTTTTTCACTTGATTTAAAAAAAAAAAATGTTGGTGATCAAAGATGAGTTTTAAAGGATAAAATAATTGACTACAGGGGGACTTTAAAATAATAATAAAAAAAAAATTTAATTGTAATAATATTTCACAATATTGCTGTTTTTACTGTATTGTTGATCAAATAAATGAAGTATGGAAGCTTGTTTCCGCCACTGATAAAAAATAAAAAGGTAATTGTGACAGGGAAAAAAAAATACTTTTTTCTCAGAATTGCGATTTTATATCTCACAATTCTGATTTTATAACTCGCAATTGCATGTTATAAAGTCAGAATTGCAAGATATAAACTGCGAGATATAAAAGCCTATAAATTGAGAGTTTATAGACTATAAACTCTCAATTCTGAGAAAAAAAAGTCAGAATTGCGACCAATTCAACCAGCCATCCTGGAATTCACTTTTCAAGAATACCCATCTCCCATCTGCACAGCTGCAGATGCCGCAGACAAGAGGTCATTTTCTCCCCAATCAAGGTGATTGAGGTTCTATTTCCAGACAGGAGTGCTTTGAACTCTGGATGCCATGGCTTGAGGGCATGCTCTGCCGTTGCGCTCAGCCAGCTAAACACTCTCGTTTAGGTGCGTTTGGCTGCCAAGGCTGAAGCTGGAAAAATGCTACAACGCATCTCACATATTTAAAGGGAGAACGGTAGGAAAGAGCATCTGGATACAGCACGTCGTCAAGACCTGGCGAAGCTCACATGCATATTAGGCCCTTCTGTGCCATTAACCACCCTCTGCATCTCCAGAGACATGAGGGCATTTGAATTCCTTCTTTGCATCAAGGTCCACAGGCTGTTTGTAAAAGAATTACATCACCTGGGAAATACTTAGTTCACTCCACATTGTTGTCACTATGCTGGCCATTACCAGAGAATATAAAGAATGCAGAGCCTCTTATAGTGATGTCAAGTCTGCTACAATGGACCTTATATGTAATATATTATTCAAATAATATATTCAAAAATAATACACCAATAATGGTGCACATAAAAGAAACAAAACAGATGTATGGAAGCCTGTTTTCACTTCAGAGACAGAAAAAATAAAATGTCAATATCATAATTGCCACTGTTTATACAGCACAGTGACAGTATATATAACCTTATATATATTTTTTTTTTCTGAGGCAGAAAAAAGGCTCCCATATTCTTTGAAATAGGCAAATTTTAGGAATATTTCTTTCCACTGAGTACTCATATCACACCTTTAAACAACTCACAAATTTGAGTTTGATAGCAATGTAACTAACACTTTTATACAAAGCAAATAAAAAGACAGCCAATCCCATTAGTTGCTAGTAAAAACAAAACTTTCACTGCACACATATTTAATATAAAAATAAATTATTTTGATTAATCTGGAGTACTAATCATCTTCATATTTTACAAGCACTCTGTCCTTAAATCTGTGTATGTGTGTGAGATGGACACAACAGTTATGGCAGCACCTTACTAAAGGTTATTGATGCTTTGGTAAACAATGTACGTCATACTCGATGAAAAGTTTCCATCAGGGGAGGTTTTTCATTACCACTATAACAGTGTAAATAAATAGTGCTCACACACTATAAGAAAAGCTCAGTTCATCTCGAAGAAGAAATCCTGAGCAGTATGTCTACAGTCAAACTGATTTAAAACAAAATTGCCACTAGTTGAACACTAGGTGTACACACTAGACAAAGAGAAGTAGCTTACTGTTCCACCAAAACAATCTCATAGTATGTCAGGGCTTTTTTCGATCCTCTTTATCAACCTTGAAGCTCAGTTCAACTGTCTGACCCATCAAGACTGTCACTTCACCTGAGCCAGACTAAAATTAATCTATTAACCACATTCTAAGAGCTCTCCAGAGCCTCTAATATAGATCGAGAGAGCCCTTTGCATGCCTTAATTTCCTCAAGGGGAAGCAGGGCTTAAAGTCCCGGCAGACGCAGACTGATTTTCCACTGTTTTAATGAGAATGACAGAGAGAGGGGAGACCACGAAAGGGGTATTTATAGAAACAGCTGGAATGTGAAGGGCTAATTGTGCTTAGTCTATTGCTTCCTTCATAGTCTGTTCACCATTACAGTGTTTTTCAACAGTAAACGGCGAGAGGAGAGATACCTAGAGGAAAGGTATCTGAGTAGCATGACCTATTTTCACCCACACTGACAGAAAAAAATAAATAAAAACTTTGTCTGGTATAAAGCTAGGCAATATTTCTTGCTTTAAATGTGAAAGGTTACGGGTTCAGAACTCACTTGTCCGATAAATTTAAGCCTGGGTTAAAATATTGATTTTCCGAATTCATGATTTTCATTTTGAATCCTAAATACCAAGATCGATCTTTTAGCAGTGGTGCACCCCGCTACTCAATCTATGTCGCTGCCAATGAAAAGTTATTTTACCTGAACTTGCAGTCTGAAGTGAATGAGTTCACATACAGTAAAAGGTGTGCACTGCAAAGTAATGCCAAGAAAATGCGTATTTTCACCTCTTCCTGAGGTTCTGGGAGTCTCCCCCATATTGATAGCGGCTCCCTGTCACCCACAAATTATATATATTATCCAGGAAAACAAGCGAGCAAAAGAGAAGCCCTGTTTCCACCTGCATTAAGATGTGTTTACAGTGATTCGATCAGAAGTGGTCAGCCAAGACGCGCTACCGTTTACACCTGATATTATCATGTGTTTCTAATGCATTTCCTGTGACCACTTGCGTTTGGATTTCGTCAAAACCCTCCTCACTTATTTTGTCACACTCTACATCACTTTCACATGCTGCGCACAAATACTATTAAATGAACAAACTCTTGTTACGCAACTTACGCGGATGAATATAATAAAGACTAATGTGTGGTGCCATCTCCCGGAAATGAGCTTTTGCCGGTCGAGATGTCTGCGGATTTCGGTTGCACCCAACATAGCCTGTGAACCGGTTCTTTTTAGTGAATCAGAAACATACAGTGCAACCATGTTGTACAATTCCCGAACAAAAGAATCTTTTGTGCCAGTTCTATTAATGGATTTTCAAATATCCTCTTCTAGACAGTGATTAAATATTTTATATTACAGGAATATTCTTCCTTCAGTATGTTACATTATCCCCTTTTACACAGCAATCCTGGTAAATTACTGTAAAATTACCAGAATGACTTTAGTGGTAAATGCACAAGTATGCTGTTCACACAAGCAACAGTGTTCTGACTTTTTACCGGAAAGAGAACATTCACACATCAACACCAAATTACTGGTAAATTCTGTGATGTCAGTCATTGGAAATGATCTTTAAATCCTGCACTGTTGTCTTCATTCGCCCACATGAGGAGAAGCACTTCAGTTTCACTATCTGTTTAATCTGACAACATGTTTTGACGTCTGAGTGACAGGCATAAGGGGATTTTCAAACAGAACGTGTTTTTGCTCTTAAAAACATGAGACATGCATAACAGTATCCAACTGCAGAGCCGCAGCGCTGATGAATGGAAAAGAAGGTGCAATCTCAAGCACGACACGTTGAAAAAGCTGCAAGACGTGGCGCAACGGTCAAAGATGTCCATCTAGTGCATATTATTTACATAGAAAAACTATTAAAAAGCAGCTACTGTAAACAGCGCAGAGTAATTATGTAATCTCCATAAGAACCTTATGATTGGCCAAAAGCATGCAGACTTCTTTCTCACTTTGTACATGCTCATAATCTTCATTCTGCGTTCACACACAGCATCATACCGGTAATTTACTGGTAATGTTACTTATTTGTATTTTTAATAAGGTCCTGTTCACACGATCTCTTAATGGTAATTTACCAGTAAAGACTGTATGAAAGAGGCTATTGTTATGTAGCGACAAATGACTGTCTTTATGAATTAAAACCCTGTTTATTCAGAAATAAAACAAGTGAGTGAGTCATTGAATCATTCTCTCAATCAATTTTTTCAAAAATTCACTGAGTCATGCAGGAATGCGTTGGTGGAGAAAAAACAGACCAAGTAACAAGCAATATGTCAAAAACATAAGTTACTCAATATTAACATGTTGTTTATTGAACTGTTGTACAAAATACGAGGCTGAAGGGCCAAATATGTCTAAAAGCATGTCACAGTGTTTTCACTAAGTGCGATATTACAGCGGAGCAAAAGAGACAAGAATCATTGTGATCAAAATGTTTATTTCCATTCATTAACCAAAGGAGCATTAGAAGCAGAAATGCCATAGTATCATCACTGGGCCAGGACCCCACTTCAAACATTGTTTTAAACATTGAAATGAATGTCATAAATGTCCATGATAATTTATTCTAATCCTACTTGATTAATATTTATTATTGTTATATTGTATATTTCTTTTTCTTGTCATTATTTGTTTTGTCTAATAATGCTTTAAAGGGATAGTTCACCCAAAAGTGAAAATTCTGTCATCATTTGAAGAATGTTGACAGTCCTAAATGACTACCATAGTATTTCATTTTCCTACTATGTTAGTAAATGGGGGGCTAGATCTGTTTGGTTACTGACATTCTTCCAAATATCTTCTTTTGGGTTCAGCAGTACAAAGAAATTCATACAGGTTAGGAACTACTTGATAGTGAATTAATGATGACAGAATTTTCATTTTTGGGTGAACTGTCCCTTTAATTGGAATATGGTATGAAAACACAATCATGCCAATAAAATACTTTAAATAAACAAATGAATTTACTTAGATCAATAGCCCCCTTAACACTCCTTAAATGTGGGAAACCATGCACTAACTAAACACTGTAGAAATCACAAAATCAGTTACAGAGCAGAGTGTCATGTTTTCTGTTTGTTGTCACTAAACAAAATCTGATTTCAGTTTTTGGGGCTATTTGGTGTGTGCATATAAGGGTCATATGAGTCTAAACTCTAGTAGGAGAACCTGGGTGCAGAGATGTTGCCTGCAACCTTGGAAAGGCATCCAAAGAAGAAAAAAAAACATCTCCGCATGACTGCACTTTAAAACATGGACGTAATCCTTTGCAATATAAACCAGGCATTACATACTCGCTGTAATTAAACATATTAAGCCGGTCAATGCGGAGCAATCAGTTGATCTCTCATGTATACATTAGAACAATTATCGACATGGAAAAAGCATGTCGGAAAATTTTACCCCATGGAACATGCGCACACACAGCCCCGTGTCACTTAGCATGCGACAGAGCGTTCGCTCGCAGCCCACATCTGTGCAGCACTCAACTCCGCTCCGCACAGGGCCAAACACCCAGCGGTCTTTTGTTTGCATTTCTCGATGTTGACAGTACTCTGACCTGATGTGAGGGAAGGCCAGACTTTAAATAGCACATCCGCACATTAGGCTACCATGTGCAGCGAACTGGCGCAAAAGGTGCCGTTACCCTTCCCCCAAACCCTGTGAAGAAGTTTACAGTCAACAGATTATTTATTTCAAAGGCTGTTTCTATACAAACAGATTGGGCTCCAAAAAATGAACGAACTGTTTAGCAAACAATATACAGACAAACACACCTGTTAACGTCCCACTTAAACTGTGCCGTTTTCTTTTAGTTTCACAATAAACTCAGGTGCTCATTAGAACTCTATAACGGTTATTAAAGAAAACAATGCCTTGCAGTGGACGCAATGCAAAAGTTACTTTTAAAAGGGAAAACATAGCTTTTACTGATAGCTCTTCTCAGGATTGTTCTGGACTTCTTAGATTAGGTCTTGAGTCAATTTCATTAGGTGTGCCGGAAATCAGGCTTTGCAAACATTTTATTTGAGGAAACTTTGGGGACAATTTAAATATATAAAATGTGCACACACATATATTGTAAGAGTTACACATACACACATATATAGTGGTATGCCAAAGTTTGGGAACCCCTTGCAGAATCTGTGAAAATGTGAATAATTTTAACAAAATAAGAGAGATCATACAAAATGCATGTTATTTTTTCTTTAGTACTGTCCTGAGTAAGATATTTTACATAAAAGATGTTTACATATAATCCACAAGACAAAAAAGTAGCTGAATTTATTAAAATATCTCCGTTCAAAAGTTTGGGAACCCTTGATTCTTAATACTGTGTGTGGTTACCTGGATGATCTGTTTTTTTGTTTTGTGATGGTTGTTCATGAGTCCCTTGTTTGTTCTGAGCGGTTAAACTGAACTCTGCTCTTCAGAAAAATCCTCCATGTCCTGCAGATTCATCAGTTTTCAAGGATTTTTTGCATATTTGAACCCTTTCCAGCAGTGACTGAATGATTTTGAGATATATCTTTTCACACTGAGGACAATTGATCGACTCAAACACAACTATTAAAAAAGGTTCAAACATTCACTGATGCTCCAGAAGGAAACACGATGCATTAAGAGCCGGGGGGTGAAAACTTTTTGAATTTAAAGATCAAGGTAAATTGTACTTAATTTGTCTTCCGGGAAACATGCAAGTATCTTCTGTTGCTTGTGAAGGGAAGTACTAAATAAAAAAATTAAAATTTCAACAAAATAAGAAAAATTTGGACTTCTTCATCCTGTTCAAAAGTTTTCACCCCCCGGCTCTTAATGCATCGTTTCTCCTTCTGGAGCATCAGTGAATGTTTGAAAAAGTTCTGTTTGAGTCCCTCAATTGTCCTTAGTGTGAAAAGACGGATCTAAAAATCATTCAGTCACTGCTGCAAAGGGTTTACATATGCAAAAAATCCTTAAAAACTGAAGAATCTGCAGGACATGGAGGATTTTTCTGAAGAACAGAGTTCAGTTTAACTGCTCAGAACAAACAAGGGACTCATGAACAACCATCACAAAACAAAAAAACAGTCATAGATCATCCAGGTAACCACACACAGTATTAAGAATCAAGGGTTCCCAAACTTTTGAACGGAGATATTTTAATAAATTCAGCTACTTTTTTGTCTTGTGGATTATATGTAAACATCTTTTATGTAAAATATCTTACTCAGAACAGTACTAAATAAAAAATAACATGCATTTTGTATGATCTCTCTTATTTTGTAAAAATTATTCACATTTTCACAGATTCTGCAAGGGGTTCCCAAACTTTGGCATACCACTGTATACAGTAGGAACCAACATGATTAGACGTTCTTGCATTGCTAGGTGTTTTACACACTCAGAGGTCTGATAATTACATTTTATCTTTATTTTCCAAAGTAATGTAGAAAAAACATAAAGACGGTTTATTTTAAATATTTGTGTAATGGCATCTTTTTCTAAGTACTATGAATGAAGGCCAATATCACCGATACCTATACTGCTATCGATGTCTCTATTAAATTGATTTTTTTTTTCTTAATTTTAGCCATTAATAGCCATTCAACATTACAGTACTGTTAATAGGATTTAAAAATATAACAACTTTTAATTTAAGTGAACTATATATTAGACAGACACTCAAGCTCTTCCTGTTCACCTCAACACTCACTTTCTGGGTTCTCATGACATCCCTAAAATAAAATGGAACGTATTGCACTTTTTTTAAGGCTTCTCATATAATTTCTAATGAGAATAATCAAAAACAAATGCAGACCATATTTTTATAGTATGAAATTATTGCATAGTAATTTTTAATGACTCCTTTCTCAGACTTAGTTTTCCTCTCTCGCTCCACTAGTGTTTCTATGTGCATTTCAACACAGAGGGCCAAGAACAACAAGGACAGAACAGGTTAAGAGCTTATCTGGTTGTCTGGCAGATGGGGGTCAAAACCTGGTAAAAGGCTTTAAAAATAACTGAAGAGTCAAAGTTATGACACAGATTCTGTCACTGAGCTTCGACACCTTGTGATCAGCTACATTGCTTGCAACGACTGCAAATCCAGATTGCATGCTGGATTGATTAGAATAAATTTTACAGGCCAATCATATCATAAAACAACGATTCTCTGGCCACTGAGCAGGAAACAGATATTATTGTGATTATTAATATCATTTGTTTTGTTGTGCCGCTCATTTTAGATCAGTTTTTATTCTTAGTATAATTGAGCGAATCAGGTCAACCGTTGCAAAGAGATGCACTGCCCAAAAATATCTGAGGGGTTCAGTGAGTTCTTTTTCACTTGCAAAGAAACACTATGAACTTCACAGACTATATTAAAATAGCTGTAGACTGTTATTCAGTGAAAACTAGAAGCAAACATGACAGAGGGTTAGAAAAGGCTTTCTGCAGTTCATCAATTCTGTGTAATGAAATGCAGAAGGGTAGCTGACAAATAGACATGCATGTCCATGGACATTTTTTCTCAACATGAAGATTGTAGATTAAATACATATTTATAAATGTATATATAAGGGAAATTTGTGTATAAGGGAGAGTGAATTTAGCATGTCACACCACAGAACAGCTAACAGTTGCTAGTGGACCTCTTGAGATCAAGGGAGTGGTTTACCTGCACAGCTCTCACTAGCTGGCCTCCGTTACACTCACACCCCTAAACCTCACTCACATCCGGGTCACGGCACCAATGTAACCCCTCCGGTCTTACTCACCCTACTCCAAGTGGGACTTGAACTGGCATCTCCAACATGGGAGGCAGGCGCACTAAAAAGGAAGCTAAATCCCAAAGTATAGTTCACTTTTTACACGTATATGAGAGGGTCAGTGTACAGTGAGCGTGACACAAATTTTGTCATCAGAATAGCACGTGCGAACTGTACGTGCACCGCCAGATTTTTGTAACCTTGCTTACTTTGTACTTGCAGGTCGCACATGAGCATTACATTTTTTTGCAATAATTAGTTATCCACAAGGTGGCAACCGTGTCCTTGGGGCATCAATTCACAAGGTAGTTAAAGAAAAACTGCTCAAACAAAACAAATGCAAGCTACAGTGACGATGAAGGCCTATTTAGACAAGAGAAAAGTACACTCATTTGTACAACTCTAACATGAAAGAATACAAAGATGTTTACATTGTAACTTGGGTTGTCTGTGTATGCGTTCAAGTCGAGTGAAGTATGTTTTGCAAAGATGTGCGTTCAACTGTGCGCGTACACTAGCGTACGCGTAAAGTGAAGTGACGTGACATGTAGCCAAGTATGGTGTCCCATGCTCTGCATTTATCCCATCCAAGTGCACAACAGCAGTGAACAAACACACACACACACACCATGAACACTCACCCGGAGCAGTGGGGGGTACGGTGCTTTGCTCAAGGGTCTCACCTCAGTTGTGGTATTAAGGGTGGAAGAGAGTGTTGTACATTCACTCCCCCACCGACAATTCCTGCCGGTACTGAGACTCGAACCTGCAACCTTTGGGGTTACAAGTCCGACTCTCTAACCTGTAGGCCACAACTGCAAAAAAAAAAGAAAAAAAAAAAGAAGTATACCCAGGGCTTAAAGACCGCAGTCTCTAGCATCAGTCGCTAGTGCGCCTCTTGAGATCAGGGGAGTGAGGTGTACCTGCACAGCTCACACTATCTGGCCTCCTTTAAGGGTGTAACAGGATGTAATGGTACATGTATTCGTCCCGAACAGTCACGGTACGGGCCTCACTGTGCATACAGTCAGACAACGAATACAGTCTGTCACATGCAACCCATACTCTAATGCAGAAGGGGGTGCGCGTGGTAATGCAATGCTGTTTGCTAACCGCTACAACAGGAAAAAGCACAGAAAAAGAAGAACAGATGATCTATACATTGATATGTTTACATGTAATCTCTCAACCAGTGTTTCAACCGCGGAAAGACTTGAGAAACAGCTTGAGAATAATATCTCACGTAGCATTACATTTACCTCAGGCAAGTAATTTAGTGTCCACAGCATGTTTCACTAGAGAGATGAACTCTAGAGGGGAGCATTTCACTAAATATATACACTATATTAGCTTATTCATTACATTTACTTTACCTGTTAGTAATGTTGTAATTATTGAATGTTTAAATAAATTGGTCATGAAAACGAGTTATGACAGTAACTGTGTAAATGATTATATTTCAAAAATGAATTGGAGTATAGAAAAATAATTTTATAATTAGATTTAGAAGTTAATGCAAACCTGCCTTTTGTGCAATTAACTTTTTTTTTTTTGAGTGTTCATTATTATATCTAAAAATAAATAGCAACTGAATTTAATAGTTTGGGATCTGTTGTTAATAGTAACCTTTAAAGGGTTAGTTCACCCAAAAATGAAAATAATGTCATTTATTACTCACCCTCATGTCGTTCTACACCCCTAAGACCTTCGTTCATCTTCGGAACACAAATTAAGATATTTTTGATTAAATCCAATGGCTCAGCGAGGCCTTCATAGACAGCAATGGTACTTCCTCTCTTAAGATCCATAAAGGTACTAAAAACATATTTAAATCAGTTAATGCGAGTACAGTGGTTCTACCTTAATGTTATAAAGCGATGAGAATTTTGTTTTTTTGGGCGCACAAAAAATATAACGACTTTTTAACAATATCTAATGATGGCTGTTTTCAAATCACTGCTTCATGAAGCTTCGGAGCTTTACGAATCGAATCAGTGGTTCAGAGCACCAGAGTCACGTGTTTTCAGCAGTTTGGTGGTTTGACACGCGATCCGAATCACTGATTCAACTCAAAAGATTCATAATGCTCCGAAACAGTGTTTTGAAATCGCCCTTCACTAGATATTGTTAAAAAGTCGTCTTTTTTTTTTTTGGGCGCTCAAAAAATATTTTAAAAATATCTTATAATTAAGATATCAAAAATATCTTAATTTGTGTTCCGAAGATGAACGAAGGTCTTACGGGTGTGGAACGACATGAGGGTGAGTAATTAATGACATTATTTCCATTTTTGGGTGAACTAACCCTTTAATATTATAGTAATGTGAAAGAAAGGGCTCCCTGCATCCCTGCATATAATTTACGAGATAGATTTTTTTATTCTTAAGAAAATGTTAATTATAGTTGAATTTATTTAAAGAGAGCGACACAATATGTTCGATAAACCACTTTTAATAGAAAAAGAAAAAAGAAGCAATTTTATGTTTAGTTTTCTCCCCCTGCTGTACCGAATCGTGATTTCAACACCGAGGTACATACCGAACCGTCATGTTTGTGTACCGTTACACCCATAATATATATTTCTTATATTATACTTTCTTGCATAGCTAGGTGTGTTTCACACACTCAGAGTTCTGATAATTACTACATTGTATTTTTCTTCTCTACACCTGCATGGTTTCTGCTGCCAAAGACAGACAACAGTGAGACGAGGCGACCACCAAAACTCACGGCTCACTCATCGAAATGCTGACTAAAACGGCAGTGTCATGCCCCAGGGCTCACTGACAAGCCAACAGAAACACACAGAGAATGACGTCATCAAGACAGAGGAATTGCTGCGGTGAAGCTGAGAAAGGCAGCAGAACTGGCCTGTGCTGCCCGTGTTATTCAATCCACTTCCTCCTCTATTAAGATGCGTATACCATTAACAGAGCTATGCATGGGAACTAGGGGCCTGCCAGATGAGTGCTCCTAGCGTCAGGCTACATTTCCTGGGGCTCTGACAGGCAGACAGCCCTACAGAAAGTGAGGGTGATTTGATAGAAATAAACTCTCCATTATTGACTTGAGAAAGATGCATTTGAATGCAAAGTTCTGCTGAACAGTTGTGGGAAATTTTACTTTTAAAAGTAATACACAAAAGTTTGTAAAAATAGGGTCCGATATATGAAGTAATTTTCCGTATCGATGTTTCACAGGTGTTTAATCCATAATCTGCATTTGTCCGTAACGGTTAATATCCTGGCAGAAAATTGCCAGTTAACTTTTCAGTTTTTGTTACAGATTTTGTTCTTAGAGTGTATGTTATGTATACAATATTTAATCATTCTAAAGAGTAATTGTTGAATTTCTACATGTAATGGAAAGTTTCTTTTGCATTAGTTTCTCACACCTATGTTTTCTCTCTCCTCCAGAATAGCTTGAATAACAGGATTTTCTTTTACATTGTAAGTGCTGTGGGGAAAACAGTTTGCATGCAACGACAAAAAGGCTATACCATACAATGGTGCAAAACAGGTCATAATAAAGTCAAAGTTTATGAGGGAAATAGCTGTGAGCTTCTTGTTTAGACCTTCTAGAAAAAAAAGAATGTATCAAATTAAATGCATGTGAGGGTGCCAGTCACATTTTGGTTTGTGAGTTCTCAAATAAGAATGACAAAGTCAGAATAAACTAGCAATTAAAACTAATTTCAAAGGCGGGACACTTGATATCTTCCCCATTCTCAAATAGACAGCTTTCAGACTTTCTTATTCCACTATTAACATGGACTATCCAGCCAACACAATCAAACCTTGGTCCAAACAGTACAGTTTTTCTTCTCACTCAAACCGTAATCATGGCTTCAATGCAAGCACGCTAGATGATCGAGATATTCCGTCGTGAAAGAACATCTCAGCATCGAAAAATACAGCTGATAACTACAAAAACATTGTAAAAATGCATAACCGATTTGAGGCATGTATCAGCAGTCGAAGAATTTCCTACATGACGACTCGTTTTCCTCACTCTCGCTCCGCAGACCACCACCATTCCTGAGCCTGCCCCCTATGGCCTGCGGTTATTCAACGTCCGCTGTTTTTCTCTGTTTACTGAATATGCACAGCTAGCTCCTTCGCCTGGTCAGAAGGGTCTAGGTGAAAGAGACCACCACGAGCCCCACATTGTGTTGACTCAGTTGCCTTGCCTCAGGCACGACAACATCCCCTGAGGAGAGTGACAGTTCTGGAGATTTCAGACCCTCTTGCCTGATCCCTCACTCCTGTCAGGGGTCACCGCTTTCCAAGCCCAAAGCTTAGTCTGTTCCCCTCCCTTACTTGTAAACCAGTTTAATCTACCTCATTGTTTGTCTGAAGACCTTCTCAGAGTTCACCCTTCAAAACATTGTCAGACTGCCACATGTCGCTTCTTGACATATTTATTCATAGGCCGCCTCGAGATCCATTCTGCGAACGCTCATGGACGTGTAAGGTGAATTTGATCGTTGAGAAATCGAAATCAAATCTGAAATCAGATCAAACTCAAGATCATAGAAGTCATAGAAAGTAAGAAAAAAATAGCATAAGAATAATTTTTTTTCTAAGAATGTTTTGTGAATCCAGCCCCACTTCGGACAGGGATATTTCAGCAGCTCTTTTACTCTGTTAGTTTATTTAAGTCTAGATATCGTGACTCAGGCTAGGTGGAGTGTGGTGTGAAGCGTGCCACCAAACCTCAGGACCGACATCTGCGGGTTAGGAAGCATCAGGTTAATGCCGAGCGCCTCCTACGTCTTCCCGCTCTCACAGAGCACAATTCCAAAAGTTGAGACAGATAACATAACACTCTCCAGACGGCAATTGAGGGAACCCAAATGGGAACAGTCAAAGGCTACTGGCTGGCCATTGTGTTGACGCACCCTCATCTGCATGGATTCCAGGCAAAACTGTTTACTGGCCTGGATGGATTGGATGAGTGCCGATAATTTGTCCAGTTTAAGCCACTGGATTTGTCATCCTCAAGCCTTTTTGACCTGAGAAGGCCTTTTATTGTGCCTAAAATTGGCAGTGTGTTACAGTCATTATTTTATTACATATAAAAATTCTGAAATTCACTACACGGACACGCATGATGTTTTATTTTTATTTAGTATAGCACTGACTTTTAAAATATATCGAAGAAACAATTATTTTTGTAAGGCAGAGCATTCCTGGTGTGTCAGTGTTGATGTCTAACGTGTCCAAAATGTATTACATCACATGACTTTGGTTGCTGAATGGTATGCTGGTCACGTTCCACATCAGTTGTAATGTTTTATTTACAATGTGTCTAAGTTAAGATTAAACTTTGCCAAAGATTTGATGCCATATCTGCATCTCCAGTAAAGGTAAATGGATGTGGTCGCGGGCGTGGACCAGAATTTAGTCTTTCAGTCACGGCATTTGAACATTTTCCACATCAGCTAATTTCCTCCAATCCTGTACTCCTCTTCACCACAACCATTAGTCTTTCCGCTCTCAATCTCTCCGTCCACAATCACTAACTCGCCCTCTTTCTTTCTCTTTCTCCCCCCTATTTCTCCCCCTTACTCATTTTCGTTCTTTCTGAAGCATAGCACAGCCACAGTGAGTTGCAGGCATGTGACCACGCACCATGATAACCTGCTGGTGTTCACAACCATATCTGACTCACCGTTTAGCTTCCCTCTACGTCAAAATGTGCTTATTCGTTCTTTACACAAGTAGAATCTGTTCCAGAATAGGCATCCAATTAAGTAATTTATACATTTGTCTTCTGCAAAACTAACTCACTGCCACTACAGGAAATTATCATAATATCAGGCTTGTACAGTGGATATATGTGAACATTTATGGTTAATTATGTCACATTTGTATGTATGCATTTCATAACATTAGACAAAATATCAGAGTACATCTAACCAAGTGAAATCTCCACACACATAAAATAAAAAAACAATAAAAAAATTAAAGAACTTTTAAACAACTGGTCAATTTTACTGTAAAGTCATGTATAAAGTCATTAACCCTACTTTTTTCTTCTTAAAATAAATGCTTGGTTTGATATTTTGTATACGCCAGTGACATTCATGCATTTTGAAGTGTGGCTAAAGTGTCCAAAAATTTTTGTGAGGCACTGTATAGGGCATTTCACACTTGAAATAGTTAACCCTGGGTCATTCTAAACCCTGGGTAAACGGAATCCTGCGTTATCTTGCTTCACGTTTCACACTGCTCATAATTTACCCAGGGTTAACAATTAATCCTGGTTATTCACAAGCTGACGTTTCACATTGTACATTCCTAAACCCTGGGTTAACATTCTAATTTGCATATTTGCGGTGTCAGTGTCATTGATTGGATAAACGCAGCATGCGACCTGTTCACCAAGCTCTAGCATTGCGCATCCTTTATTGCCGACTGTAATATCAAATTTATACTGAATGGACATTTCTGACTATAAAAGGTAAAAATGAAATGGCATCTTCTTCACTCAAATTGTCGCGTTTTCTGTCAGCATTTGACATTTTTCCTCTTAAATGCTGAATTTATTGTTTATATACAATGCGAAGTGTTTCCGTGACTGTCCAAAGCAGGCAAATATGAGAATGCGATTGGCTGTCTGTAACATTCTATCACCGCATTGTTTCACACTGTACAAGTTTGGCACCGCAATGCAGGGTTAACATCACAAAAGCAGTGCTAACCCTGCTCCGGAGCAGGGTTTCATAACCCCGGGCAAAAAGCGGTGCTATTCCCGCTTCTAAATTACAAGTGTGAAACGTTCCTTTACCCGGGGTTAAAAGTGGTGTTTAGAATGACGATAACCCGGGGTTAAGCGCAGTGTGGAAAGCCCTTATGTGTAAAAACAAAGAATTATATTAACACTTTACAGTACAATACAGTATTTTTTCTGTGACTCATTTTGCAGGTTTACATCATTACACCAGTAGGTGTATAATAATGCAGCAAAGACTTTGACCAGAAGATGCAATAGTTCCCTCGAGAAATGAACAAATGAGTACATAGTTACTGTAGCCTAAGAATGACATGAAATTGCATTGTGCATCACAGCCAAAACTAAATGAATGAATCATTCTCTGAGACTTATTATTCCTGAGTCAATTAAAAGGATCATTCAAAATAAATGAATTGTTCATAAATTACCAATCAGCAGCCTGGAGATGCAACAGTTAATTCAGCTTTGTTTGGGACCATTTTTGTTGATGGAGTAAAAACAAAGTAACTGATAATTGGTAGAACAGCACTCTACTCGTATGATACAGCTTCATTTTATTATGTAGGTATGGACATAATAGTTGTGGTTTAATGTTTTACTCATTGAATCACCTTCGTAATTAAGATTGGCAAACTCCTAGTTCAGTTCAGACACCTAAAATGTGAAATACATCTCCTTGTGACACTTATTTACTGGGCTGTGATTAATAAAGTGAGCATTGAAGGGTGCGAATGGAAAATATGTGGAATACCCAGATAATACCACCATCTGATGAAGGCTTATCTTATTTCTACCATAAATATCTGGTATTACACTGTGACATCAAACACCAATCCATAACCACAAGCCTTTCTTTGTTTCAAAGCTGCTCTGAACTCATCCTCCATGTTGTATTTCTTTTTTCTCAGTCCAATAACTACTTAAATGTCATTAATTAATTTCCTATTGTCCTGGTGGAAAACAAGGGCAGCTTTTTCCACTGGGCTGCTGCTTTGTGTGTGTGTATATGTGGAAGGTTGTTCATTGTGCTTCTGGACACCATGAATCATGCTTTTCATAAGGCTGATTCAATGCAGTAAAATCTGTTCCTGACAACTATATTAGAAACAGCTTCTTGAGAGAGTGAAAAATATATTTGTTATATCATTTTTTTTGGGCGGTGTTGTTTTTATACAGGCAGTTTTTCTATTGCCAAATATTCTCATACTCTTTCTACGCAGATAGTATAGTCTGATTCATCTGTTATTTTGGCTGTCCATCTAATTGCATGTTCAAAAGGTTAGTAAGCATTGCCGCAAAAAGTTCAAGGATATAAACAATATTTTTGTCAATACGTACAGTCACTCGTGCAGATGGAGCATAAACTATTACTGCATTCTCGCCCCCTAACCAGATTTAAATGATTAAAATCCAGACTGAAGTATTCAATTAAAACCAGAGAGTTTTATAAAGTAGATCTGCATAACCTTTTAACCTTTTTCAAATTTAATACATTTTTTTTTATTTGATGCTATTGCTTTAAAAAGGTGTATTATTTTATAGCAGACTAGTTACAAATCTCCAGATTCCAGCAAATTTCCCTTCTATAACACAGAGACACAAATAGCAGCAGTGATCAATGTGAACGATGGGCACGAGTGCACATTTTGACAAAAGCGTGAGGAAACGGAAATGCCAAACGAATCGTCACAAAAGTACATACAATCGATGGCCCATAGCATTTGGGTCAGATGGAAAATGTATTGAGCATAGGAGCAGATAAACACACATTCCAACATCTGATCATCAGAACATCAGCTGTGTTTACAGCCCACACCTTGTTGGGAAATCTCTCAGAAAACTGATTCATGTTCACTTTCCTGTTATGTGCTCACAGTTCACTGAGCTGAGAATAAAGCAGGTCAGTGAGGTCACACCAGTCAGCAACCCTGTTTTTCCTCATGGTGGAGTCACTTTACAGGCTGTGGCCTGTGTAAATGAAGTATATAAGATGAGGATGAGCTGTATTGGTTCAGCATCGCTATCACAGGCTAAGTAGAATGGATCTGAGGTCCATTAACTCTGTGCTTAATAGTCTCAAACTATAGAAAAGTATCAAAGATTTTACATCAGGGTTATTACTAAAACTAAAAATATTTTTTTTTGTTTGTTTTTTTGTTAATTGAAATAAAGCTGAAGTAAAATATAATATTAGGTGAAAAACATTTTGTGTCAGTTAGTTGCCAAGGTAACATTTCTAATTTTAATTTAAGTTGACGCACTAAAAATTACTAACTGAAAATGAATAAAAACTGAAACTAAAACTGAAATAAAAATAATTTAAAAAACATGACAAAGCACTTAAAAAAATGACTAAAATGTAAACATTTTAAAATTAAAAAACAAATAAAAATATAAAAATAAAAGCTAATGCAAAATATAAATAAAAACTATAACAGTATATAAATAACAGTAAAATAAGATTGGTTAACATACTCATGTTTAAGTAGGGTTGTGCAAAATTCAGAATTAAAGAACTGGATTGAATTGAAATTTGTTTTTGAATGACAGGAAGTGAAATAATAGGAAATGGCATTCTGGGAAATGAACGCTGCATATGAAATCACACACTTCCCTACTATGTAGTAGATGAAAAACAGTATGTGACAAAATATATATATATCCGAATTCACAGTACTCAAAAAAAGTAGGCAAAAAGTGCCCGGACGACCTGCTATTTCCGGCGAGATTCTGAAGTGTGTATACGATGGACACTTTACTATCCCATGAGGCCACGGGAGAGGATTTGTGAATGACGATGATGAATCACGCAACTGACGATGGTAGGTCACATGTTAATGAAAACACGGTGAATGTAGTACATCCAGTTTGTATTCATACTACACACATTCATAATATATAGAACATACTTTTTAGCGGTTGCGAAGTTATTACTTATTCAAAATAAGTACCTACTCAAGAGAGTATGCGATTTCAGACTCAGCCTAAGTGTTCCTCCACTCTGGTTCATAAATCTGTCTGTAAGCATGTAAAGTCAATAAAACTTTAAAATATAAAGACCTTTGCAATTATAGCTCCTAAGTGAGAGTAAAACATCAGACAGGAAATACAATTGAAATGGATAAATTACAACTCAAATCAATTGTAATTTAAAAAGCATTCTCAATTTAATTCTGAATGGCACACAACCCTGGATTTCATGCACACACACAATTTCACAATCCATCACAATTTTAAAATTACCTGATAGTTCCAGGTTTTCCATGAGCTCACTAGTTGTTGGAACCAAACTAATGAGTCCTGCCATCCAACTTGTAGATCTGAAACAGAAACAAGCTAAGCAGGTTAGTCCCTAAAACTCATGCAATAAACCCTATGAATTATACACATTTATTTGAAAGCCAATCAATTAAAGTGGAACAATGCCACAACAAAAATCAAAGGTTGGCTGATTCTGTGCCATTATAAGCTGGACTCTCTAGAGCACCCCACTCCTGCTGAGAGCTTGAATGAGGTCATATTGTTCAGGAACCAAGTCATCGATAAGCACAATAGACTGTGTGCAGATCCCATCTGATCCAAGCTGAGTTGCACCAATCACGTTTCTGGGAATGAACTAGACACACATTCAGCTTCCTGATCAACCTACTGCCCGGTGTTAAGCTGAATGCTAACTTTCCTGTGTTTGACAATTTCATTCAAACATAAATCTTTATTGCCAGGAATCAAGCAATGTCAGAAGTGATGATGTGGTATCACGGAAGGTTGCTGTTGAGAAAACAGCCCTTGAGAACTTGCCAATGCCTATAAAGGACATGAGCTTTTCTGCCATGCAATGTTAATTGACTTTTGCTGAGACGTTCTCAGTAGGAATGTTTGGGATATGTTTCTCAGTGTGATCTTTCTGTAACCTTCTTCCATAAACAGCTCTCTCCAGCTCCTCCAGTTGGCCTCAGACCACCTACAGCTGGCCTGTCAGCGAGACCACTGGGTGCTCTCCATTCACGAAAACGCGAACACGTGTGTTTTGAACTTGCAATAATTTCCAAAGATTGTCCCTTTGATTCTAAGCAGATATGTTTTTTTTCCCTATTTAATTATGCAGCAAATTTCACGTATCAGTACAATTGCGTTTCGATTGAGCAAGTGATTGAACCTTGGACAGTGACAACATTTCCCGCTGTCCACACTCGTCATGCACCTGGCAGGAGGTGGTGACATCATGGAAGATCTCTGGTTTACAAAGCTGGACTTTACATTGTGAGATGCCTCATAAACCGGTTTTGTTGTGGAATAACAAAAGCCATAACCATGGAAATGAATAAAAGAAACTTTATTAAACAGGTACATCATGGCTAAAATAAGTGAGACATCTTATGCCAGAAAAGGTCTTGAGGTTCAAAAAACAAGGAGCGGATTGTGCCTAAATCATTTTTTGGGCGAAATAGAAAAACAGAAATGTTTTCTATTGTAGAACCACAGAGCATGGTGGGATGTTAAGAGGTGATAAACAATGCAAGAATCAGAGGGGCACTATGTTATGATTAAAGATGGGTTGAAGCAAGGTCATTGTTGTGGAGGGATAGGGATTAGTTGTTCTCATAAAAAGGTTCATTGTGAGCACAAGCCAGTGCCAACTAGTCTCAGCCTAAGACACCACGTCCATGGACCACTGGCTGAACATCTAATGCGTATGGCACACAAAATTGGAAACACTTCAGGAGTTTTGAAGTCATCATCTGATTGGTTGAATTCTACAGGATTTTCAGGAGATGTGTGGGTTGTGTTCTTTAATGGTCCGCCTGGAAACAAAGATGCTGTGATGCCAAACCCCCTCATGGAAAAAGAATGCTGTCCTGTTTACAACTGTGACAATGAGCACTTATCAGGATCAACTAAATGCTGGATTTTCAAAAGTATGTGAAGTATGTAAATTTCATGGCATAGACTCTTTAAAATGCGTCCAAGAGTTTTACACACCAGGCTGTTATTGTAGGGACATCGGTATTACATTTTCACGCCCTTAAACATGACGTGGAACAAAACAAACTGTGATTGGTTGCTTTACATGTCAGTCAGACGGCCTTTGGGCGGTTCTTGGCCAACAAAAGGCGAAATGGAGTCCAGACCTTCTGCCGTCAGTCTGAAGGTCTGGCTACGTGAGACTAGTGGCAACTGTTCAGCTGGGATTAGAAGACAAACCACAACAATGAACAGCAATTGGTGTGGAGTGGTGAGATCTGGTCACAGTATCATTCATTTTATCAGGAGAATCAAAGCCTTGTTGAGGTGGCATTCCAGCAATCTTAACAACATTCATACTGTCAAAGTTTCTAGAATATTAAAGACTCTGTGTGGATCAAAGGCACCATGAATGAAGATCATAATGCAGGTGCTGCTATTCACAGGAAACTAATACAAGAATCACTCATCATTATCCAGATATTCCAACAGATGCATGCCACTTTCCCGCCAAACTCCTTGTTACCTTGTCACTATCACAACAGCATGTTCGAATCAAAGGATTACAACATCCTCCCATCTGAAAATTTATTTTCATTCTTTTTGTAAGTCTGGCTGTTCCTAAAATAAAAAGGTACTTCAACAGAGCTGCTTCCAGAGATAAACTTTTTTTTCCAGGGGATCTTCAAAGCATTTGTACAGCAGAGAAGATTGATACAGCCTGAAAAGGATTTATAGTGTTCATTACACAGTTTCTAGGTAATGTCTGACAAAATAAGAATGTCTAATTATTTTCTGAAGCCCTTGACCCCATCATGCCTGCCTGTACCTTCACACTGAATAGTTACTGAACAGATTTGCTTTCAAGTATCAATAAGGATGTAAGCTGTGTTTAATGAGTCATTATACAAAATTGATGTGCAAGTTGTACACTAGTTGGTCAAACATAAACCTCCTCTTTACTTATTTAGCAACTGGGAGTCATACACTAACATTAGAGGAACGTTATTAAAGACAATTATAGGCCAACATTTGTATGTATGTATTAATTTAGTTTGAAATGCACAATGCAATTTATTAACAAATATTATTTATCTGCACAGAAAATGCGGTAAAAATCCTGGTTGTAAGTTCATAAATATGTTCATTATGAAACATATATGTTTCTACATGTTGGTGCACTCATTCACTCCTTCTCTCTTTCCCCCTTCCCCCTCTTCCTCTGCTTGACTTAACCGTCACCGATATTCCAGCTGGGTCTAATTTCAGTGGCTTTTTTTCACCTGTTATTATTATTTTTAATCATAAATGTTTCCTCTCTTGGTGATGTTAATATCTGGAAATACACTGATGAAGCCACAGAACCTTCACAAGTGTTTGCACGCTCCATGATTAAGGGCGCCTGGAGAGACTGCGACTGGGCCCCAGTGTATAAAGCGAGAGACGGCCGCCATGGCAAGCTTTCCAGTAATATCTTGGATAAATCAGGTGTGATGGCGGAATGGAAAAGTTTGGTCTCCGACATGTTCACCTACTTTTTTTTTTAGCACTAGGGGTAATCTTTTCTGCCCTGTTACCATTCATTGCTTTTATTGGCCAAAAGAAAAAAAACAATTAATAACATCTTTCACTCGGAAGGCGTGAAATAGGATATTTCAGCAGTTCATCTCTCTTTCCTTTTCCAGTAAAAGCACAGGCAAAAACAACCATTTACTCACCTTCACAGTTTTAGCACACACACTAAACCCACTCACATGCTTTTCCAAATGGCCTGTTCAGTTGTAGGGCCAGTCAGCTTAGCACGCTAGCTGTCCAAACAGGGGGGGAAAAGAGAAATTAAAGAAAATAAAGAAGATCCACTGAGAATCAGTGTCGGAAAACAAAGTGAGAAGACACGAAATTCAGCTCCCTTGATGTTGACATTACACCAGTGTTTATTTTAATTGTCATTGTAAAAAAAAAAAAAAAGTGGAATGCAACTTTTATTTTTCACAGATATATTTGGTTCTGGCAACACACCTCTTTGTTTTTCTCTGGTATCATCGAGTTGGACAGGAGCTGGTGACTGCTTTCAGCTGTGAGGTATTAAGAAAGGTGAGAGACAGAGCGAGCGAGCAGACCAGGGCCATGTGCATGGTCATGCGGAGGTCTCAGCATGCAAGCAAAGGAGCTGCTGCCATCAGAGACCAATTGCTCTATCATGTGGTGTTGATGTTTGGATAGGGAAAATGCAAATGGAGTGTGATTTTTGGATGAACAAGCTCCTTTATTTTAATTTGCGAGTGGTATCACTTTGGCAAATTAGCATATTTCTTCCTTGGCAGAATAGCGGTTTGGGAAGTAGATTAGGTCATTTTTCTTTTCATAGCACACTTTCGTGTCTCCATGCAGTTGAATATGAATCTCATTACTTAAGGCTGAATGTATTAAGGCATTGGCTATTTCTACTCAGAGCAAACAAGATGTTTTTTGTTGCTATTTACATTTGGCACAAACATTACCAAGAACACTAAGTGCAAGTACTGACAGATGCTATTCACACAAAATGAAAACAGAAGAGATGTGTTATTTGTTATGTGGGTAAATTGTCAGATCGACAGTAGATGGAGTTAAATGTTTATTCCACCCAAAAATGAAAATTCTGTCATTAATTACTCACCTTCATTTTTTTCCAAACCCGTAAGACCTTCATTCATCTTCAGAACACAAATGAAGATATTTTTAATGAAATCTGAGAGATTTTTGTCCCTCCATTGACAACCTATGCAACTACAATTTTCAAGCCCCAGTAAAGACATCATAAATTAATGTGACTCCAGTGGTTTAACCTGAATTTTATGAAGTGACGCTAGTGTTTTGATTGCGCAAAAAACCCCCAAAAACACCACTAAAAAATTACTTTATTTACAAACATTAATCTCATTCACGCAATGTCTGCTCTTGCGTCAACACAACACGCATGCATCGTGGAGCTCTCGTGAACATGCGTTGGAGACAAATATTTTGTAAATAAAGTGTTTTGTTTTTTTTTGCAAAAACAAAGTACTCGAGACGCTTCATAAAATTGAGGTTAAACCACTGGAGTCATATTCTGGGGCTTGAAAGTGGTAGATGGTTAGGCTGTCAATGGAGGAACAGAAAGCTCTGATATTTCATTAAAAAAAATCTTAATTTGTGTTCCGAAGATGAACGAAAGTCTTAAGGGTTTGGAAACATTTTTGGGTGAACTAACCCTTTAATGAAAATAGCATACGCCAACAAGGTTGGCTATTTGCACTTAATAAAAATAGACAATGACCTAAGGTACGTAGTATGTATATTGTAAATACTTAAATTATCTACTACATTGGCCAAAATTACCTGAGCTTACTGTGTGGAATATTGTATCCCATAATGCAATGCACTCAATTGGACTTTTTATTGTGATAGATTTTCCAAAAGTAATATATGAATTTTTAAATATTTATATATATATATATATATTATATAAATAATCAAATGATCAGTCTAAAGAGATTTTAAAAATTCTGACTTTTGGAATATCTATCACATATCTATTGCATATATTGCAGCCATCTTCTATGTAGGTAATAGAAATAAAGCTCCATTTTATCTGAATGGGGAAAGACTCAAATCTCCAAAACTGTTTTTCACAATTACACTTCAATATAATATAATATACTAACAATATCAAAATATTTTTCTCAGTAAAAATCCACATAGCTAAACTCTTTATTTGCCTCTGAGCCTGTCAGTATTTTCTGCACAATATAACCACACTATGACAAGTTGTTCGTGCAAATTTCCTATGCGCCTTATTTATTCTGTGTACACACAGAGAGAAACGGATGTGGAGCAAATAGGAAGCAGGATACTGTGAGAGGGTTCCCTCCTGACTCACACCAAATCGCAGAGGGGTCTAATTAAAGCCATGTTCCTTTGGGTGAGGCCTGAGTTCCATGGATGTATCTACAAATGCTACAAATATGAAAAACTTTCTTGGCTGCCGAAGGGCAGTACTGAGTATTGACTTGTTTGTCTGCTGTTCAGAGATGAAAAGCAGTGAAAACAAACAAGGGAGAGTGGAAGTCTAAAGCTGTCACGACCATGAAGAATTTCTGGTGGCAGATTCATGAGATACCTACTTCTGTTTTATCCATCTATGATGAACATCCAACCAAACAACAATACTGTCTGCCTACCTAGAAATAGCTATCTGATCGTGAAAAGACTAGGTGTAAATGCCTTACGAAACACTTTTGAGACAAATTTAAATCCGATCACTCAAACCACTTGAGGAGGTGGTTTGAGATGCATTCCAGTCAAAACTGGACAAGTGTAAATGCATCTGACTGTTGAAGCCACATATGGAAATACTACTCCTCCCAAAATGGTGAGAGCATGTTATAGGATATATGGCATGTACTGTATATGACAGGGCTAATACAACATGCATTAATGCCGCAAATGAGAAGCCTCTCTCTTCAGCAAGCCGACGAGCAAACTGCCGCAAATGACACTGGAAGTTCATTGTCACAGACGCTCAACACAGTCATCTTCATTCAAAGAATTGAGACTAAATCAGGGCCCTTTGTTGAAACAGTAACAGTGAACAGGCCCATAGTTGAATATCTCCAAAATTTATAGCATTAACTTTTTTTCCCCTCAAAGCTAAGTGCAACAAATACAGCAGAGCAAACTTTAAGCAGTCAGTCAAACGGAAACTTGTGTGTGATCCACAGCGACTGTGCTAATGGTTTGTCAGAGCTGCGCACTTTTATTGAATTTCTCGGTTTAATTCTCACTTTAATAGCATTTATAGCTTCTAACTTAATAAAACAAGCTGTGTTACTGTGAGGGCCAGGATTTATGCCACACATGATTCTTATATTTTCATCTTTGTATTGATCAATAAATGAAAATACTTTACTATATTGGTTTGTTTTAATATCTTTATTTGTCATTGTACTGAGCTTGGGCTTAGTTATTTGGCTTAAGGTTAAAACATTAAAACCAGTTAAAAACCATCTAAACTGTAATGTATAAAAACAATCAAAAATTGAACTTTAACCATTTTAACTAGGATGACTTGAAATGTTTGGAACCTACCTGGTGTGTTGTAGAAACAGACCAGCCTAGTGACAAAGAGGTTCAAACAGGAAGTTAAACTGTTTTTATGGGAATTCTAAAGGAAGTGAGAATGTACCAACTTTGATCTATTAGAGGGGACATAGAAAAATGTGATGTCCTGATTAATGTGATTTTGGTTTAATAGAATTCTTTTTGCATAAATAAAAGTTTATCCATGGCTTTAAATTTAGTTAAATGTATTATGTTTATTTCAGGGTTTGTGTTGTTACTGTTTTGAGAATTTGTATGGTTTTGTTTCTCATTCTTCTCATTTCTTCATTAGTTGGTTTTGTTATGTTATTGAAGTGGTGCTGGACACCTCTTATAAATTCAGTGTATGTCTTGTCTAGTAAGTCTTGTTACGTAATGTATCCTGGAAAGTTGGTGCTGTTTTTTGGTCCTCTGTCAGTTTGAGAGGCTTAAGCACAATTATGCCCTTTGGAATGCTTTCTATTCCCTGTGACTGAACCTGAATGGAATATGACTTGGTCTTTTTAACTGTTATCATTTTTGTACCTCTGATGAGGCTTGATCACCTTTTTTTCTTGCTTTAGCAAGACTCAATAAAGACTGTCATGACTGAAGACCACTTTGCCCCTGTTTGTGGCTATGGACCTTTTTGTTGTTGTTGTGATTTGCTAATGCTCATGGCATATATTTATCACAGTTACTATGAGGAATGTAGATCTGTATGCAGGTGTGACACTTTATCTGCAGAGGTGTAAAGAGAACATAAAAAACATACTTCAGTAAAAGTGCAGATACCTTGCAGTGAAAATTAATACAAGTTACAAGTCACCAATTCCAATACGACTTGAGTAAAAGTCATAGGCCTGGTTTCACAGACAAGGTTTAGCTTAAGCCAGGACTAGGCCTTAGTTAAATTAGGATATTTAAGTAGCTTTTATAAAAATGCCTTAGAAAAATACATTACTGGTGTGCATCTTGAGACAAAACAATGGCACTGACATATTTTAAGATACTTCAGTGCAATTTATTTTCAGTTAAAACAGCTCCAACATGCATTTTAGTCTGGGACCAGCCTTAAGACTTGTCTGTGAAACTGTGCATTAGAGTATCTGATTTTAACAGTACTTAAGTATTTTACTAATACTGAATGTAGGCTCAAAGATGCACTAGTCCTCAACACCTGAAAATAAGAAACAGCTAATTTGTGAGGAGAGCGATCACGTTTATTTTCTAAAATCAAAATAAAACTCAACACCTCGAAATTGTAATAAATCAAGGTCGACACAACAGCCTCTTAAACGTCTACAAACTCTCAAGTCTCAGTTAAGCTCAAGTGTACAAAAAGGCCATAAGTAAACCAATATCCTTCAAAAAGTCTTGTCAAGTCTGCGCTGATGGCCTAGTGGTTAGTGCATCGACACATAGTGCAGCTGCACATCCGGCAACCCGAGTTCGAATCCCGTTCCATCTTCTCCACCCCATGCTTTCCTGTCAGTCTCTATACTGTCCTATCTGATAAAACATGAAAAAGGCATAAAAAAAAAAAAAGTGTCACGTAAATATAGCAGATAAATAAAATAATGTTAAGTAAAATTAAATAGTCTACTTGCACTGGATGTGCTGGTTTCGGCCTCATCACCGGCTGCAGTCATGACCTCATCTCCTAAATCAAACACCTGCGATTCTGTAACTACTACCTGCTAATGCACTCGCATTCACGCAAAGTAACCTTTTTTTTGACAAGTTTGGGTGAGTGAAGGCAAAACGCACAAGATGTAGTACCTTCAATGCCCTTATATGGCAATATCACTTCTTTATAGCAGAAACAAACTGCTGCAGAAAAAGTTAGGTGCCATGCAAAATGTAATATGTAATTGCATTACTCATCACAAATATATTGGAGTAAAAAGCACATTTACTTATTCAAAAATGTAGTCAAGTAGAGATATTGCTAATATCTTTGATACTCAGTAAAACTACAAAGTAGCCAAAAAGATACTTAAGTACAGTAACTAATTACATTTACTCAAATACTTTACACCACTGTTTATCTGAATGAAATACATACACCATTCTCGTTTTTACCATACTGTAGGTTGCTAACCCCTGATCTAGAAAAAGGTATTCAGATAATGAATTCTGGGAAATTAAGTATTCTGCCCAAAGCCACTTTAAGGCAAGCCTCCAATGTAAGCAAAAAAGAGGAGACCAGGGAAAGAGACCAGAGGGCTTTTTTAAATGGACGTCAAGAGATGAGACACTTCACTATGCTGAATAAACTGCTTTTGAGGGAAAACAGCTTATCATTTAATTAATCAACAGCCTATCCACAAATCTTCAACATGGTTGCCCTTAAACATTAGTTTTGGATTGATCTATTTTTAGAGTTTACACCGTAAACTTTATCACTGACAATTTTGCGACAGGTAGGATTTAGTTAATGGCAATTCTCTTTCATTTCCACTGTATCCGCAAACAGTGATTGACTGTCATATAACTCTGAAAGAAATTCAATGACATTAAGACTGTAATGTGACTGGTTGTCAAGGCACACGTGATCCAAGTTGGCTGTTACGCTTTCTCGAATGGTAGAGCCACGGATCCTGGTATCTCCCAATAGTAAGACCATCTCTGTCTGTCTACCTGTTTGTCTGTTGCATGATTCTTTTTTCCCCAAACTGGTTCAGTGCAAATTCAGCCACTTTGATTGGGTAAGGTTAGGTGCGGGGTAAGGGTTAGGGTTTAGCATTTTGTAGTAGCATTACATAGGCAATCACCTCTCTGACTGATATGACGAATAAACTCTTTAGAATTGGCTGTGGGGTGGAGTTTGCGCTGAACTGGTTTGGAGAAAAAAAACATGCCCGTCAGTCTATTGAGAAAAAGGTATGCAGGTAAGCATTCTAGAAAATGAAGTGTTCTATCTGTCTGTCTACATTCTCAGAAAAAAATGGTACAAAAGCTGTCACTGGGACAGTACCCTTTAAAAATGTTCTAATATGTAACATTTAGGTACTGATATGTACACTTTTTTTTTACCTTTAAGGTTTTATTATGCACTCTTTAGGTACAAAGGTATACCTTTTGAAAGGATATCACCCCAGTGACAGCTTTTGTACCTTTTTTTCTGAGAGTGTATCTATCTATTGAGAGAAAGGTATGCAGGTAATGCATTCTGGGAAAGGAAGTGTTCTGACTGTCTATCTATCTGTAACTACAGTGGACCACCTAGAGTATTTGAGAATGCCATTAATGTCCAGAAGAGGTTGGCAAGGACTGACTGAGTATGATGGCGATGGGATGTGAGGCAGAGCACTCTGAGCAGAACAGAACAGCTGTGAAAACAGACCAGTCTCACAATACAGACCAGAGCCATGGACTGCACACTACTCGTGTGGTCCAGCCTAACCAAGGATGACATCAAGGTGATCTGCAGCAGGATCCTGACATCTACACATCTTCTGCCACTACAAACAACTGCTGATTCCCAGAATTCCCAAAATAGCATAATTGACTTTCTATAAATGATCAGTTTAGCATGTAGATGCGCTAAATAATAATATTTTTTTGTAATAGTTGTTAAGAATGAACTCCAATTTTCATAGCTGTATGTTCAAAGTGGACTTAAATGCTATTTCTAGACCCAACGGGTGAAGGAGTCCCTTTCAAAAATAAACATCCGAGCAAAAGATAGATCTTTTGAGAATGCTGTACCCCAACCACAAAGCATTCACGCTATGTTCGTAAAATGCACAGACTAATTCATCTTGGGCTAATTAAACAAGCTTCTATTAGCGGCTAATTTTCTGCCATGGAAAGTCACCTCTTGATCCTGGGATCTAAAATAAGCCTGCTGACAACAAGAGGAGAAAACAGGGTTCAGGCCAATACAAATGAACTTCCAGCTGCCAAAACAGATCAAGCATGGGATCCTGGCATTCTCCCTGCCACTTAACGCCACGTGCCAAATTTTTAATCACACAAGACGTGCATTTACACATGTGCCATGTGATTCAGAGATGTGCCATGCACATGATAGATAAAACAACATACACAAAATCAATACAGACTTTTTCCTTTCCTGGTCATAGACAAGCGTATGCTAGGAGATCAACTGGCACACACAAACAAACATGCACTCAAAAGTTGACTGACAGTTACACATGCATCTCATTGTGTATGATCTAGTTTTATCTTCTGGCTCTCAGCCTTCTTAATGTGGTTACAGCCACATAATTAGAGTGTATGGCTAACTAATTCCCAGTAGGATATTTTAAACACTTTCCATGGCTGCACACCTCACTGCACTTTAGCAAAGAAACACTGCATGGAAAAATCACTTTATCTACCCAACAAATTACAGATAGATAGAACATTACCTTTACGAAGACATCAAAATAAACAATTCCATGAATAAATCAGCATAATTGACATAATTGGGAATGTGCATTTCAACTTACTAGTTCTAGTTAATCTTTTGTTAAAAAACAATTTAAGTGAATCGGTTTGTTTGGTTGGTTCATTTAAATAAATTGGTTAAAACAAGTGATTCATCGATTCATCAGGTTTTAATCAGATCAGAGGCTGGAATTGACGGTGCTGTCACAGACACAAAAATCATTTCAGTTTTGCAGACCAATCCAGCAGTTTGATGGGAAAATTACATCGTGATGGGTCACGTATGAGTCACCAGTGTTGGTTTGTGAGTCTCTGAATGCAAGACAACTGATGAACGGGATAGTCGTGTACAGCCACTGTTCTTTAAAGTAGCACAGTAGTATGCACACCAATTAGGCTACTATGGAACAACTACAAGAGAACATTCACATCAGTGGTCATTCACCCACAGCAAATCAAACATTTAGCAATTACAGAGAAGATTAAAAAGATACATTTCTGGTCCAAACATTAGTGACATTATAAGCCTGTGGAATATATGTTCGCCAACAGAAAGTAAATTGAGAATATTTCCTACTGGCTACAAAACTGTATTTTGCATCATTTTTATTGAAACATATTTTGTCTTTATGCCAATGGAAAAATTTAGCAGTTTTTTCCTTGCATTTTTGTGGCAAACAGCGCAGGTCATTGTGTCACTCGCAGCATTATATATTAGCCAGTCTCATGTGAAACAAAACCTCTCGTAAAAACATTTATACACGTTTTGGTGGCTTAAAGCTAGTAATATATCACATATGTTTTGCAACATGGAGTTCTAGAGGGGAAAAGAAACACTTTAGGCATCCTAGATAAACTTCTGATGGTAAAGACACTCTTGAAGGTTATTTAAACAGTTCCAAATCACTTGTTGCTGATCAAAACATGTAGGCCTGGTTTCACATACAGGGCTTAGATTAAACCAGGATTAGGCCTTAGTTCAATTAGAACATTTAAGTAGTTTTTATAAATGTGCCTTAGAAAAAAACATTACTGGTGTGCATCTTATGACAAAACAATGGCACTGATATATTTTAAGACGTCAGTGCAAGTTGCTTTCAGTTAAAACAGCTTAAACATACATTTTAGTCTGGGATTAGGTTTAAACCTCATCTGTGAAACTGGAGGGTAGAGACAGGGTACTTGGACTCAGACTTGGACTGCAATTGACCGTTCGCAAAGACCCACCCCCTTTAACTACTGTTGCTACGTCCGACAAGCCATGCCGAAAAATACATCGCAGAGCAAAGAGGACACTGACAACGCGTCGACAGACAAGACAGAGAAGGTTACTTTTGATATGAAACAAAGTAAAATTTCAAATTTTGTCATTTTTAAAGAAATTTAAACAATAAATACCGTTTTGTGGCACTGTAATGTGTCGTGACAGATCGCTGTAGTGCCTCAGTTCAAGCGGCTCCTGAACCGATCATCTCTTCCTACTAGTTCATTTATAGCATTCATTTATCAAATTATAGCATTCATTTATCAAATAAACATAATAAGAAATGGTGTTTCAATCGCGGAAAGACGTCAGTGCACACCATTTTTCAAGTTCAAGTCCACCTACGTTAATCTGCTAACTCCCCTGACTGATTTATCGGACAAAATGGCGGATTCTGCGTTATGACTGGTTAGATCTCCTGTCAATCAAACTCCTGGCGAATGGTCAATTATAAATGGACGCACTTAGGTGGACTTGTACTCGAACTTGACACGGACTCAGACATTTTGGACATTTGTACAGTCGAATCCACGTCATGTGTAACATAAAATATATATTAAAAAAAATGTAACAACATAAAATTAAGATAATACATAAATTAACGTTTCCCAATCAAACTCAATTGGTTACGGACTTGGACTCAAATCGGACTCGACAAGGAGTCGAACCCAACACTAAAAGCATGAACTCAGAGCTAACTCTACTATGGTGTTCTGTAGAGATGCATGTTCACGTTAAAGGAACATGAGGTCAGTACAAGGCCCACGAGGTGTCATCAGCAGCATGTGAGAATCAGTTAAACATTGCTACGCCTTCATCTGTACATCTTTACTCATTAACACGCAGCATGAAAGAGAACACATGGCAACAACACGTCTCTCGCGCACACAACCGTCTGCTCATGGGAGGAAAAAAAAATTGCACGGCCTAAGAGCCAGACACGCAAGCTGATATATCGCATTTGTGTGTTTTCAGGAATGGCTGCTGCATTTCATTTTTCATCATTTCCCTGCCCGCTCCGTGGCCCCCGACTCTCAGAGCCGCCCACAAACTGAGGACTTCATACCAGACAAGTGCATCACCTCGCGTCGGAAAGAATGAACACATCGTTCTCTAATGTGTTTCAAATGAGTGCAGGTATTTTGGAGAGAGTTGGCTTAGTGAAGTATCCCATGACACCCTGTACAAGCACCACGTGGCCCCGAGGAATTGTTTGGGCATGCGGTGTCATTAGCATGAGACGTATGTACAACAATTTGCTAGCATATACAAATTACAAAAGCAAAGATAAATGAACACAGAAAAGAAGACAAACACTTTGTAATCGTAATGAAGCTTGTGGCAAATATGAAAGCCTGTGGTCAACGCAGCTGTTTCCCACTGAAGAACATTATAAACCATCGCTTAGACGAATGAGGTCTATAATAAAGTCAATACCTAAGTCATGAAACTGTTTTACAGTGAGCATATTTCAAGGTTTTGATTGATGCGTCAATGTGCTAAACATGTGTTAATTCAAAACGTTAAAATAAAAACTTGTCTACAAATCCTTTTGGACTCAACAGTAGATGCAACTCAATCGGTGATGTTTGAAGTGAGCTGACCTGCATGGACTCTGGATGGGACCCGCTGAGATGACAGAGCAGAGAGACATCAGGGCCACTTGCTCCCCCTCACAACATCTCCTTTAATTATTTTTATAATGCAAGTGAAGAAGTGAATGGAAACTATGTGCAGCCTCCTGTGGTGGTGGAGGGGGTTGTTTCTTTCCCCTTCTTTTTCTGTGGTACTACTGGAGGGGTTTGATCTATAAACACACTAGAGCTCACTTTCTCTCCCTCTCTTTTTCAGGAGGGTGGTATGACTGTGAGGTCTAGGCACTGAGGCATTGTGAATACATTTCTGTGTCCATATACCTGTCCACATATCTGACCTCCAGTCAAAAACAGGAAACTCGTCTCGCTCTACTGTCTACACAGGCTACATACATTCTAAGGGTCCATTCTCAAAAACATTTTTTTATTATTGGTCTAAACAGACAGACAGACTAGATATTTTCTAGATATTTCCTAGAATGCATTACCTGTGTTCAATGTCTCTTCAACTTCTCCTGTCATTTCAACTTCGTGAGGGATGTGGCCAAATCAATACAAATTCCATCTTGATTTTTTTTTCCAACCTAAAAAAACAAAGCACACAAACATTTTAGGTAATTACTTTTTTGGTAGATTACTTTTACTATTCTCTGTTACTTTTCAGTAATATTCAGCCACACTAAGCATCTCCTGCTGATCTACACATTAACATAGGTTACAAACACGACATCTTTCCCTTACTACTTCTAAAGTCGTTTTCACACCTGGTTTAATTGCCTGGTCTGAATAAGACTTCAATTCACCCATTGGTGTCTCATCACATTGTACTATTGGTTCTGAACCCTAGTACATTTTGCATCATCAACGTGAGTACCAGTGGCAGTCGTTAGTTTTATTCATGTATTTTGTCAGCTGCTGCCTTCCACAGCATCACTAACCTTAAATTGTACAGTCTTTTTTATTTCCCTCCTCTTCTTTTGTTTTAGCAGTGTGCCCTGACTTTGACCATATTTGTCTGTACTGTCCTTAATGTTCTCATTAGCATCCATCTCTTGGTTCTATCTCTCCCTCCCTCCTCCTCCTCAAGCGTCGTCCATCCTCACTTTTTCCCCGGTCAGCATGTCATTATGCTTACCCACCAGAATGTGGAATCACTCCACTTCATGCAAGCAGAAAAACCACAAGTTGTTCTAGCTGGAGCGTGCCCAAACACTGCCAGTCCTGACAGTGGCTTCAGCTTGCACTTCCCCTGACTTCGTTCTCTTCTAGGAAATTATAGAGGAGAGTAAAACGGCTTGCGAGTGCTCTGTCTGCTATCTCTCACAGTATGTTGGCGCTCATCCATGGGGTTTTAGAGGATTCAGAAAGCTAACGCCATGAATGAAAGGCTCAGATTGTGCACTGTAAGAGCAGCGGTCAGGGGTCAGATGCTCAACATGGTGGTGGTCAGGTAAAACTCTACAACGGGTGCTGCTGCGGAGAGCCAACAGAGTGATATCATCCTTCCTCTACCTGAGAGAACTGGCAGTGATGGTTGAATGCTTTTACTGGATGTGCATGCATGAGGGTCGCAGGCAGGTTCGTGTTCCAGTACGATCTGACCACATGGGTCTGTGCTCCCTCACAGGCCATAAAAACCATGTCCAGACGCCTGGTGTATTGGCCAACAGATTAAATCGGCGAGGAGATGATTTCCAATATCAGCCCTTAGTCTGAGAGACACAAACGAGGGCAGCTTTAAAGTCACAATGACTAGTGCTAAGCGTCATCTGCCGGTTCTGCGACACCTGCAGACGTGGCTTGTCTAGGATTCAAATGAACTGTCTTCACATTGTGTGTGCTAGAAATGTGCTGCCCCAGCATCACCAGAGCAGGTCAAAGCGCCAGGCCAACATTTCCCATTACGCTAACAAGAAATATTTTCATTATTCTTTTGGTTTGTTCATTTTTTATTTGTCTGGTAACAGCACATGTCAAGTATTCACTGCTCAGCTCTTTCCAAGCCAGGAAATGCACAACAGTGAAAAGAGAAGAAAAGAGAATGAGAATATTGGGAATATTAATTTCCCAAACTATGTGGATATGATAAATATCAGGCATCAATGGGTCATTAAAATATTTTGTAACCAAGACAAAAAGGCATACAATGCAGTAGAAAGTCACAGCAGTAAATGAAAAAAGTGCAAAAATTGTACCTTTCAGTGTGTCACTGGGACACTGGGATTTGGGGTCATTGGGACATTAAGATTTGTACTTTTTTGACTAATATGTAGACATAGTATAAAAGTGTTCATTTGAGGGTATTGCTCTAGTGACAAGCTGGTTTACCATTTATTTTCTGAAAAAAAAAAAAACATACCATATCCATGAATCTGAACTGAATAGACATCTGGAGGTTAGAATAAAAAATTGGGTGCCAAACAGTAAGGAACCAATAATGCTGCCTTCTTTCTTAGTATTTGACAACCATTTGGTAACAAGAAACATGACCTAACAAGCTGTTTCTAATGAGAGCTATTTCTGCCCCTTACCCATAGCGCTCTCCTACTCAGTTCTAGCGGGTAAGATTTACTGTTTGGTTTGGAGTTCAAAGCCATAGCAGTAAATTTTTCATTTACAAAAGAGGACAGGAGAAGTGAACAGTACCCTTGTTATGAGCCGAGCTGTTGCGTTTTTTTCTTCTTCTTTTTTTTCCCCTCCTTTTTATTGCAGGGGATTAATAAGACAAGCACTGGAACACCCTCAAAGCCAAAACTTGACTGCTCAAGACCTGCTTAACTAGCTAAATCAAAATAAATTATCTTTAAAAAGTTAAAGCTCTAGAAGGGCGCTTGGACATCAACCGCACAGTTTAGCCTTCTCTACCCAGGACCCCAGCGGGGCTAAATGGGCTCAAAGAGGCCAGCAAGGTTGGAGAACAAATGACTGACACCAGAAAAAGACAAATTATGAGAGAGGGCAATGAAGGTTATACCTCCATCCCAGCTTAAAGTGCAGCCAGCCAATCATCAACCAACACTGCCAGCATCATAGTCAGTGAGTGTGCAGGGGTGAGAAAGTCTACAAAGCTACAAACTCATTCAGTTCAACCTCAAATGACCCCATTGGAGATTGAGATCTCTGCTTTACTAAGCAAAAAAGAAAATAACATTTTGTCATCGTTTACACACTATCATGTCATTCCAAACCTGTAAGAATTTCTTTCTTGATGATATTTTAAACAATGTTGAACTAAGCTTTCTTTCTCAGTAAATAAGACTACTTACAGATAATACATTTTATGAATAAAGGATTTTGATTTAAAAGAGCTGTTTGTGCACAATTGCTATTTTTTATGGCAGCATATTACTCTGAATTACTTAGGGCATATTACTCTGAGAAGTAATACATTCAGGTTTCTTTTACCTCACCTGTTTGTCTAGTATATGTATATGGACTATAATGGCTGGGATTGGGAATTTGTCATTGACAGCTCCTTAATTATCTTTCATTGCCAGGGTTGTGTGCTAAGAGAAAAGAGGGACATGTAATGTCCATCATTTAGAAAAAAAAAGTCACCTAAACAAGAATCAGCCTTCAAACACAGTGATTTGTCCTATCTGAACTAAATATTGCGCAAGCACTGACCGCCAGATAATTAAAACGATATTACGTGTACGAGAAAGTGAACAGTGTGGGAAAATATCATGGAAAATATTAGCAGGATGGAAAATGTTACAGGTATTTGGATTCCATGAGATACTGTAATAATATAAAGCACTTTGCCTTCGAGATGACAAAACTTCCAGAAAAACATTAGATCCCTTCAAATCCCACCTACTCACACACCACACACATAAACACACACATATACACATTTCCCTAATGAGTTGGTTTGGCTGCAGTTGTATTCGGGCAAATTCGTGTATTATGACATAACCCAAAGCCCTCCGACAGACCTGAAGCTGTCTGATTTACACAGGCCTCCGAAGACTCGCTGAAAGAAATACACCGTTTCTTTCCTGAATTTCATTTTCTCTTTGTCTCATTCTATTGCTCTCTCTGGACATCTAATTGTTTAAGGGTATCAAATTAAAGTTTAGATAGAGGAAAGACCAACCTCAGCTGTGTGACTAAGTGAGTGTTGACAGGACAAAGAGTGACAAAGTGTAAAAAATATGTGGGAGTTTTAAAGAAATTGTGTGTTTGAGAGAATGAGAAAGCAACGGAGAAAAGTGTGTGAGTGGAGGAATAATTACCTGCAGATGTTGGTCTTTGTTGGGGGGTATAAATCTCTAACCACATCAGAAATTATCCATAAAATTTACAGCTTAGGAAAACCATGTGTGTGGCTATTTAGCACCCTAAATCTACAAAGACTTCTCTAGCACTCTCCCACAACAGGACAGCGAGATGAGGGGGGCAACGTAACGGAAGGAAATGAAACCAGCCCTCGCCTCTTAATTGTTTTTATGTAGCCAATTCAACCTGCCCCCTTGCTGACATGTGAATGGAATAAATCATCCAAAAGAGTGAAATATACTATTAATGTTAAATCTATCCTCCTGCAAGCCTAACAGATGAAAAAAGTCAATTTATATGGGGTAAAATGTGAGACTATCAATCAACATAATATGGAAGAATGGCTTAATGATTTGTTAGGACTGGGTAAGATGTTCTGTACATGTCGTGATTTAAACGAGAAAATATATTTGCCCATAAAGCTATTACACAAAGTTTCCACCAGAGCTGGAACCAGTTGTACATCTGAGATGCATAACTCCAGATGCATCATTCCACTGGTTGTCTGTTGATTTACACAAACATGTGGTTCTGGGCTACTGTGCACTGACTGACAGCATTTGGGAGCTTGATAGCAGTCAGAAGGCTTAAAGTGCAGCAATGAGCCCTGGCTCTAAGAGGGAAAGTCAGCAGAGATGATCAAAAAAGTCAATGTGAGATTTAAGGGTTGAGATGGAACAAAAGTGACTGAAGGTTACGGAGTTCAAAATCACATTTGCTGGTGCCTGCATTGGATATAATGATAGATGCTTGGGATTATCACTATGTTTGCAGTTCTTAATTTCAATTTAAACCAGAAGAGGGCATTTTGTGACTGAAAAAGAAAAGGAGTAAGCTGTTTTTTTTAAGCGGCCAAATGACAACCCATACATTGCACATTTTATGATTTTTATCCAATCATTTTAAAAGTTGTGGCATATTTAACCTTAATTTTAACATTAAACTATACACCAGTAGGTAGTGCTATCACCAAACTCTCAAGGTACTCTCAAGGCATGGTCCCAAGGTCACAAACAAAACATTTCTTAGATATAGATAACTTTCCTGTTTGTCATTTTCATTATTCAATTTAAAGCTGCATTACAGGAAAATAGTTTGGAATATTAAAAATATTATAACTTCTAGCTTTTAAACGTTATTGAATCAAAATTGGGAGAAGAAGTGATGAAAGATAGGAACTAGATTCAAATTGGCAGATGGGGAATATGGCTGATTTTAGAAAGATGGGAATAACTGGACTCAAAATCCAAGATGGTGGCCAATCTCATGTGCAGACAATTCTAATCTCAACATGAGGCTAGGAAGCAGAGGAAAAAGATATGTGTCTCTGGAGTTCAAAGTTAAAAAGAAAAAAGTACAACTTGAGCTGTTGGTAGTGCGAGAGCATTTGAGTGCAAGTGTAGGTATCTGCAGGTAAGAGTAATGGGCATGACGAAAGGTCTTTACAATTGGTCGCAAAAGCTGCCTACTAGGGTGTGGGGTAGGGTTAGGGGTTAGTTTCTGTTGTAGCATTGTGTACCTTTCGGCATGCCCATTACAACCTGCAGCTATCCCTATCTTTCTGAGTGAGATACCCCAACGCTGGTCACAGCACTATTCAGACCAGTGTTGCCAAATCCGCGGTTTTCCCACTGTTGCTGCAGGTTGAAGCAACCCCAAATAACATGATATTTAGCCCCTGGAATGCTAATTTTACCAGGGGAACCCCGCCAAAAATGCGGATTTTAGCCCCTGGAAAGCGATTTTTACTGTGACCCCCGAAATGCGATTGGGCTAGTTTTGAGTAGCAATTGGGCGGGTTTTGTTGCGAAAACTTGGCAACCCTGATTCAGACCCTCTACAATTGACTGGTTGGTAATGTGCATGCTTTGCAAGTGCTGAGAGCAGATTTTAGTTTTCATTCTCATGCCATGCTCATTTTGACATCAAACTAAAGTTTTGCTGGTTTGTGAGCTAAAGATTTCAACACCTTCAGGTTATAATGATTTGTCAGGTTTTGAATCAATTTCTCTTGATCTGTCAGTTTAGTATGTTTTAAAAATATAAAAATATGTCACCTGCCCAACTACGCATACATAGGGTTCCACATTGCAGTGCTGCTTTTCTCATGAAAAAAAACAAAACAAAACAAAAACAAAACATGAATCACAGCAATGTCAATTTTATTCAATGTCAAATTTATTTATAGCAATCAAACTGACTGGGACTCCAATATTACATATTGAGTGTCTTGATTTAATTGAGACATTTGGTCACTCTATCCCTAATTGGTGTGCCAAATTTCACCATACAGCTCTACGGACTGCAAAAGACTCCAAGCTAGAAGAAATCTGGCTGCTAAAAATTATTTAAACTCTTGTCGGAATTTTAGATTTTTTTGAACTGTCAAATTTAATCTTGTCAGTGCAAAACCTGGAGACCAGCCATGTGTTTTGCCTCATCCTAGAGTCATCTGAAGGTGACATCACCGTTATTGTTGAGGTTTTTCTTTTGGTCTAAGACCTACCACCTTAATGCACCTTTAAGGGAAAATCTAGAGAAAATGCAAACAAACAATTGCACAAATGCTGTCTGGTGTTGTAATTGCATCACAGGTGCTCACCTCCTGGTCTCAGTGATGGAAAATGCTGTGGGAATTGAGCCAGTGTACTTCCCTTGAGGCTCCTCTGTTCTGCTGAGGGGAGGAGGTGGGAATGGGTCACAAAGATGTGGTGCGGGAGAGATGGATGGAATGGTCACCCTGTCCTTGTGATGATCTCTTGAGTATATTAGATGGCGTCAGCAGGCTCTAGGAGGTAATCACAGTGTTTATTGTCACAGGTGGATCACTGTGTACGACTCCGTGCTGGAGACCCAGCTGTAGGGACCAGCGTCACTGCCGGCCAGTGCGTGTTTGCGCGCTAGTGTTTGTTGCAGTGTGTACTACACACTGCCAGAGGCCTGCTTTCTGACAGTGCTCTGAAGTGATCACATTTGACCTTATAAGAAAGAGCATGAGGGTATTTGGTAGAAAGCTATCAGAAATATTCTTCTCTGCTCAGACAACCTTAAAATCTGTTGGTTTTGTAGGGCAGTGTGAACTAGCCTTGTTTTAACTTGCTAGTAGATTGCTAGATTGTTTTGTTAGTGAGGCCAGCAGGGGGTGCTCACCCTGTGGTCTGTGTGGGTCCTAACACCCCAGTATAGTGATGGGGACACTATACTGTCAAAAAGCACCGTCCTTCGGATGAGACGTTAAACCGAGGTCCTGACTCTCTGTGGTCGTTAAAAATCCCAGGATGTCCTTCGAAAAGAGTAGGGGTGTAACCCCGACATCCTGGCCAGATTTGCCCATTGGCCTCTGTCCATCATGGCCTCCTAATCATCCCCATACACTGATTGGCTTCATCACTCTGTCTCCTCTCCACCAATAAGCTGGTGTGTGGTGGGCGTTCTGGCGCAATATGGCTGCCGTCGCATCATCCAGGTGGATGCTGCACATTGGTGGTGGTTGAGGAGATTCCCCCTACTATATGTAAAGCGCTTTGAGTACCCAGAAAAGCGCTATATAAATGTAACAAATTATTATTATTATTATAGATAGATTGTGTCAGTATCGCCTGCAGCTCATTTACTAGTGTTTATTGCAAGTGCTACATGATCACGTGCCTGAAAACCCAATTATTACGAAGTCAACCCTCTACATCAAATTATGAGTATGATGTGATTTGAGATAGAAAATGTCAGCGGAAAAAAGATAACATCTCCTCAGTGGCCCCGAGTCAAGTCAATTTTCCCTGCGGAGACCAGGGTAAACAGCACCAGCAAGAGGAGTGGGATTTGATTTGGCCCGTTCGGCAGACAGAGCAAGCAAGAAAATGATGGACCGGGGTAGAGCGTAATTGAAAATGAAAACGATGGAGCGATGAGGAGGAGGACTCTGCCAGACAGTGCGGTGAGTCTTGGCTGAGCTCTTGTTTCTCCTAAACAGCTGATTTCCTCCTCATTCACATACTCCATCAGTGTCTTTGTGTGTGTGTCGGTCCTGACTCCTGTCCACCAAGTCTCTCGGTTCATCCTAGGACAGATTGTCAGAAACCCAGACGCCAAGTCTCCACCCAGACTAGCCCAGTGAACACCAATGACATCTACAGGAACTCTCACTGTACTCGCTCACTTTCTCTCTCTGGTGCGCTGGAGTCGACAGAAGGTTAGCCAGAGATCTCTCACCACTGTCTTTATAGACTCTAATAATACAGAGAGAGGGAAAGAGAGATTTTTTTTATCATTTTTTTGAATGACAGTGAATTTCTATCCAATCCAATCCTTTCCAAACACAACATTACCGCATCTTTAGTATTCCTCTCCAGCTGTAATCAGTAATTGGGGGTCTTCCTTTGTTGTCACTTCTTTTTCTTCTAATCACTCCATTATGAAGCCTCATCATGTGATTTTGCCCCTTGTTTGGCGCTGTAAACTTTAGGAGTAAAAAGTCACAACCTCTGCGTTAATATAATCTGGAAAATCATTATTATACTAAAGTTTTAAAAAAAACATTTTTGCATCATTTACTCACCCGCTTTTTATTCCAACCGTGCATTAATTGATATCTTCGGAGAAACACAAAATAAAGCAGAATACAAAAATAAGCTATGCAACATATGTGTTGAGATAGAAAATATATATAAAATGTAATATTCATATATATATATATAAATGCAATCATAACCATTTTACTCAAGGTCACAGTTAATTTTTTCTATGATAAAAACTGCTAATAAACAAATGCATACCACATTATCTTTATTTTGGAGCTCAATGAGGTATTATAATGAAGGTTTAGGGTCAACCACTAAGCAGGCAATGGAAAGCGTGGAAAAGCTTAATTGCTGGAAACATTTACATGACAATTCTTCTCCTGTTTTTATCTGCAAATAAACTCCAGCAGATTTTCCAAAGCTATGTGCGACAAATATGTGTGGGTTTGTGAGTGTGTGTGTGTTTGTAGTACAAAAAGTCTAAAATAAAGTCATTTTATATGACTCCTGTCAAGGGCTGCAAGTATTGTGTACACACACACACACACACACACTGAGGGGATTTCTTTCAAAGAAACAAATTTGTGTTGAGCATAAAAACAACAGATGGATAGAAAGAATTCCATAGACATGCATCAAATGGCAGTTACTGTATGCACAGTTTGAATCATCGGTCTGTCATATTTTCACCATGGAGAAAAAATATTATATAATGACAATAGAACATAACAGTGACCATTCATTTTTTCAGCAGCCTGGGTTCCAGGAGTATTTTTTCCCCTTTCATTTTCTCCATAGACTTTAAATCTTATGAGTATAGAAATATCCCAGTGTAACATCCAGAGTTAAAAGTAAGCCATTAGTTGACTGATTTCCCCTAAAAAGTGTAAACATCGGCTCTTCCAAATAATTACGCTGTTTGTTTGAGCTTCCCATCCAGCCCTACAGAGCCTCACTGGCCCAACCAATGGCATCAAATTGGAGCAGAACTATCTGTTTGACTGACCGAGTGTTTGAGGAACCTGTTTGAAAGCGATCATTATTTTGCTATGCCATTTGTTGACGCTAGTGACCAGAGTTTCCATGTCTGCTTATTAAAATGACACTTTAAACAAATAAAACAAACACATAAAACAAATTTACCATGATTACCATTTCAATCAAAACAGACTGGAGGATCTCTAGTATACTTCAAAGGGACTTAAATATGATCTTTTTAAAAAAAAAAAGTTGAAATCACACTGACTTATGATTTCTACAGAAGCATATTACATCTTTAACTACACTGTATATCATAGCAGGTTTACAGCCTATGGATAATTGCTAGAAAGCTATTTCTCTATGGAGAAAATAGATAGGATTTTTACTACTGTATCTGCTGCAGGTGCCAACTTGAGTTCCACATGCTAATTTATTAAATGTGTTGTACTTTTTTTTTTTTCTCTCCAGCTTTTTCTTTTCTGTATTTGGTCTTTAAGATGATTTGAGGGCACAGTAGTGAGAGAAAGGACATAAAACTGTCACATTATCTAGACTGAAAACACATTTCTGTAAAACAAACTACCGCCTCATTTGCTAAAGCTTCGCAAATGTACATTACTGTCAAAATAAAACAAACAAGTAAGAACGTGGTATTAGAGGTTTTTACACTGCTTGAGTTATTGATCTATAAGTTGTACAAAAAAGAATAAATCTGATATAAAATCACTGTGAACTATCAAGAAAAATATAGGTCGAGATAAAAGGGCAGTTAAAGAAAGTGAACAACAAAACGGTGTGTGTGTGGGGGGGGGGGCAGGATGGAAATTTGGTGGCGGACAAAACATTATCACAAGTTATGACATAAGTGCACAGAAACACTCAAAAGCACAGAAACACTCAAAAACACAAAACAAATGAATGAAGTGCTTGTATTTCATAAATATTAATAGATCCATCAGCCTCATGCAACTACTAACATCAGTATTAATATAACTTTGACCGTGAGCATGTTGTCAGATGCATTTTCAACCTTTTTAGACTAATACACTCATTTAAATCACCTATCAGAGCAGTCCTTTTAGACAGGGGCGTAGAAACAATCTGAAAAGAAATCATTTAAATTGATCAGCCTGGCTCATGAATATTAATTAGGTTATGTTCCCCCAGTAACTGATTTCCTGAAAAGCAGGTACCTGGGCACTAACAGAAGTCCGCAAGAACACGATAGAATTTTGTAGCATTTGGTATAAGGCCATTATAGAAATATTTTTCAAGATTCTAGCCATTAGTGCAGACGGTTCAACTAAAAAATACTACAGGTGGCCAGCGCGGGCATGAATGAGTGTGAGATGTATGAAAATAGACAAGAAGGTTCACAATGGTGTAGTGTGCTATCCTTCTAAGATAAAGTAGGCTCCATACAACACACAGTAAATCCACATCACTGTTTTGCCCACAAACGGCAGATTTGTTTATTTTATATGAAAAGCGACTGATGTGTCCCAGTTTCACTTTATCATAGACTTTAAAAATATTTATACAAGTCAAGACCAAAGTTAAGAGTTCTCGTCTTGATAACAGGTGACGGAAGCCACGAGGTTCTTTTGGATTTAAAATACAGACTAAAATACAGAGGAAAAACCGTCTGACAGGCTAGAGTGACATCTTTATGAAGACCTTTCCGTCTCTTCGTTGTCCTGGAGCCATTTAATGCAGTCACCAGGAAACATAATCATGTGGATTTCGGCAGAGGAATGAGAGAATAAAAGACAGAAGGAAAGACCAAACAAAGAGAGGGAAAGGACTAAATCTAAAATATAACATGGAAAAAGCAGGTCTGAGATGGAAACATGCGTGTGGAGCCAAGCGGTCAGGGCAGGGCTGAGGTTGGGTGAAAAAGGGCCAGAGAAAAGTGGCTATTTCCCCTGGCTGTGCTCTATCAGATTAGCATCAATACACGGCCTCATCGCCACTGACATGAGAACGCTTATAAAACTGGGATGCAAATGTGAGACTCCGAATGGAACAAGAGGACCCATATAAATCCACAGCCAAACGCATCACATGCCAATGTCAGAAATAAACTTTTCTATAAGGATCAATATTTGCGCCCTGGAATTGATTTTGGAACATATTTCTAAAATAGTTCTAACAGCAAACTGTTAACTGCTGTTTTGTTGAATCAGAGAACAATTTGTTCCCCACACAAATCTATTATGACTTCAGAAAACTTAGTGACAAACCTAAATGGACCACTTTTATGATACTTTCATTCTGCTTCTGTGTCCTTTTAGAAACTTGGAAAGCTCTTGCCATCATTTATTGCAAAAATAAGGAAATAAGAGTGAGTAAATGATGACAATTTTCATTCCTTCGTAAACTATTCCTATAACTGCTTAATTTGAAAATAGAAAGAATAAAACAAAACACCATTAAAAGACATGATAAATTAAAAAATTCATTTGCATACAGCATTCACATCCATTTGCAACTTATTTGTACAGTGTCATTTGAAAGCTGGATGAAAACATTAGCCTACTTGGACTGCTGCACTAGTATTATGTAAGGTCCTTCTCTAGAAGTGCAGGCATAAATAAGTCTGTTTCAGGTCATCTGTGTTTCTCTTAATAGTTCACATGTGAGACAAGCTAATGACCCACAGTGGACCAGGACTCACACCACCAGAGTGTTCTGTAGACAGGGTGGCCCACAGAGTCCCTGCAGTGGTATAAACGTTTGTTTGTTTGTTTGTTTGTTTGTTTACTGGATTGCTTGAAGGAAGACATTTAAACAGGGGATGCTTTCTGAACCATTGGACACCAAATACCTTGAATGGACTCACAGACATGCACACACTTACTAATACGCACGCACAGGCATTAAAAAACCTTAGAAGAATGAGACATGTACCTTATCATGGTCACAGAACATTACAAAAAAAACCTATAAGTGTCAAAGAAACTTTGTTGGGATGAAAAATAACTGAGCGCTGTGTTTCAAAATTCCTATCATTCTTTAAAATGATGGTTACGTAGCAGCTTACTAGAGGCACAATTTTAAAGTATGATATAGTAAAACAGTAATTTTAAAATATAACAATTTAAATTAACTGTTTGCTATTTTAATATATTTTAAAATGTAATTTATTACTGTGATGACAAAGCTGAATTTTCAGCAGTCTTCAGTGTCACATGATCTTTCAGAAACCAATGTATTGGCCGCCAATTTTTGATCAAGTTTGATTAATTAACTGCATAAAGGCACTGAGTTGTATAATGTCTCTTGCATAATCCAATTTTTCTCTCAGGGTAAAATAATTAAATACTTGCCCCCCCCAAAAAAAGAAACCTGTACAAAATAGAGCAGGGCTCGACAATACAGACTGCCCGGTGAACGACGCTCGGGACAATTGATGGAACTGTCACTGTCTCGATTGGGCCAGTGCTGCATAGTCACGAAAGTTTATCCTTTCCACCTGTTTTTATGCCTTGCCCATTTAAATGCTCAAGCGCAAAAAGATGCAAAAGAGAACTCAATTTGGTACTCACTGTGTGAGAAGTTTTGTGTGCTCACACATCCATAGCACGTGCCCAGAAAGTCCCGTCTCTGACAGCACGGATACTAAAATGAGTTCCCTTTTGCTTATTCTTGAGCTTGAACAGACAAATTCACACAAAATTATATCAAAATGCCCACCTTGGCGAGTAAACACAGTTGGTTATGACTGAGGTGAACGTAAACAGTTGAGAAAAAAAAAACGCACAACTGTATTAGTTAATTGGATTTGTGCAGCTCTTAAAGTGACAGCAGCCTAATATTCCTGCTGTTAATCAAACAACAAAAGACAATAAATAAATAGCTCACTGCTCTTGACTAAACTTTTGTAACTTTAATAAGGATTAATATATATTTAATTTATACACCAGTGTTATCTTACATTTGATTACTTTATTCAATTTCTGTGCCAGAAAACTCCTGTTAGACTACCTGAAGAGCACTGTTTATTTCATATGTTTGTTCTGTTGTATTTATGCTGGCCTGTTGAATGTTAAATGGATGGAATAAATCCAATCCGTTTTCATATGAAGATGATTTGATGATGCAGCAATAAACTAGCTAGTATAATGCGTGCGTTTTTGAACTTTGTTAATTTAAAACGTTTAAAACAGTAATCTATTTTAATGACAAAAGTTATATCGGTATCGGAATCGGCTAATAGCTGTTTGTTAAAATCGGTATTTGGTATCGGCCAAAAAAAAAAAAAAAAACTGTGCATCCCTACTAAATATGCTCAATATTTTTGTGAAAACCATGATACATTTTTTCCCCCCAATATTCATTGATGAACAGAAACAACACTTATTTATAATATTTTTGTAACAATGTAAAAGTCTTTACTGCCACCTTTAAGCCATTTAATGCATCCTTGCTGAATAAAAGTATTAATATCTTTTAAACAAAAGCACTAACTTTAACTATAAACTTTTGAAAGTAGAATATGTATTTTAATATTTGTTAGGGTGTCAAGCTGTTAGCTTAGCAACAAGTTAATGCTTTCCTGTAGCTCAGTGGTTAGAGCATGGCACTAGCAATGCCAAGGTCATGGGTTCGATCCCAGGGATTGCACATACTCCGATACAAATGTATAGTATAATGCAATGTAAGTCGCTTTGGATAAAAGCGTCTGCCAAATGCATAAATGTAAATGTAAATGTAAACAAGTTCATTGATTAAAGAACATTAAAAGGCTTGATTAGCACTAACAGGCCTGCTTTGTGCCTGAGTAAATAAAGCCAAGGAAACTAACAAATTATTGGGCTAATTCAATATTGTTTCATTGGAAGCATGTGTACATCCATGACCTTGATGACAGTTTCAGCCTACTGTGCAACACAGAAAAGATTAAAGTTAAAGCAGAAGCAGGGTATAGTTAGATGGAGAAAGATGTTGTTTAAGAATATCAACATCCCTGGTATGTTTTAAATTGATTTTTTTTTTTCATTGAATGTCCTGTCTCATGTTCACTGTATATTAACATTTAATGTTTGCTGTCAGTAAGATGTTTTTAATTAATACTTTTATTCAGCAATGATGCATTAAATTAATCAAAAGTCACAGTAAAGAGATTTATAAGGTTATAATTATAATTATTATAGTTATAATATAATTTTTCTATTTCAAATAAATTGGTGAGCATAACAGACTTTTTTTCAAAAATATTTTAAAAATCTTACCGCCCCCAAAATTTTGAACAGTAATGTAGTTACGCATCATGAATATTCAGTCAGATGTCATAATTTAGAGGTTAATCATTTGACAGAGAAATTAAAAGTTAATTTGACTTGCAGTAAGTGCTGATATTTCATTTTCTGGATAAATATTAGACCGACTGAAGTCATTATGGGATGAACTATCAAATGACCCAAATAACTTAAGATAAATGATTAACAACAGATCCAAGAATTGGATTGGGCAGAACAACACTAGATAACAATATTGTTTCTTCACCTATAATATTACACAACTCATTCACACACACACAAAATAACATTTCTGCCATCATTTACTCACCCTCATGTTGTCTCAAACATGTTCAGTTTTCCCCATGTAAGTCTAGCAGGATGTCGACACAGCTCTTATCTATTAAATGGAAGGTAACAATGAAATTTTCTGGTCAAGATGAGTCGCACCAGGTTTGATGTCATTGATGCTAAGCGTTATTTCAATTTTACATAAAGCTATTGTATTATTACAGATGATTTGGAATATAGTACGCAAGTCAAGTTGACTCCTTTAATGGTGCTTTTTGTCATTTCTGTAGCTTGACAGCCCTTGGAAACCTTTTGTGTGAATGCAAAAGAATAGAAGACTATTCTCAAACACTTCTCCTTTTGAGTTTCACAGAAGAAAATCAAATGGGTTTTGAACAATATGAGGTTGAGTTAGGGCTTAGCGATATGACAAAAACTTTATCTCGATAATTTTTTCCCATATTGATCGATAACGATATATATTTCGATATATAAACTGTTAAAGGTAGTACAGAGGATCTTTTCGTCGACTGATTTTTTTAAATGAGCACATGCGTAAGAACAACCCCCCTCCTTCACAGCTCATTTCGAGTGAACGCCTCCCAGAACTCGTGCACGAGTATTGGAACACGAGTGTTTACCACCGGCATTCGCTGTTATTAAGCCGGGCACACATTTAACGATTAGCTAAAACATTCTAAGACTATGCTCAACATACAGCGATTGTTTCCTGCTCCTGAAGCAGATTTATATACTTTCACATGGAATTTGAACACCGACTGTAATCGCAGACTGAACGCAACTGGCTCTGACTGGACACGTTTGAGCGCGATCAGTCATAAGTATCAATTTACACTCATAATCGGCCTTACAATCGTTAAGTGTGTAACGATAGTGGATTCATTATGTCGGACTCACCGCAGGTAACTCATAATCTGCAGTTGTTACTCCTGTCTCCTGACAAAAACATTGCATGTGGCGCCTGTGGAGTGTGGAAAGTTACTGGAGTGCGCAGCCATGCGTCTCTCACAAGGAACGTCATGGCAGTGATTGACAAGCCAGAGGGCCAATCGTTTACGCGATGATCGCGTAAACGATTGGCTGATGTTTTTAAGGCCCTACCTCGTGCACAGATGATGTATATTAATAATATTCCTTTCAGTGCACCTAATAAATAGTCTTTTATCAGTTAGTAAAGACGGTTTCAAGTAATATTGCAAAAATGTATAAAACAAAACATCCTATTTAGCACCTTTAATGCTGCCAGCTTTAAAAGAGTATCCCAACTATGACTGAAGCCACAAAAATTTTAGGGTTCATTAATTACATTTTAAAGTATAGTTTATTAACAAAAACAGATTACACATTTGGCCTTAAAAAATTAAGACAACTTACTAACTTAGAGTGTGACTTTTAATTATAAACAAGCTTGAAATACACCGGGACTATTATTTTGAAATGTCTACACAATTGCAGGCTGATCCTTCAGATTCTTACAACCGTCTAAAACGTTTTATATAAAGGCCATAAAGTAGACATTGTAATAATTCATCAACTTGATGATTAGCAATCATCATTAGCAATCGCTTGGCATGAATCTGTGCTTTTCATTGACTGAGAATCACTTTGAAGCAGCCTGAACGCTGTTGCGTGAGCATGTAGAACGCGCAACAGCGCCGCCTTGTGACTTTGCAACATGCAGCGCTCTTTGTGAAATATCCACCGAATCTCTGCAGCGCACGTGGGAATGTCAGCGGAAGTAAACAGTTCTGACGCACACATAATGAGCAGGTACGAAAAACACGTAGGGCGAGGGGAGATTTTCCACTAATTAATCGATCGCGGATGGTTTCATTATCTTGGGCGGATACAAAAGTACGAGAGGATAAAAATAATAAAAGCATAAATATGTCTCCAAATATACTTGGGCGGCCGTTAATATACCAGGGCGGCCCGCCCAAGTAAAGTCTATGTGTGGGAAGTACTGAATTGGTAGGTTGTGTTGCCAACTTGCCAGTCTTGTTTTTCAACGTCCAACAACATATTTTACAGATCGTTTTAATCTGCGCCTGGTCGCTTTTCAAATAACCAAACCACTTCCATATAACTGAATTCGTGCTACCTTTTTTGTCGAGAATTTCATCATTTTTGGATAACTCGAGGTCAGTTTCACTTTCGTCGCTGCTTCCACTAATTTTTGTCGTCCTTGTGTCGAGTTTGCTTTGCAAAGTACCGTAGGAAATTGACTTTGTTCTTTGACGTGAACGTTAAAAGCTGCACGCCGATTGGCTGTTGTTGCATATTTCTGCTGTATGATTGGCTCTTATATTAATCCATATCGAGTAAAAATGCCTAGAGCTTATCATCGTTATCCACATATATTTTATCGCGATTCGATATATCATTTATCGGCACAGCCCTATGTTGAGTAAACTTTCATTTTTGGGTGAACTACCCCTTTAAATTCTTATTATATCAATCATCTATCCACTATGATATGTTACTGCTGTCTGTATACTGTATGCACAAATAACTTAAAAAAAAAAAAAAAAAAAGAATCTTAGAGTTGAATCGAATCTTGTGAATCTACACATTGATATTTAGAAGTAATTTTCATTTGTACAAGGATGGAAAAGTTCTGGTGGCTGAACAGTAATTGCTTGTTTCCATTGCATTAAGTTTGCCTGAAGGCACAAAACAGCAGCAACCTGTCCAAACTGTTTATAAGTCAAGCTAACCTATTTCTTTCTCAAGCTTAAGCAAGACAGTGAGATAATTACCCTGCTTATCTGAAATCTGAAAAAGGGTCTGTTTCTTATAAAGAGTGGACATGAATGGGACAAAAGGATGTGGCCTATAGTGAAATGGTTGTTGTCTTATTTTGAGGTGTTTTTTGAGAGAACAAGAGAAACAACGTAACCTCTCCTTGTTCCTGTAAACTCTTTACACTCTATCAGAGCACCTGACAAATGAATGGTACTCCTGTATGTCTTTTTTATCTCTCCCTTTCTTTTTTCATTTTCTCTCATAGGCTGAGTTTTTGAGTTGCTTTAAAGCAGTTGTTTAATAAGAGGGTTTAGAATGTCTCATTCAGATCAGCCATTGTGCCACTGTGATAAATTAGCTGTAACTCTAGAGTTCTGATAACAAGCTGTTCAGGTACATGCTGTCTGTGTTTATTATGACAACATGTCCTCACTCCCGGGAGCACGTTCCAGGTTTTATTTTACTTTAGGCCATTTTTTTTGTTACTTGTATGTATTTGTGTATACCAAAATCAAATAGTTCATCAGTTACTCACCCTCATGTTGTTCATTATTTTGTTATCTGTATTTCACAGAACATCTACAAAGCTCTTTTATAAACAACAAAATGTGGAAGCTGATTTATAGTGTCAAGCTCCAAAAAAAAGCACCATAAAATTAGCTCCATTCGCTATATTCCAATCTACACAAGCAATATGAGAGGTGAGGAACAGACCAAAAGTCATTTAAAAGTTCTGTAAGCAATGTTATGCATTTTGCTAACTGCCCTTAGCCAAACATAGCCAATGAATGAATCAATTAACCAAGAATAAAAAAACTATATATATATACCACTTTAAATGCTGCAGCTCTTTAAAATCAGACGGATTTTGATTGGCTGTCAATGTTTTTATTGTTTTCCACCAGCTGGAAAAAAATTGTTCTTAATGTGGTTCTAAAGATATTGTTCCTCTGTTTTGTTATCATTATATCTGTGGTGTGGACTTCCTTATTCTCATATAATTATAACTATTACTAAACATTATAGTTATAGTTACAGTTATCGTCCTCTGTGAGAACAGGCTGCCTACTAATTTAGAAAATCCCGCGCAACATTTTTTCTTATTTTGCAGTGTAATTAATAATTAAATGTATTTACGTAAGCAATAAGGTGCGAGAGGCTGTGCTGTATCGTGAATAAGTCACAGCTGAAGGGCTTTGTTAGGTACGACGTGAAGCTTCCCCTTCAGCCGTGACTTATTCACGATACAGCACTAGCCTCGAGTACCTTATTGCTTTTATAAAAACGGTTACCACACTATACAAATATTAAAGCCAGAAATATGTATTAATGCAACTTTCATGAAGTAAACTTTTTCTAAAAGCCTTCCTTCCGCCGGAAAAAATAGTCCCTGACCGTGAACAGCAACAGAAGTTACATTTTCACGCCATTAGATGGCGGCAAAGACTGTCTTTATGAGTGTGTCAGTCAGTAGTGAAGACTTTTACATTGAAAAGACTGAATTGTTGTGAAGACGGAACAAGACGCAACTGACAAATGCTTTGACTAGTGCTGTTAGTCACGGGAAAATGGCGCCTTAAATATTAAAAGGACAAGATGATACATCGGACATTAAAACATATTTTTTTTATTATGAACATAGGACTGACCTCAAGGAAAATGCTTAATCTGAAAGCAGGTAATAAACTAGCTCAATCGATCTTTTTCTTACAACACTCTTCTACATAATACAGTAAGCTTCAATGAACAATATTAATTAAGAACATACAGTTTACGTTGCTAAGAGTGGCTGCTAAGGGTGTTGTGTAGTGATACACAGAAACGTTGGGTGAAGCGGTCATAGCTGTGTTTTATCGTGAATAAAACACAGCTATTGACCAATCAGAATCAAGGACAGGAACTAACCGCTTTATAAAGTTTCATAAATTTCTGTCTATTCTGACATTAAGGAGGGATCATGTGTTAACAGGAACATGATAAAAATGCAAAAGTTTATTTAGACTAAAACTTAAACTTAAACACCTGAAGAAATAACTTGACAGATGTGGATTTCATATATTAAGAAAGAATGTCAATTTTAAATGGATACATATTTTACTAAATTATCTTTTAGCATAATGTACAGATGACCTCAAAGCATGGACTAAAAACCACACTCGAGTGTCTTTGGTAATTGTCGTCTAGAACTCATCAGTCACTATGGCTGCAAGCTCAAGAAATGCTCACATACACAGCGCATGTGAATTTTTTCTTGAGCATAGGTACAGGTGGGCTGGTTCTCTATCACACACACTTACCCAATCCAGCCTCTACAGCCAGTGCAGTTTGTGTGCAGTCCTGCACTCAGGTGGAAACTTCAAAGCACGCCACACTCTCAAAGCAACAGACACAGAGCAGGTAGGCACCATCTGCATTCTTAGTCTGTTTATTTATTCGCCAGAAACGGCAATCACAGCTGACCTGTGAGAAGAAATAACAGTATTTCTTTACTGTAAGGACAATGCATGTATATCATGCCAAATTAGTTGAGTTAAAATTATCGTAAACTTAAATTTGACAGAGAAAACATCCAGACTCTTAGTGTTAAGTTTGCATGGGTGGTTTTCAAAAAGGCACGAGGTGGACAAAATTTGAGTGTAGTCCTAAAGACCAGTCATCATCCCCCGAAAAGTGGATGTTATTCATTTTTTCCTGTTGCTGTCGAACACAGATCAGAAAGAGGCATGTGAGAAGCGATAAATCTAGTCTGATAAGTTTTTGGGGCGTTAGAGGAAGGGCTGAGTCAGGAAATGGGTGACACTCGAGATGCTTTAGGGAGGACAAATCTCAAGCTTTAAATGAGAGCGCAAAGTGCGTGTCTGAGAGAACATGCTGTAATCTAAGAAAACACTGGACTCAAATGACCCACAAGCACAAAAACAGATGGCTGTTTTTTTTTAAACGAATATAAGGGTGTATTTTTCCCATCTACTGAATTTCATACTTAAAAATAGATTAGCATGTTATAAATTAACCATAAATATTATTAGTTAGTTAGTAATGTATGTATTGAGCAATTAAAAATTCTTTACAAGCCATAATGCATGCTGTTGAACTTTTAGACTGTAATGGGGAATTTTCTTGGAACATCCAAACAGCTGAACGAGCATAAAACATAATGTTGCAAAAGCATTCCATGCTAATTTGTTTCTATTAATCGTAAACTAATACAATGCTGTTGTCACGTATTCAAGGGACATTAAAAATGTCAACATCTCTGTTTTCGATGTGTGCTTCGGGCAAAGATTAACGGAGCACAGCTAACAGTAATAAAGTGGCACATTAAGCATATTGCAATGTGGAAAAGTCCTTACAAAGGTGACCAAACAGCTAATTCCTCTTCAGTCTCTGGGATTTAACTAACATGATTGCAAATAGTCAAATAAATAAATGTACTACACCTGTAACCTGCACGTGCCATCTTCCAAGATCTTTGCTCGTATTAAAAGCTTTACGTAACATTAAAATTTGCTCGACGCAGTCTGGTTCTCTGATCCACAGGAGCTTGTGATGAAACTGGTAAAACTTTAGCCAAATAAAGTGCCTCTTACTTCCTGGGAACTGAGAAATTGAAGGTCATTATGGGTGAGACAGGGCCCAAGGCAAAGAAGTTTTGCTCCCCACATACAGGGTGGTTTCGTGCGACTGAACACTGTGTATCTGCATGGACGTTATTTGCTTTAAGTGGGCATGTAATAGACTTGTAAAGCCCTCGAGCAGTGCAGGAAACATAGCGGAGGTAAGCTGTACTGGGACTCTGACATTTAGAACATTGCCATATGTCCCACATGAGCAGTTTTTGCATATGACCTTCGCCCTTAGCTGATTGTGAGAGAAAGAATAAATCTGAGTCACAATAAGAAACCGCACTTCTGAGTTCTTTAAGACAAGTCTTAACCACTGAGCTTTCCTGTAGCTCAGTGGTTAGAGCGTGGCACTAGCAATGCCAAGGTCATGGGTTCGATCCCAGGGATTGCACATACTCAGATACAAATGTATAGTATAATGCAATGTAAGTCGCTTTGGATAAAAGCGTCTGCCAAATGCATAAATGTAAATGTAAATGTAAAAGTCTCTTTAAGCGATGACAATGACTGTGGCTCTAATGATTGCTTCTAAACCCAGAGCGATGTGCTCCATGACAGTTCGCAGACCAGACACACTGGCATTGATGCACGCAGCATTTCACTATTTTGTACACAGTGAAAATTTATCACTGAATTAATGTGGCAGTCAGGTCAAAACAGTAAACATAGCAGAGAAGGGGGCTGTTTACCTTTCAAAGATACTGTAGTACTTATTGCGCCACAATGATTTGATAAAACACTGGCATCCTTTGATTGACCACATGATCTGGTAGCAGTGTCTGTCATGAGAGACGGTCATCTGAAGGACAAAGCAGAATTTTAGTATTTATATTGTCTGAATCTTTGTGAATTTCCATTCACAGTGTTTGACACAAAAGTGGCCTGAATAGTAAATTGAGAATGTTTATGGAAGTACAAGATGCAGTTTCCGAAAAGCTGGTTGTTTTCTCAGTAAGTTGAAATTATGTAACTGTACATTGAGACAGTTAAACCAAAAATGAAAAGTCTGTAAACATTTACTCACCCTTATTTCATAACAAAAACATATGGCATTTACATGTTATTACACTAAACAAGAACTGAAGCGTTCAAGCTTCAAAAAAGATGCAAAACACCACAAAAGTGTGTGCAGTTCTTGTGTGCTATATTGCATGTCTTTTGAAGTCATACAAAAGCATTGTGTGAGAAACAGATAAAACATTTACTTCATTATTCACATAATCTCCAGCAGGCTGTTAAATGCTGTTCAATTCGTGAACAAGTTATAACAGCTTTTGTGAACCATATTAACAAATTGATGCAAAATCAGTTCATGCATTGGACATCACTAATTTAGCAACCATGGAAAATGGTTCCTTGGTTCCTTTCCTTTTATGTTCTGCAGAGGAAGGAAAGGTTAACAACATGAGGGTGGGTTAATGATGACAGAATATTTGAGGTGAACTATTTCTTTAATACATTTTAGGGCCCTAAACTGTGAAAAATTACCCAGGAGCCAGTTCTAATTGAGCTATCTGAAGAAGCCATTGTAAATGTTGCCATTCTGGGACACTGTAAAGGGTTTATGCACGACGATTGTCATTAAGACATATTGGGCATGACGGGAAGTGATGTGTAATTTGGAATGTTCGTGATACAGAGACTGCTTTGTGACCCACTCTAATGCTCTGAATGCCACAACACGACTGTAAAACTCACAGTTCAGTAATCATGCTTTCAAGTTTACTATCAAATAAATCCATGGCTCTACACAATATATTTATTTTAAATGCTTTATGGTTAGCAGTTTGGCCACATGTACAATGACAAATCTAAATCATAAATTTTAACTTGCTGGTAGGATGGTGCACAAAAATTAAAAGCTTCACCCTTTAAAACTGAATAAATAAGTATAGTAATAGTGGACACTGAGTTTGTTGTTGTAATTGCATAAGCTTAAGGCAATCTGCATTGTTTTTTTCACACAAATATTCAAAGGAGACAAAGCCACATGGCCTCTTCTGTTTGTATCCCATAGTTCACAAGAGTAGATAATTGGATAACATTTTGACTATTTCATATGATTACAGAAATATCAATCCATGATCTTAGTGGAACCTGCTGCCCAGTATGGCTGGGTGGAGGTAGCGATCAGTGCAGAAGATGCTCACAGTGGTTTGGCTGTAATAGATCAGTCCACTGCCAAAAGATCTCCTAATGGGAAGCTTCCATTCCCTTTTCATTTACCATCTCATGGTGCAGCAGTTCAGAGATGCTTCCTTTAACGGTTAATGGAGAAAGCACAGGACTACACCCAGATAACAGTCTCTTGTGTTCCTGGCTGAGCCCCTTACCCTGCAGTAAGAAAACACCAAGCTCTTTACCAATGTGGAAATCAGCAAAAAAAGAAAAAAAAGGAATACTTCACCAAACCCATATGACTTTCCTACATCTGTGAAAAACAAATGGAGAAATTCAGAATAATATATATATAATATATATATAATAATTCAGATTTTATTTGAAAGTGAACCGGAGCTTTAAAGTACCACAGAAGTATAACGAAACTCTATTCAAATTTACCACTATATTTCAAGTTTTCTTAAGTCATATGATAGCTTTGTGTGAGAAACAGACCAAAATGTATAAATTTGTATTATTCATTGATAATCTTCCCCTTCATTGCTTCAGAATGCAGCGCAGAAGTTGTATGCCAATGGGAGTTTCAACATTTTTTTTCTTTTCTTTTTTTTTCTTCTTTTTTTTAATTGGGTTTAGGTGAACTATGCCATAAAGAAGAGTCAATTAAACCAAAATGTAAATATTAGAGGGAACCACATTTGTGCCTGACAGAAATTAAATTTGAACACTCAATTTAAATGATGAACAACTAAACCGATTTCTAGATTTATAAGCTGAACGTTGACAACGTGAAACGCCATACAAAACCCATTCCATAACCTAAAGTATTTGTGAATGAAAGTAGATGTTCAGTGAGGGGGTGGGTGTTACAGGACATGTCAGAATGGAGCCAGGTGGTTGGAAAATAAGAGGTATTGGTGACATTAGCTGAAATGGAAAGTCTTTTCTGAGGCATTACAAATTATTACATTTTTTTTTTTTTTGAATAGCATTAATTTATGGCACATAAATTTGAAATGATTTAATATCACTTTAAATCTCTGAACACCTGTTGAGTTTTTTTTTCCCAACGCTTCACAGTAGCAAATTACAAAATTAGTGGAGGTAAGACAACAGATCTGATGATAAATTAATAGCATGAGATTTAAATTACATACAAACACATAAGAATTACTCAGCAACCCAAGCCAAACTTATGAAGAGAGAAGAGCTAAAAAAGGCAACCGAGAATAGAAGATATTAGATTTCTCTAAGCACAACTGCCACACAATGCGGTTACGTTTCTAAGAATCCCACAAACTGGAAAGATCACAATGGTTTGTTGCAATGAGGTTTGCATCTCCAGGCAACCGATCTATTATGATAAACTGTATTGACACTGGGCAAAGGGAACACTGAAAAAAAGAATTACCAATGATAAACATTCCCAGATTGCCATCTTAAAATAGAACCGGGAAGCCAAAACGTACCAGTCAAACCAACATCCGACAAAAATTCTGATGAAACACATGAATGAAGTTTTGACCCAAGAAAAAAATCCACAACTGGAAAAATATAGAACTCTCTTTTGTTATTTTCTTTCTTTTTTTTTCTTCTTTCTTTCTTATTTCATAATATAGCCTAATTGTCAGTTACATAGCAGTGAGAGAGACAAACACAAGTAAGATAATTCCATTGATCGGCAAGATTTTTCAATGACGGTAAATGTAAAAAAAAAAAAAAAAACAGCCAGAAAATGCAGAAGTCAGTACCAGTTGAGTAGAAGGTCACATTGCCCCTAACAACAAACTTTCATGGGAACATACCAGCATCTTATTAATTTGTTTTATACTTGGAAATGTAGACACTACACAAAAAAAGCGTCAATGGAAAGTGAATTCCTCAACAAAACAGTGTGTTCCCTTAACAATGAAAAATACTCAGTATATGCGTTGTTCATTTGGATGGAGGCTATGTTTCCAGTGCTCAGCTGAAAGTACATCCATTGATAAAGGACAGGGACACATTTAAAAATCAAAGATGCCAGGATTTCATGCTAAGAGACAGAACATGAAGTGCGTGAGGAGTAATTATAAGTATCTATTCACAGTCTGTTCCATGTTAAACACAGACGTTCCTATTATGGTGGTGTGGAAAATGTCATAATTTGTAATGCATCTACAGTATGTGGTTAGGTGTGCGAAAGCAAGGGAGAAAGCATGTGGTTGTTGTGTGTGTGCCGAGAATTTTCTTCACCATGGGCAAAGTTAGTCTGGTCATCATTACTCACAGATATGTATTTACATTGCCTCCCATTCATAAATGTAATGTGTGTTTTATGTGCGTGGGTGTTCGTGTTTGCGGTCATGCGTAAAACCGCAAACAAAAAGTCTGTACATCATCCTACTCAAGAGGGGAAAGTCCACGTTGTGCTGTTTCTGTTTAGCGTTGACACAAATTATGTTCAAAAACAGACATAAATGTCTACTGTTACACAGGCCATGAAGTGTCTAAACCTGTTCCAGAACATCTGTTTGCATACCTAAATTCTATGCAAACATTTTAATAAGCTATAGGCCTAGCTAGTATGTCTTCACAACTGGGAAAATATAGAGCAACATGCTTTGACTTGAGGTAAAAGGGGAAGGCATCTGTCAGCTGCTGTCTCACAGAACTACATGCATGTACTGTACACATGTATTTGACACCCTTTCTAAGCCGTAAAGCCAGATTTTATCTTCTCTGTGAGGTTTTTCCTCCCCCTTCTCCTTCTTATGCCCGATTTTAGACCCTTCAGCAGGGTACAATGTGGATTATGTCAAAAGATCCGGTCCCTGTTCTGCTCCAACATTCCATATGGTGTCCTCAAGTTGAGCTTGTGTTAAGTCATCTCCATAAAATAGCCAAGCCACTGACCGCAACCGTTTTCTTGTTCCACACATCACCACCCAGCCTTAAAGTTGGCCCTAACACAACTGCCCTTGGTGCTTATGACCAAGAGACAAAGTATGGTGGTGTTTAAAAAATATGTTCTCGTAAAGGTTTGCAATTACTACATTTAGCGTTGTGTACCAAAACACAATACCACACTGTGGGTAAGTCTTATTTACTTCTTACATCAACAAAAACATCAAATTCAAGCCATATTTTATAAGATAATATGATACAGTGTTTACTGATAAACCATGCAAACAAAAAGCCAACCTTCCACTTTATTAAAGGGTTAATTCACCCAAAAATGAAATTTCTGTCATTAATTACTCACCCTCATGTCGTTCCACACCCATGAGACCTTTGTTCATCATCGGAACACATATTAAGATATTTTGATGAAATCCAAGAGTTTTTTTTTTTATCTTCCATTGAAAGCAATGAAATTACCACATTCAGTGTCCAGAAAAGTAGTAAAAACATCATTAAAATAGTCAACGTATATACAGTGGTTCAACCTTAATGTTATGAAGCGACGAGAATACTTTTTGTGTGCAAAAACAAAACAAAAATAATGACTATTCAAAAAATTAGTCACTCCCCTGTCTTTCTGCTACGCTATTTTCGTTGCAGCGCTTCCAGGTTCTTCATCCGAATGGCGGCTCAGAGTTGGCCGACGCCTGTTCACATGAGCAGCACGAGGCATGCGTGTGATGCTGACGCAGGAGCTCAGTATTGGCCGACACTTGTTCACGTGAGCAGCAAGACGCATGTGTGTGATGCTGACGCAGGAGCCTGCCAACAGATGCGTTCACTATGTCAACTGCGAATGACAAGTTAAAATTGTTAAATAAAGTTGTTATTTTTGTTTTGTTTTTAACACACAAAAAGTATTCTCATCGCTTCATAACATTAAGATTGAACCACTGTAGTCATGTTGAATATCTAAAACGACGTCTTTACTACTCCTCTGGACCTTGAATGTGGTCATTTCTTTGCTTTCTATGGGAGATAGAAAACCTCTCGATTTTCATCAAAAATATCTTAATTTGTGTTCAAAAGATGAACGAAGGTCTTACGGGTTTGGAACGACATGAGAGTAATTAATTACATTATTTTCATTTTTGGGTGAACTATCCCTTTAAGATTTATCATACATCTATGTGGTCAAAAAGTCTACATCTATGTGGTAAATCTGGTAAAATCCCTGAAGACATCATCTTTAATGCCTTGTATATTGATTTATCGTTTTAAGATGAGATTTACAGATGTCCTGCGAGGCCACGCATTATTTTTTGTGTATTATTATTTTCTGTCTTATTTTCTCAGCACAACAAAAGTTGTTTTCTCATGATCTCATGACAAAAAAAAAAGTTTGTTGCTTACCATTTCTTTGGTCAGCCGCAAACCATTTAATCGGCGTCTGTCAAACATCATTCTATAACCGTGTAGACGTCTGATCCCTTGAGTTGGCTGGAAATGAAATTGACAACATGTTCAGAATCACTCAGGCGTCTACAACGATAAAGCTGTAGACCAAGTTTCGGACACTGATTTTTTTTACATTGATGTAAATATCTGTCTGTCAGTCTGTCTGTCTGTTTATCTATCTATCTATCAATACACACACACAATCTCAAGTAGTGATCACAATAAAAAAAGACAAAAAAATAACAATGCATGGCCTCTTAGGGGTGATCTGTATTTTTGCATGATTCTTCCGGTTAATGTAAGTGGAGTGTTATGGGTACCTGTGAATCTGACTTAGCTTTTCTCTCATCTCTAGTCTAAGGCAGCATGAACTCAGGCACGGTGCAGTATTCCGGAGTGAAGTGCCGTGACGACATTCCAAGTGTGATCACAGATGACGGCTATTACTCCAAGAAGAAACGATATGTAAGAAAAGATGGGAGCTGTAACATGGTTATGCACCACGTTCCAGAGGAGTGGCTTCTCTGGGTCACTGACATCTTCACCACCCTGGTGGAGATCCGCTGGAGGGTCATGCTCTTGACATTTGCGCTCTCCTACATTATATCATGGCTCTTTTTTGGAATTTTATTCTGGATCATTGCACTAATCCACGGCGATATGAAAGACCCCAACAATGAGCCATGTGTTTATGAGGTTCGAAGTTTTACAGCTGCATTTCTATTCTCATTAGAGACCCAAACCACCATTGGTTATGGCTTTCGGGGCATGTCGGAGAACTGCATGATCGCCATCATTGTAGTTACCATCCAAGATGTCATCAGTGTCTTCATTGACACTTTTGTCATCGGCATTGCCGTCGCCAAGATGGCATCTGCCCGTAAGAGAGCCCAAACAGTTGGGTTCAGCAACTGTGCAGTGATCAACTTACGTGACGGTCATCTATGCCTGTCGTGGCGGGTCGGGGACTTCCGAAGGAACCACATGGTAGAAGGGACAGCTCATGCACAGCTGGTACAGCACCTGGCACACAGCACAGGGAAAGTTGATGTTACGTACAAAGACCTCAACATTGAAGAAAACAACATCATCCTGGCCACCCCAACCACCATAGTTCATAAAATCAGTCCTGGCAGTCCTCTATACAAGGTGAGCTTGCAGGACCTGAGGAAGGAGTGCTTTGAGCTGGTGGTCTCTTTCACCTACACAGACGACTGCACGGGCATCCTTCACCAGACACGCACATCCTACACTCCAAGCGAGATTCTGTGGGGCCAGCACTTTCAGGAGATGATCAGGGTCACCCGCAAGAACTACAGAGTGGACTACGCCCTGTTCAACCACACAGTTAAAGTCCTGGTCCCAGAATTAAGCGCAGAGGAGTATGACCTAAAGAAGTACTCTCAACAGCCAAAACACAAACCACTCCACACAAGTTCTCCAACGGCAGCTGTGGAATTGGTTAATGGGAATAGTCTTGAGGCGGAAAAAGCATCCACTAGCAGTGCTGTCCAAGAACACGAGCTATAACAGTGAACATCCTGACTCTGCTATAGCACTTTGAAATGGGGCTTCCTCAAAGGCATCACTAGTGGAAGAAATAGTGCACTTATAGTTAGATTTAGACTTAAAGGTGTGCTGTCAGTTAGCAGGAAGATCTTAAAAGGCCCTTCTAACACAGTATCCTGGACAAGTACTGGAATATCACATTAAAGCCCTGTAGGTACTTTGGCTTTGATGAGAAACCTTTTAGAGCGCTACTTTTAAAATAATATAAAAGCTGTGTTTGAATAGTATTTTAATTATGTTCTATATATCGTAGCAGTCTTGCACAAAACTCTCTTTGTACACAACGCACACACATCTCTACAGGTATCACAGATGCAGTAAAGATTTGATGTGTATTACAGACTCTTATGACCTTGAAGGCTCTTTGATATCCAGAGATGTAAAAAAAAAAAAAGACCTCCTTGATTAAATCATGGCCCCCAAACCCTCGACCTACATAAGAGGCAATGGATCAATTATAATGACAGTGACGTTAACCTGACCAAACTGTGGTCAGTCAGTGTGTCTCTTTGGCATTAGCTGAGGAAGTGCAGAACACTGTTCCACCTTATTTTGCAAAGTGGTTAACCTTTCCATCCAAACAACTAATAAAATCTTTTGGAAAAAGAGCCCCAGTGACAATTTTCAATATTTACACAGCATGCATCCACTTACCCAAAGGACAATCTAATGGGTGATGATAAATGATCATTTAAACCTCATTGTAGTCTACAATGTATGACTGTTGAAAGACCTCCACCCCAGTGACCTAGGTCATATATATATATATATAAATATTAAATGTTTTATCTAACAATCAAAGATGACTAAGATTTGTTATATTGTTGTTATATTTTATAACTGTTAAGCCATACACTGATGTTATCACACTGACCACATACAATAATTTAGCATGACAGAAAAGCTCAAGATGTCCTCTTCAAGACAGACCAGGACTTAAAACAGTGGCATGCATCATCTCAGAGATATTAACAAAAAACATATGTCTACTACAATGAATAAAATTGCTTGGTCTCAGGAGGTTTTCCTGAGAAAGTGAAGTCTCCAGCCCTCCACCTTGTGGTTGGATGCAGTGCTGTCCAAGCATTGCCTTAAATTAGGCTGAAAGGTAAACAAGAGCCGGACAGATCACGTACCACGTTTCGCCTATAAATAGTCTGTATTATTTATAGACTTGAACAAGAAAGTAACTAAAATAAGCACTTTGCAACAGCTTCACAAATAAAAGTTTAACACGCCTCATTACTTATGACAAGTAAGCAGTGTGTGACACGCAGCAGCCAGGAAGGGCAAAGGGCTGTGGAACACTTACTGCTGGGTTTTCATTGGACCAATTATAAAGAGAAAGAGAAACATTCCTCTGATTAAACAATAAATGGTCATTAATTTCTTTCACAATGGTCTGATTCCCAACAATACAACGTACAGTCATTATATAAGAAGCTGGAAAACAAACAAAGCCTGAATAAATTCTGAGTAATGCTGTGGATATGCATACTATGAGTCTTGTACTATTTGTTGATCATATTTCATAAAAGCAAATCCCAGAATAACACATTTCAAAACTGTATGACTTCAATGTTTTGGCTAATGGCATAATATGGACTAAAAGGCCACAATAGTCTTTCATGTAAAATTATTTTATAAAGCATTTTGTTTAGTGAAAAATATCTTTATAAAGAAGTGTTTGGCTTAAAGATGAATGTTATCCATATTGCATTTGGTCTCACTATCAACAAATGACACATAAAGTGCGATTTCTAGTTTGTTGTGAAAAGAAATACGTTCCACAAAATCACAAACTAAACTGCTAAAGTCCTATTTTATTTCAGGAACTGGTCGTTTTTCCCAGTTGGCGATTCTTGAACACTACATGTATTTCTAATAGTTCAATCTCTGAGGTCAGTGTTGGAATTACAGTGGAGTTTAATTTTCTGTAATTTTCACAGCGAGACAATGTCGATGTTTCTTCCGCCCAAACAAATTTGACTTTTGTTGTCACGGGTCACTCGCTAACTCACTTTTTTAAATCAGGTTGCGATTTTACTATGACTTGTAAACGCATAATAACCGTGTTTTGTCGAATTAACCCGACATTGAGAAAATCGTAATGTTGCTATGGTTACCTCAGACGAACTCGGCTTGTGTCTTGAGTCTATTTAGCTCATTCTGACTTAACTTGCACCGTAACTGTGGTAGTTACTGAAAGTATTGTTTGAAAACTCTGTTGAAACACACATACTTATGAAAACACATACTTTTTAGACACCCGCAACCGTTTGTTTTGGCTTCCTTTGGGGAGATTCAAGCCTTAATTCGCACGCTGCTGTTCTCTATTTCACTTGCTGTAGTCTGAGTGGAACATTGTTTTATCCGCGCGTGAAACTCTCCAGTCCCTCCCGTCGGATTGGCTGGTTTCAAGAAAGGGGGCGTGACTAGCCGGTGCGTGTTGTTTAAATGGGTTTGAAGCCTAGAAGAAACAGCACATGAGTTACCGCACGCCGCAAACAAGAAGAGAAACGTGGAGATTGCTGTTCTTATGCTTCATATCAAATGCTATTCATATATTACGTTGAGAGAACAAGATCAATGAGAAGACAGTGTGGATAGTTAAAACCATTCGTTGGATATGTACATATGAGAACTGTTTCGTGTTCATTTACAAATGACTAGGTAAGGTCAAACATATACTATTTGCTGACATCTTTTGTTATTGTATGCAACTGTAAATAAATTCGGTCTGTTTGACTATACGAAGTGTTTTGTGCTATACATTTTAACTTCATTTTGTTAAGAATGATCTTGGAGTGTATTTGAATTTTGATAGAAAACAATCTAAGCATAGTTTGAGCACATTCTTGAGCTGAAAGTCTATATGAGAAATGATCTCAGAAGAAAAGGCAGAAGACTTAATCAAAAAGTCTCAGTTTGAAGATTATTTCTGTCTAGGAGAAACACTTTAAAGAGAATTAAGTGATTAAAGTTAATTTCTGACCTTCAGGCACATGACACTACAATGAAAGATGTGAGAGTGTGATTACTATTTGCTTTTTATTTTCTCTTAAGACAAAAACACAAGAAATCTTAATTGTCGTCTTACTTTAAGCACGTCTTAAGTAGTTCTTTAAAAGAAAGAAACTGAGAAATAAGGTTTAGAGAATATCTTTTCCTCCCACACCTGTTGACTTCTCCATATGACAGACTTCGCCCAGCATGGCAGATTTGCCTTATAAAAGCAACATATGGGGTTTAGTGCTGCATTATGCGCATTGCTGCATGCAACACGTGAGTTTAATTGTTATATAGCCTAGTATTGTTTTTAGCAGTATTCTACTGAGCTCACTGTTGCTAAGTGTGCATTTGTCTAATATATTTGGAGCACAGCTGCGCTCAGCAGTTGTCAGGCGTCAGTCGGCTGACAGACACGCAGATCCTCTTTTCTGCCTTAAACACTCAGAGACTTTCAATTGGCAGCTAAATTGGTGCTTAACTTGTTTGTCAGGACTATGCACACCACATAGTGTAAACTGTTAACAGCGATAATAGGGCAAAAGGAATTTCCCTAAAATATGCAACCATGTTTCAAAAATATTAATCCTAGTTTGATCACTCACAAGAATGTAGACTTTTATGTAACATTTTCCATTGGTGCTCACTGGTCCACGCCATCAAAATAAACATCTTTCCTGGATATAAACACTGCCATATTATGTTTCATGTAAGAAATAATGGCATCTATCAACCTGCTCCTTATCTGAATATCTGTCAGGCCACATGTAAAAGACAAAATGTTAAACCAAAATAAATAATCAGCTTACTTTTGTTCTAGATGGCAGAAATTTCCTCACTACTAAAAAAAAATACTGAAGTAATTTCTGTTTTTAATACAGATATACATATTCTTTTCTCATGCTCTCTCTCTCTACCATTATGTCATTCGCTTTTACTCTCTCGCTCTCTTTTTCTATCTCAAATCCTTCTGCAGTCCGTGCATCTGCTAAATAAGATAAAATAGGACCTTTCTTTTTAGTTATGGTTGCTAGGAACATTGAGGGCAGAATAGAAGCTTTTAATGAGTAGTGTTTTAGCCCTCCTCAAGGAATTGTCACAGGGCTGTCATTATACTGCTGAGAGAGAAGATGAGGTCCCAGAGGACAAGCTCTCAAGTCAACAAGCCTCGTCTCAGTCCCTGCTCTGCACCCTACTGAAAACCAGTCTTAGCTTGTTTTTACCTTTGCTGATGTTTAAGCAGTAGTTCAGTATGTTATGTTCTTTGAGAAATTAAGTGTGGCACAAGAATACATTTTTGCCACTGACTAAATGAGTCTTTCCCTTTTTAAAACTCTTAAAGTCAATAATCCTTTAGGGAACAGGTCTTATTTTATAGCGCTGTTTTTTTTTTTCAAGCAAAAGATCCAGCTTTTGATGTGGAATATTTGTGATGACAACCTGCAAGACACTCTTTAAAAGCATTTATTATTGTTCAGTACACTAAAATATAAAACATATTAAATATACAGAAGGTACTGTAATTGTTTTGAGTAGAGCTTTCAGGACTCCACTATTGGTTAGATGAGTTTTTGCCAATTTAAATTGGTGCATTGATAAAGAGACATGCGTGACTGAACAAAGCAATTTTCCATTCACCCATACCCTGATTAGCACAGTATGTGAAAACGGGTATTATTAATGGTCTTGTGGGCAATTACACTAGCACATAAACAGACAGGTTGGCATTGCATTATCTAGTAATGTGGGGCACTGCCTGGTAAAATATCATTGTATTTGACAAAATTACAAATTGACTTTTTTGATTTGATTAAATTGACAAAGTGTTGGTGCAGTTGGTGATTGAAATTGACATGATGTATAAACATTTGATGTTGCCCATGAAGAAAAAAATCAAATATAGAATAATCTTTGCTCAATAAAACTGGCAATCAGTAATAAAAATAAGTTAAAACGAAACAAAACCTTCACTATTTACTTCATAGCCTCACTGAGCTCATGATTTAGAGAAGTCCGATTCGGGTTCTGTTATTTTGACCATTTTGGTCTTGTTGGCTAATACTGCTGGAGGTTTTTTTTCTCAGTTTGAAAGGAATGGTCAAGGTCCTCTTAAGTTTCAAAGTATGAGTTTTTGATTAAGCACATACCATTTATCAAAGTTTGTATTATTTCATGTGATACTAAATTCACAGGGAAATGTTAACATTATGATTTAATCAGTGAACAAATTTATCAGTTCAAGCTGAGACTTGCATGAGAATGCGTGAGAATTATGTGCATCACGTTGGTCTCAGAGACACTTGTGCAGTTAGAGCCAAAAAGTCAGTTTTTTAGTGATTAAGTTAATTTAGCAACTGAGACTGAAACAAATCTGCAGTGAGAATGTTTATTTTACAGTCTTTACCAATTAACGTTAACGTGTATCTTGTTTCTTGTTTCTGATAGGACATTTGATCGATGATATCACCAGAGCAAATGAGAACGGAGTGATCGCCCCATCCTTGGCCCTTTCTGTCAATCAAAAGGTCCAACTGGAGCAAAGAGACGCCTCCTGCGTCCGGCTCTGAACAGCCCCACCATTTCCTGCTTGTGTTGGTCCCCGTGAGTGTTTCAAAACTGTTTCTCCAACGCTTTTTCCAGAAACTAAGACTGTTTTCCAAAGCAGAAACAGCACAGACCTCCCAGACTGAGGTGATGGGAAGTGTGCGGGCCAACCGCTACAGCATTGTGTCATCAGAGGAGGACGGTATGAAGTTGGCCACTGCTGCGGTGCCAAATGGGTACGGTAACGGGAAGAGCAAGGTTCACACCCGTCACCAAACCCAGAGCAGGTTTGTCAAGAAAGATGGACACTGCAACGTGCAGTTCATCAACGTCAGCGAGAAGAGCCAGCGCTATCTAGCCGACATCTTCACCACGTGCGTGGACATTCGCTGGCGATGGATGTTCGTTATCTTCTGCTTGGCCTTTCTGCTGTCGTGGCTGTTTTTTGGATGTATCTTCTGGCTGGTCGCAATATTCCATGGAGACCTGGAGAGTGGCAGTCCCAAATGTGTCTCCAACGTCAGCACCTTCACGGCCGCGTTTCTCTTCTCCATCGAGACGCAGACCACTATCGGCTATGGCTACCGCTATGTTACAGACGAGTGCCCCATCGCGGTGTTCATGGTTGTATTTCAGAGCATAGTCGGCTGCATCATTGACGCCTTCATCATCGGTGCTGTCATGGCTAAGATGGCAAAGCCCAAGAAGAGGAATGAGACGCTGGTGTTCAGCCACAACGCTACGGTGGCCATGAGGGACAATAAGCTGTGTCTGATGTGGAGGGTGGGCAACTTGCGCAAAAGCCACCTGGTAGAGGCCCACGTTCGGGCTCAACTTCTCAGATCTCGCACCACAGCCGAGGGAGAGTTTATCCCTCTAGACCAGATGGACATCGACGTGGGTTTTGACAGTGGCATTGACCGCATCTTCTTGGTGTCACCGATCACCATCGTCCATGAGATCGACGAGGACAGCCCTTTCTATGACATGAGCAAACAAGAACTGGAGAACTCTGACTTTGAAATCGTAGTTATCCTGGAGGGCATGGTGGAGGCCACGGCCATGACCACCCAGTGCCGTAGCTCCTACGTGGCCAGTGAGGTCCTGTGGGGACACCGCTTTGAGCCCGTCCTCTTCGAGGAGAAAAACTATTACAAAGTAGACTACTCTCGCTTTCACAAGACCTACGAAGTGCCCAGCACCCCACTGTGCAGCGCGAGAGACCTTGCTGAGAAAAAATATATCCTATCCAACTCGAATTCTTTTTGCTATGAGAATGAGGTGGCCCTTTCAAACAAAGAGGAGAAAGAGGAAGGGAACGGGGACAGTTTGGGCCCTGGCGGGACAAACACAGACACTAGCTCAGACTCTGACCACAGCCAGGCCACCGTTCCCTTAGAACCGCGGCCTCTACGGCGGGAATCCGAAATATGACTGTGCAGAACTAACGGGAAGGTTTAACAGACACCTCTTCATACAGGCACATTGAGCTGAACTGAGCCACTCGGCGAGGCAGACTCAAGCTAACGGTACAGTTACGAGGAGGAATCGACAGCGAAACTGTACAAGAGTGTTCTTACGAATATGCATGGTTAAATAAAACACAGCATAGAGGCACTGCACAGCTAATGAAGAATGCACATCAAGGGAGGAGAAGAGAGAGTTTCCCATTTAGGCGACACTACCTTTTTAGACCGTTGCTTCTGAATGACACGAAGCAGAGAGGATGTAACTGGTTGGCAAAACTTGAAAATGAGCAGGCATGTGTCCATGTGCAGTTGTCCAACAATGTAAGAATGATTCAGACCAATATTTTAATTCAGCCTTTGACTCATGCTGCTACCAAAGTTGATAATATCGTTATTTATCGTTACATGCAGATATTTAGTTCTGTCAATTGAATAAGGCAATGATAGTTAATAGAAATCACATTATACAAATGAGGAAAAAACACAGCCAAGAGTGTTAGTCAATGTCTTAAGTATCATTAAAAAGTCCTGTTCCTACCGTCTAGTTAATTATTCCATTATCCCCTCTTTTCCTTTTCTATTTGAGTCCGCTGGCCTTTGTGTGAGCCACGGGTATTTCTGGAACAGTCTTGCGGGGGGCTTAGGTGGGTGAGCTTTATTTGGGAATATTGACAACTCAGTGTCTGTTCTTTCTTTTCAAGAAACATGAAGTTGGAAGCCCTTCGCAGTACATTTCAGGTTATCTGAAGAGAAAAACGCACAGGACCATGCCTGTTTATTGCGATATATATCAGACAGGGTCTTTAGATCAGTATCAGAATGAAAATCACAGTCGTCAGGTCCGCAGGGACAAAGAGAGTGATCGTGTTAATGAATGTCTTTCTACAAGTGCTGCTATGTTGCATATTATATAGAGTTTTTAGACTTAAACCAAAGAGTATTCAAAATGATCTTTCATAAAGAATGCATCAAATTCTTTTATTAGACGTAGGACAATAGGACAAGTCATGATGTGGAGTAAAAATATATATATTTGTAAGTGAAAAGAAATGGTTTTTGTTTGCTTACGCACATATATGGTTTATTTTTATTGATTATTTTCTTATTCTAAGCCAAATAAAGACTATGAATAACAAAGCCCATTGAAAATAAGAGAGCTACAGGTTAGCTTACCTTATTTTCAAACCTCTACCCCCTCCTTTTCATCCCATGACTTCAGTGTTACTGTAGTTTAGTGCTACTTAAGTGTTTGGGTTGGAAAATGTTGCTAGAAAACCTTTAGATTTAAGGTTCTAATTGCATGGATTACATATAGGTTCATTTACAAACTGTGTGAGTGTATAATGGCTGAACGGTTTGGGTTTTATTGCAAGGAAACGGGACAGAAAACAGAATCCACTCTCCATTCTGACTTTAAACCTCTCTAATAATTAATTATTTCTCAATCAACTCTAACCTCTTGTCTTGCCTGACAAACTGCAATACAACCCTAACGACTTGTTTGGCAGGTGTACCAAGGACTGTGTAATTAGACTGAGATCATGGTACTGTGATCCAATGACAATCAGAACACAGAATCTGAGCTCAGAACCGCACTTGCACACAACATGTGCTCCTGAGATATCACTTGACATTTGATTGTGATGTCTAACTTGTCTCCACTCACCCTTGCTTTTTTTTTTTTTTTTTTTATAAATACCCGAAGTAACCCAAAACAGCCACTAGAGCACGTTCTCCGGAAAGCTCTATAAAAGGAGACAATAAAATTAGGGGATATTTATTTAGAAAATACTGCACGTTATAAGGCTGTGTTAAACATACAAAAGAGTATAAAATGCTATTAATGCTGTTTTATCCTTTTTCTTTTCTTTTTTTGGCATGTCATTTTTCAAAAGACACTTGATGAACAGCCAATTATGCAGTAAACCTAGTTCGTATTGGTCTAGTGTTGGCTCGTTCGAAGGAAACGCTCCTTTTAATGACTCTGGGTCTATAGGCAGCGTTTCTTTCTCTTTGTTGTAAATATCCCCATACTTTATGCAGTTGCTTTTGTACCAGTCTTCCCTATTGTACTGAAAGAAAACAATGGAATGTACAGATTTTTATATTATGATAAATATTATTGTTGTTCTTATTATAATTATTATTATTGTAATTATTATTGTACATGCTATTTTATTTCTTTTTTCAATAAAACGAGATTGAATGGTCAAAAGTCATTGTGTTTCTTGGGTAACTTGGATTGGTAAGTTCTTTAAATAAACATTGGAAACACTGGAAAGACTAACCATAACACATAAAACACAGATATACAGCCTGTATTTTGTGACCTACGGACAGCTGCTATAAAATTGTCTAAATCTGCTATAATAATATTCTTTAAAGACATCTTCAGCTCTTCACATATTCTTTTATTTATGCATGTTTCTTAAATTTAAGGCACTTTTATGTTCCAGGGATTTCAACCTTTTGTTTTTTTTTATTTTTATTATGTGAAGGTCACATTAAAACTGTCTTGGAAACTTTGTACCATGCCTTCATCAACACACACACACGTTGGTTTTCCATGTTTTATGGGGACTTTCCACAGACATAATGATTTTTATACTTTACAGACTTTATACTCTATCCCCTACCCCTAAAGCCCTACCCATCATAGAAATTTTTCAGCATTTTTACATTTTCAAAAAAAAAAAAAAAACATTTTGTATGATTAATAAGTGGTTTTCTATCCCCACAAGGTCAAAGATTTCTGGTAGTGCCATCCTTGTATTACTACCTATAACATAGGTATACACACACACACACACACACACATTGGTACTTTTAAAATGATTTATATAGAGATTGCATTGTCCAAGACCCAGATTTTCAATCTTAAAATGAATGATAAAAAATAAATACTACATATTATATGATAATAAGATAACCACAGAGTGAAGATAACATAAATCATTTCACTATTTGTCTGAAAAGGATTTAAATAATTTTTAACCAGCCATTTTGCACCTAATAATGTTTTTTTTAACTTAACTTAATATACTTAGCAAGATATAAGAGTCTGCCATATTATTCCAAAAAATGACAAAAATGTAGAAAAATGACAGAATTCTCCAATTCATGGATGTTATTAGTAGATAATTCAAATAAACTATAGTGTATGAAAAATTTATTTTAAGAGTGTTTATATTTTAATAGTCTACAGTACTAAAAGGGCTCATAATTGAAGAAACACCCATGTATTAAATTTTACAACCCAGTGAGTCCATGCCAGTCTTGTTTCATGAATTCAGGAGACACTCTCCCATTCATTCTCCTATTCAAAAAAAAAAAAAAACTCTTTAAAGGTCAGCTGTATCCCAGTGCGGGTCATAGTCACAACTTACGTAAAACAGCCCGTTTGCTATGAGATATAAAGGAGAGGCTAAATATCCTCACAAAAAAACTCACTCATGCCATTCGCTTTAACTCAAAGCAGCTCTTATTTGGTGGCAGAGAGAGCTCAACGTGCTGCAACTGAAGAAAACACATGCAATTAGAAAAAACACCAACAAATTAAGAAAACATCATCAGTTTGACAGTTACTGTCTGCCATGAATAAGTAATTAATGGGATACAGTATCGAAGGCAGAGCTGAGGTCAAGTAGCAGAAGTATAGACAGAGAACCAGAGTCACCAGAAAGTAGTAGATCATTCACTACCTTTACAAGTGCAGTTTCAGTACTATGGAGACTAACGGTACTGACTGAAGCAAGGAGGCAACAGTATTTTCCAGTAATTTAGCAATGAAGGGTAAATTTGAAATAGGATGGTAATTAGATAAAACTGAGGGATCGAGGTGGGGTTTCTTGAGAACAGGGGTAACTGCCACAGATTTGAGTGGCAGAGGAAATGAAGCAGAGGTAAGAGATGTATTGATTAGGTGAGAGATAGGTGCAGAGATGAAAGAATGGCAAAGTTTTAGGAGAGAAGTAGGAGCAGGGTCAAGTTGACAGGATGAAGAGTTGGATTTCAAGATTAACTTAGAGACAGAAGACGGAGTAGTCAGAGAAAAACAAGACAGGGACTGACCGGATAGAATTGGTAAATAGCTAAGCTTTGTATTATCAGTAGAGAAGCATTGGTGGACGGCATCGGTCTATTCAAGCAAATGATCCAGAAATGAACAGCAAAGCTCATTAGAAGCTAGAGCATCCTGGGGTGGAGGTTTGGTAAGCTTATTTATTGTATTAAATAATGCTTTTGGCCTGTTGCTTGATTTATTAATTGTGGCAGAGACAAAACTAGAGCGAGCCGAGTTGAAAGCAGATTTGTATATTTTGAGATGATCAAGAAAAGCTAAATAATGTACAGTAAGACTGGTTTTTCTTTAGAGATGCTCAAGCCGTCTACCAGTAGCCTTAAGATTATGGAGCTCAGGGGTATACCAAGGAGAAGAGTGGGTGGAAGGGACACTTCTGGTCCTAATAGGAACATGCTCCTGTAAGATTTCAGAAATTATGGAGTGATAGTTAGATAATATCATGCAGGGAGGGAGAAGAAATATCAAAGACATCAGAGAGTTTTGAAGAAACAGAAGAGGTACAGAATGACGCAGTATCAATAGCTTTCAGATTGCGGTATGATATAACAGTTGTAGGGCATTTTTTACACATAGGCAGACTTAAGCTGAAATCAAGAAATTTATGATCAGAAATACCAGTGTCAGAAGAAGAGATGGAAGAGATATCAACCCTTGATGTACATATTAGATCAAGGATATGACCATGAGTATGGGTAGGGAAATGAACATGCTGAGTCAGATTAAAACATTCAAAAACAGACAGTAATTGATTAGTGTTAGAGCAAATAGTAACGACATGAATTTTGAAGGAGAGCAGGAGAATGGGAAATGAACAGGCAAGGGTTAACACTTCACTGAGTTCAGAAAAAAAGTTGGACAAGGCTTTAGGAGGAGCAAGATAATTATGAGAGAGTCAGCCTTCAATACCATATATTCAAATGTATTGGTATCATGAAAATCAAGTTGCTTGAGTCGGAGAGTGTCCCGATAAATGACAGCGAGACCACCCCCTTTACCGTGCAGTCGAGGTCTGGACAGATACTTTTATCCTTCAGGTGCGAGAAGATTTACCTCAGAAAATCATCCGGAACTTGCCAAGTTTCAGTGAGAAGAAAAATGTCAAGCTTACTGTCAGTGATAATTTCATTGAAATAAGGGTCTTTGTCCGAGATTGATCGACAGTTCAAAAGCGCAAAGTGACGATGCATTGAAGTCAAGTTAGAGGTACATTGCTGGGCATCAGTGAGATAGATTAGAGAGCGCTGCATAGTATAGCCGGCAGGCAATTGTCTGGGCATGGACGACAATCTATGGTTAGACCAGATGCACGGAAGGGCATCAGGCTTAAAGCAAAAGGTACTCCTGAAGACACGTCGTGAGCGGTGTATATATCATGGGCGCCGGAGAATCCCTAGACTCTGGCAGCATTCATATGTCATAGAATCAAGACACGGGTGGCAATTCAAGGCCCTTAGCTGCGATGGTAAATATCCAATATCCATTAAGGATGTGAGATAAAAAATGAGGCAGATAAGGAAAGAAAAAATAAAAACTTTTGCCTGAGACATGTTGGTACCGAGCAAACAGAGCCAATCACAAGCGAAAACCACGTTAGCCAGACTCTGAATGTCACTTCACCAAAAACAGCAGACTAAATAGGAGACAACACACCCAGATAGCAAGCAGTAATCGAACAGCGCAACCGACTGAGAGAGTGGTAACTCACCCATCAGAAGAGCCGAACATGGTGGAGACGTTAACAGGGTAGAGAGCTCGCAGCAGCCCGATGGCAGACTCACAGACAGCAAAAGTTTGATAGTGACAACAGTCCAGTTCAAAGATCAGCAGTGAGAAATGGAGTAATCCAGACAGAATTCTGATAAAAAATAATCTGAACAGAACTGCGAAAAAAACATGTAGCAAAAACATACAAACAAAAACATACAAACGGTCAAGGTGCGAAGCGGCAGCACAGACACGCACAGCTTTCTCGACCCGGAAGTGGATTTCAAAGATGGCAGCAGCAAATACTCACAACGCAACCAAATACAGAAACGCACTGCAAATACTCACAACGCAACCAAATACAGAAACGTGCTGCAAATACTCAAAATGCAACCAAATACAGAAACGTGCTGCAAATACAACGCAACCAAATACAGAAACACGCTGCAAATACTCACAACGCAACCAAATACAGAAACGTGCTGCAAATATTCAAAACGCAACCAAATACAGAAACGCACTGCAAATACTCACAATGCAACCAAATACAGAAACGCACTGCAAATACTCAAATCGTAACCAAATACAGAAACGTGCTGCAAATACAACGCAACCAAATACAGAAACACGCTGTAAATACTCACAACGCAACCAAATACAGAAACGCACTGAAAATACTCACACGCAACCAAATATAAAAACGCACTGCAAATACTCACAATGCAACCAAATACAGAAACATGCTGCAAATACTCACAATGCAACCAAATACAGAAACACACTGCATATACAGAAACATGCTGCAAATACTCACAACGCAACCAAATACAGAAATGCGCTGCAAATACTCACAACGCAACCAAATACAGAAACGCACTGCAAATACTCACACCACAACCAAATACAGAAACGCGCTGCAAATACTCACAACACAACCAAATACAGAAACGCGCTGCAAATACTCACATTGTTTCAAGGGGTCCCCAAAAAGTGACAAACCTGGCTGGGACCACTTCAATGTCTATTTATCAGTGGTGTTGTCGATGACCTGAAAGGTGAGTTTTTTGTTTATTTTAACATATGTGCATTGTGAGTATTTGCAGCGTGTTAAGTGAGAAGCAAACACATGAGAAAAAACCTGGTGTGCACTTGTCAATGAACTGCTGGGGCTGACATCTAGAGCTTTAAACGCTATTAAAATTATTGACATCCAAGTGTCATTTCTTTTTTCATAAGTGCTACTAACTGAAAAGGACTCACCGGGGCTCTGTATAACCCACCACCATTATGTCAAGATGAGAAATACCAGTTTGTTAGGGAAAGGAAATGAGTTCTTTAGTAATACTAAATGCACTGTCGTGCTCTGCACATCCAATACAAGATTTGTGTTTAAGAAATATGATGGAGAAACTAGATTCAGATTAGTGCCATGGAAAATATCTCTATACACAGGAGGCTTAGATTGACACTAATGTCAACTGAGGTAGCCTGGATTTCTGGAGCAATGGAAAAGGAAGGAACTAAGTGTGTGTGTGTGTGTATGTGTGTGTGAGAGAGAATGTATGTCACCTCATCTGCTCTGTTCATTAATAGTCATTAGCAGATCTTCTGATGATGCAGATATGGACAGGAAGAACGATGTGTAATAAGGACAATCTGAAAAACAAAATAAAACATGTTTTCTTTAAGGTTTCTGAAAATGAAATACTTTACGTATAATATTAAGGACTTTCGACTGCATTAATGGTAAAAAATGAATTACGTAATACAAGAGCACTAGATGTTGTAACTTCCATATCCTTAAGGCACAGGACATTGCATTAGTTCTTCTCAATATTTCAAAATTGAACATGTACATGTTTTTAAACAGCATAATTCTGTGGACATCATGCAGACAGATAATTATTGTAATTTTACATTGGTGCCACATCATACTTCATTGAAGTCACAGTATACAGTTATTTATATAAAAAAAAAAGGTTTAAAATGATATTATGATAAATGAAGTATTGTAAACTTACTATGAAAGTACAGCAGCTAGAAGCCAATAATATATTGTAAATCCACAAATGTTTTACAATGAAGATGCAATGAATTATGCCAAACTGAAAGATTTAAAGGCCATATGAAGACTTCAGATGCAAAAGCCTCTAAGTGCCGTCTGAAATTTTCTTCTAAAATGAGCATTTTTATCAAGCTTGTATGTTAATGTTCAGTTATTTCACTTTAATGGCAATAAAAATAACCTATTAATTGCCAATAAAGTGAAATTACTGAACCTAAACATACAAGCTTGATAAAAATGCTCATTTTAGAAGAAAATTTCAGACGGCACTTAGAGGCTTTTGCTTCTGAAGTCTTCGTATATACAGTACAGTATAGATAGATAGATAGAATATTTCAAGTGAAACAGGATTGGATATAAGCCAAAAACCAAATTAAAAAGGTGTAGTATAAATGCAAAAGAAAGTAAAGCTTAAAGAGCTTTTGTAAACTAAATCTCACACAGAGGGGTGGCTCTAGAGTCTGGACCATACGGGACAGGCTGTCACACTGGTGGGAAAATAAGGAATAGGGTGTCACCTTTTCCCGGTCACACCATTTAATATTCCATTTATTTATTGAATTATTCAATGCGGTGACCAGGAAAGGCGCTTTGAGTCTGTGCTTCCTGTCTGAAGGGATCACATTGTTGGGCAAGATGCATGAGTAACACTGCTTAGTAGGTGAATTTTTTTTCTTCTGCTTCTATAACTCCACCCGCGTTTTTTAGATTTCTCATGTGAGTCGAACATGCTCCGACAAAGCTTCAAGAAACTTCATGGCTTAAAGGTTCCATATAAATGTTTTAAGCTCATCTATTTAGATTGAAAATTCTATTTTCTTAGGTCATTTACAGGTAAATAAAAGCGATGTATCAAAGTGATCTAATATGATTAATTATTCATTATTAATAATTCAATCTAATGCAATTTTACTATTTAATCCCCCTGAGCTTTACATATGTTTCCAAACATGATTTTGCCTTGAAATCAAGCATCATTTGGGTTTTTTGTTTTAGGAAATGGTGCAAATGCAAATAAATTATTTAATATGCAAATAAAAATTTATATAATTTAATAATCCATTGTAAAAATAATTATTAAAGCAGGAAGTAAACATTCTGGATGCTTTCTGGAGATGTTTCTGTACATTTTCAAGGAATCATAGCAGCATTAAAGGTACAGTAAGTAATTTCTGAGAAATGCTGTTGAAAGTGGATTGTACCGAGCACCACAACACACTTGTAGCCAATCAGCAGTAGGGAGCTTATACACTTATGATGGGGGAGGAGAGAGAGAGAGCAAGAAGTTTGGAAGAAAGACTGTTGAAAGAGAGATGCAGCTATTGAACGATAAAACACTGACAGCCAATCAGAATCCATTCTAATTTAAGGGCTCACGCATTTAAAATGGCAGACGACAATTGTGGAGAAGTTAATCGCCGAGGTCCAGAAAAAGCCACCACAGCTTGACAAGTCAAACCCCCTTTTCATACTTAAAAAAAACTGGATATATGGAAAACAATCGCTCATACCCTTGGAATAAATGGTGAGAAGTATTAACGATGAGATCATTATGCCAGGCTAGCAAATAGTGTAACAGAAAATTACCTCAGGTATCCAGCGCTAGTTTCTACAACATTGTCTAGCTTCCTGTGACGCTGCAGTGAAAAAGTCTAGGCATTGTTTTTATTCCACTATATTGACTTTGTCAGTTAAATTCACTGTTAGATTAGATCGATTACACTAGCTATTCACTCAAAACATAGCATGCTGAGGACATCTGCTGGTTAAAGATGTGTAAATGCAACAAGAACAGCAAAAACATGTTGTACACACTTTGAAACCGCAGCGGGTGAGCTTTGAATAAACAGGCCATTATCGTTCGTTGGTGTGGACGCAAATATAGTTGTCGTTCTTAGTGTGAACGGGCCTTAACATTGGTTTTGCTATGTTTCACATAACATTGTTGTTATGTTAGCTAGTAACAGGACAGTTGTAAGTTTTATTGTTTGTCTGGAGCTGGTGTGCTGCTGGCGACTAACAACGAGCCCTTGCTTGTATATACTCTTGTGTACTTCTTTGTTCTTGTCATTGTCATTCGTTCATCTTTTTTCTTTATCGCCATCGTCCATTCTGACGACCCGACTGCTTGACATGATGAAGTACACGCAAAGTAAACGGTTTAACGTGTTAACATGGCAGACTTTTTATTTTGTTCGGCTTATAGAAAGGTTTAACTCACCCCTCTCATACCGATTACAACCGATTTTTTATTCGGTTTGGGCATTTTTATTCTGATTGAGGTGTTTATATGGAATATTTTCATTCAGATTGGACTTTTAAACCAATTACAATGCTCCATGTAAACCCACCTAGTGTTTCTCAGAAATTGCTTACTGCACCTTAGACATCTGCTGCATCTTCCACAGCTCAGCACTCAGAATGGGCCTGCAAGATTAGGAATTGCAGCATGCAAATTGTGTTCAGAACTAATTTTGCTACATTACATGATTTAGATAACTCCTTTAGAGAGCATCAGCCACTAAAACAATGCACGTGCAAATAAACAGTGCTATCAGCGGGCACCCAGTATGTTTTCATAGCAAAATGAACCATTGTATCTCAGAAGATCAAGGAAAATAGTATTCCTCATGATATAAACCTTTAATCATTTAATTTTATCCCATGTGGAAAAACTGAAGTGCCTTTTCACTTTAGGATTTAAAATGTCTTTTTTGTAAATTAAGGAATCTCGATTGTGTCCCCAAAAGTTAATGATTTTGAGGTCTGGTTTAATTGGATCTGTGTGTATCTCTCCACAAACAGGTGATTTCTTTTAAGATTTTCTGCCCAGCTGTGATCTGAAGAGAGGGTAAACAATGCTGAACTCAGAGGCCCCTGTCCAGGCAACACAAAACAATCTGTGTACCAAACTATCACCGGAAAAAACCTTCTAACAAGCCACCGTCTGGGAAACTTCTCTGTCAGACACTCCGAGCGCTGCCGTAAGCCTGTGATCTTCACAGTGTTGTGTCTGTTTATTGAGCACACTATTCCGGTTTCACACGATCTCCTGCTCTGCAACGGCATCCTACAAGAAATAGCAGAGACCTCAAATTCTGTCCAAATGAAAACATGTATGTGCAGTTTCACAACTACCAGTTATATGAAGTATGCAAGACATGACAGAACATGAACATGGATGCAAATAATTAGTGATTGAGAAGAGTTTGGAGTTTGCCATGACATGAACTCTGTTACTTTCACAGCAAACCCCCCAATAGCTAAACAAGGTCAGGACAGATCAAGGAACATATTGTGCAATCAGAAAGTGAAACCCCATTCTGTGAATGATTTATTGGATGAAATATTGCAAAAATGCTGAAGAGGTGAATAATATTATTATAGCAGCTTAAAGGGTTAGTTCACCCAAAAATGAAAATTCTGTAATTAATTTCTCACCCTCATGTCGTTCCAAACCTGTAAGACTTTTGTTCATCTTCGGAACACAAATCTCTCAAATTTTGATGAAATTTGAGAGATTTCTGTCTCGCCATTCACAGCTATGCAACCACCACTTTGGCGCTTCAAAAAGTTCATAAAGAGATCGTAAAACTTATCCGTATGAATTGAGTGGTTTAGTCCAAATTCTCTGAAGAGACACGATCGCTTTATATGTTGAACAGATCGAATTTAGGCTTTTATTCACATATAAACTTTTATCAACACACATCAGTTGTGGTAAATGGAAGCTCAAGCATATTCGCTTGACGTTCGAGAACCAATAAGGTTCATTCTCATGTGTTACGCAGCACGTTTGAGCTTCCGGAAGAAGTTTGTTCTCACGCGTCACAGGTTCGGTTGAGCTTCTGTTTATGTTCGCTGATCAATGTTAATATATTCATCATATAAAGTGATCAAGTCTCTTCAGAAAATTTGGACTAAACCACTCATATGGATTAGATTTACATTCTCTTTTGAAGTGTCAAAACAATAGTTGCGTGGACTGTCAATGGAGGGATAGAAATCTCTCAGATTTCATCAAAAAGATCTTCATTTGTGTTTCGAAGATGAACGAAAGTCTTACTGGTTTGGAACGACATGAGGGTGAGCAATTAATGACAGAATTTTCATTTTTCAGTGAACTATCCCTTTAAGACAATTTTATAACAGCTGTATATCATGCTATGTTTTATTCTTACAACGACTTTTAAAGAAAATGAAAATATAAAACAAGAGTCACAATTAAGCTGTTTTGGAAAATATGACACCACATACAGTAGCACAGTCATAAAATATATTGATTTAACCAGTGTTGGGGAAAGTTACTTTTAAAAGTAAAGTAATGCATTACAATATTGCGTTAAAAAAGTAGTTACTTTTTATGGAAAGTAATGCGTTACGTTACATTTGTATCATTCTTTTTTCTTTTTTTCTTTTACTTATTTCAAGGATTAACTCAGATATTTTGTTGTAAATTTAAAAGTAATGCGCTACTTTACTATTTACTTAATAAACTTAAAAATAATCTGATTACATTACTCACATTACCCTCAACACTGGATTTAACAATAATATATAACAACCCAGGTGAAAAAAAAGTACACTTCTATAATGTACTTAAAGAGCTCTATTTTCACGCACTAATTTTGTACTTAATATACTAAAAATTCTTCTTTAGTACTTCTTAAGAGAATCTTAAGAACATCTAAGTGTACTCAACTGTGCTATTTTGAGACACCATGAAATATGAACTAAAATGTGCTTTTAATATACACTCTAAAAAATGCTGGGTTAAAAACAACCCAAGTTGGGTTGAAAATGGACAAACCCAGCGATTGGGTTGTTTTAACCCAGCGGCTGGGTTAAATGTTTGCCCAACCTGCTGGGTAGTTTTATTTAACCCAAATATTGTTTAAAAATGACTGTATTTCTTGCTTAAAATGAACCCAAAATATGTTGGAAATTAACATTTATTAATATGTTTAATAAACAAACATTTATTGATACTTTTTTTTGAATAATATTTAAACAATAAACATTTATTAAATTGCTTATTAATAAATGCTCATCTTTTTGATTATTATTGTTGCCTCTAGTAATTATGAGTCTGATTTTTAATTTCCAACCTATTTTGGGTTCATTTTAAGCCAGACATATAGTAATTTGTTGGGTTAAATAAAACTACCCAGCAGGTTGGTCAAAACAACCCAATCGCTGGGTTTGTCCATTTTCAACCCAACTTGGGTTGTTTTTAACCCAGCATTTTTTAGAGTGTACTATCTCTGTATTTAAAAAATATATTTAGTTACCACTTGTAGTACACTATGGGTTCAAATGTACTATAAGTGGTATCTAAATAAATTTTTTAAATACAGCGATAGTATATTAAAAGCACATTTTAGTTCATATTTCATGGTGTCTCAAAATAGCACAGTTGTATACACTTAGATGTTCTTAAGATTATCTTAAGAAGTACTAAAGAAGAATTTGTAGTATATTAAGTACAAAAGTGGTGCACGAAAATAGAGCACTTTAAGTACATTATAGAAATGTACTTTTTATTCACTTGGGAATATACAGTTTTTCCCCATTTCCTCACTTTGCTCTAGAGGCAAAGAACTTTAAAAAAAAAAAAAAAAAATGGATCAAATTCTGTCTTTTTTTTCTGATTGAGGTTCTCTATTAGAAAAAAAAAAGAGAGAGAGAAAGAAAGAGGATCCCTGCTGTCACTGGGCAGCATGTGTCATTTTTAGTGTCTTTCTCAGAAATCTTTACTTTAATTCCAGTCTGCTTTGGTTTGTTCTCTGAGGCCTCAGTGGTATGTCAGGAAGCTCACCCTGCCCCTGCCCTGTCATATTATTTGTTAATGAAAATATTTTGGCATAACTTGAGATGGGTGGGAGACTTGTCGCTGATATGGGTGCAACTAATTTTCTATGAATATTGCATGAATAAGCAGAGTGAAATGCCTGGAAAACAGCTGTTGAGATGAATAATGGAACATTTGGTACACCTGTATCAGAGGATGTCCCCTATAACTGGGCTGAACTGTTAATGATGCAACCATATAAATATTCATGAGATAACCTAATTACTAAAACTTTGAGAGAATATTGGGTATAGTCCTCGTATAACGCATGCATACGATGACAAAGCATCAATTCCCTAAAGATTCTAGCATCTGCTGGGTGGATGAAGCCCCAGGCTGCAAACAGTGTGTTCTAAAATGGATTTTACTGCAAGAAAAAAGTCCATTAAAAAAAGGACACAATGAACTGTATAAATATGGAGGAATTTTTACAGGTGTTTTACATTGTGTTGTGTTTTAGAGTTAACGGAAATTTCCGTAAAATTACTGGATGTCCTGACAGAAAAAGGTTTTATTTTTTTACAGTGTGGAGTTATCTTGCAAAATTCAGCATGAACTGTACAGCAACAGCTGAACGGTAATGCCACGCTAAAATATAATAAATTAACCATTTTTATTTCTGAGTGAGTCTTGATGGTCATGGGAAAGCAGTGCAGAATTTAGGGTAAAAAAAACGTACCATAAAGATCTGGCAAAGCCATTGCCAGTTTAAAGGAGAGTGATACCCAGTTTTACACCAACCCAGGCAGTGTCTGAAAAACCATACATTTGACTTCAAAGTTTCCGTTAAAAAAAGGTCAAATATGTGGATACCCAAAGTTTTAATTCCATGTTCCGTCTGCTCTGTTTCACAGCATCCTGTTAAAAGTATAATAAGACCAAATATTTAGCTCTGGCTCAAAAACCTTATAGCGCTATATATCAGTTATAAAACCAGACGATTCCTGGACAACTTTTACACTTGACAGTAAATGACAGCCTCATAAAAGAGGACATTGAGTACATTTTTGCACCTTAAATAGGTACGTCTGTGGAATTTCACTGTGCTAACTTCAATCAGACTTGAGGAAACCTCAAAAGACAACTCTGTCAAGAATGTTAGTAATTTAAAAAACCATGGTAAACTATGTTACTTTTTTTGTTCAGAATTAACCAAATTTAAAAACAAGTCAATACATTATCAATCCTTCTTCTAAAAGTGTTTTTGTCTTACCCTGATTCACTATGGTAAGCCTGTTATAAGTGTTTATATTTTAGACCTGACGGGATGGTTTTTGCGGGAAAATGCGTACATATATCACTCGCCCATCATATCCATAAATAGAGAAAAGTTGCTCTGGCTACTTTGATGTGTGGATGGTGTGAGAGTGCAGGTTAGTTGTCACAAAGAGCGAGAAACGTTTCCATGGAACGCTAAATCCCTAACCTCCGGGGAATCACCCGTTTTTTAAAAACAATGCAGAAAAGAGGATAGTCTGCTGGTTCGTAATAAAACAAGAATCAACATTGCCTTGGCTTTTCGGAGATGGCGAAAACTGAGGGATTTGAATTGTTGTTAAAGCGATGCAGAGATGGCGTTTTTATTACAGGTGAGTAAGGTATTTTATTGAACAGATAAACTGTCATATGTAGCTCTCATTGTTCATTGTAAAGCATTATCTATTCTGAAAGCTCATTTCATCATGGATGTTGTAGCCAATCAGACATATCCGATGAGCGCGTGAACACGGTGGCCAATCAGAGATGTTTACGAATCCGCTCAACAGCGCTCAAAGCGTCACATTTTTAAAATTTCAGTACCGATAGGTAATGAACAACTCTAGCGAGCAGTGACTTTTTCAACTGAGTATGCTGTAACACGACAGACAGACAGACAGACAGACAGACTGACTGACTGACTGACAAATAGATACATAGATAGACAGACAGGCAGGCAGATAGATGACAGGCAGATAAACAGAGCTCCTGTGTAGGACAGAATTAGCCCTGATGGACAGGAGATAGACCTGGCACATACAGACATGACCTTGACGGGACAATCACAGTGTGAAGCAGAGTTCAGGCCTTCAGCAGCTGGTCTCTGGTAGGTGATCTGGACCAGGCACAGGGGTTAAAACCTAACAAATGTTCCCCTGGTCATTCACATTTATAAACTGCAGCTTTTAGATGTGGGATAGGATAAGAACCGGTGATGCAGAAATGATTTTGATTGGTATTTTTAAGTCCCTGATCTTCAAGGGATATGAGAGGCTGGGGAGTGTTTTAGGTCAAAATTTTCCAGCAAAAACAAGGCATGTCTGATTTTAATTTAATCTCAAGTTTTTTTGTGGCTGCCACAACATTCTTTCAGTAGTTCAAGAGAACTTGAGAACTGTTGTGATGTCTCTCAAAGTCCACTGACCTGCGGGCTGGAACAAAGTTTTGTCATGTCCTGAAACTCCATTTATCTGTCCATACATTTTCAAATCTAGATGGGGTTATTTCCTCACTGAGCCATCTCTCCCATCTCCTGGGTCACTGGGGTAATGTTGGTAAAGAGACAATGAAGTTGTATTTTTTTTCCATCCATCTGCCCCACTATAATAATACTGACTGAAATAGATCTGTGTTGTAGGGAGAATTTAGTCAGCAGTGGGCAGCTGCGATATTATAGCTCAAGTGTTAATCCCACATATCTTCATATTCTGGATTGTGAGATTGTGAATTCTTGTCCAGGCTTTTTTGTTTGTTTGTTTGTTTGTTTTGTATCAATCAGCTGGTATTTATTGGATTGTTTGTTTTTACCCCTGTCACCCTGAGAGCTTTCGTCTGTTTTTTATCAGGACAGTGGAAATCATCTTTGCTTTTAATTCATCAGGGTTTATTAAGCTTTATAGGTCCGACCTCTAGACAAGGCTGAATGGGGACTCAAATAGAACAGAGGTTTCATTTAACCGCATACTTGTCTTCTTTACAACAAAAATTTTGACTTACTATGGGCTTCATATTAGCTCAAATTGAGAACAAATGACGATTAACAATAAATGATAGAAGCATCTCTTCCTGGAACATTTTTGTGGTAAGCAGAAAAACATTATATTTTAAGTTTCTATAATAATGCCTTAAATAAAAGTTCATCCAAAAATGAAAATTCATTTACTCACCCTAATGTTGTTCCAAACCTGCAAGACTTTTTTCTTCAGTGAAACATAAAAGAAGATATTTTTGATTCCATACAATGAAAGTTGTTTTAAGTAAATTTTTTGGACCCCAATAACAGTAATTGAATGGACAAAACCAGCTTAAACGTAGTTTAAGTACTTGAACGCAAACACTTTTAGCTATTCATATATATAGTTCAGTCATGAAACTCTTCCAAACAGCTCATTGGTTCACTTAAAGCCAATTGGTCGTCCATTCGTTCTGTTTTGTTCTATCTATTTAACCTTTTTATTCCTTACTTCGAATCAGATCAGTTCATTGCAGTGCACCATAGGATTTCACTTTCCCTCCACCTTCCCCAGCACCACCTGCCTAGATCTGCTCGAGGATTCTCCATATGTTTATTTGCAGCAGCCTAAATTCACTTCTCTGTTTTCATGTACATTTTAGATGTGCTCTCACTCATCCAGCAGCAGCAGCCACAGCGTAGCAGATCTAGTCAGCCAAGACCAAACCTATGTACATTCCATGTACATTAATAAATGCTGTTTAAATTCATTCAGAGAGTTGTCATGATTGAATATCATGACACTTGAAGAAACTGACCTGCAAAGATACAGTACTGTGAAGAGCTTTAGGCAGTTGTGTAAAAATGCTGTAAAGTGAGGATAATGTCATATTTTATTGACCAATTAAGTTCTATTAACTACATTAAACCAATATTTGGTGTGACCACCCTTTGTGTTTAAAACAGCTTTTGTCCAGGTACACTTGCGCATCGTTTTTCAGGTAGTTTTGCAGGTCGGTTTCTTCAAGCATCTTGGAGACATGGCCACAGTCTCAGTTTTTTCTGTTTCTTCATATAATCCCAGATAGATGGATGGTCAGATTCTTTGTGCATGCAAAAATCTCAATGGATTATTACAATTAATGGCAAAAAAGGAATGTTTGGAAATGTAAACTGATATTTCCTACAGACACACTACAGCAAAAAGATACAAATAACTGGCTTAAAAGCATTTTTGGTGAAGATACTAACATTATATATATATATATATATATATACCTTGAAAGCAATGTAAGTTTCTTCGGCTAAAAAGTGTTGACTGTCAAATGCATAAATGTTATATAAAGTATGTTTAGAGACTTTGCTTCATCTTTTTTTCCAAGAAATGTGTCTGTCATTCAGTTCAAATATTTAAACTCTGTGTTAAACCAGAGCAACAATAACAATGTTTGACATCCCAAAATAGCAGAATAAACACTGTTGTCATGTCTCTCTCCTTATCCTGATCTAGTAACACTAGAAGTACTTCAGGAAAAAAAAAAAAATCTTTTGTCATGACCATTTTGGTCCTGTGGTCTAAAACTTATGTTTTTCAAACTGCAGTACGATCCTGAGTCACTCAGAGTGACAAACTATGTGATGATCTGCAGCTCCACACTCCATCTCCTTCCATGTGCACAGCCCCATCTAAAGACAGGCAATCAGGAAGAACCATCATCATCATCATTATCGAGCTAGATCCTTGCGCTAATTTAATCCGGCCACCCTCCAGTCTTATTTTAGAACATGACACAACCCCCTTCCTACTCAACTGGTTAGATTACATGTTGCTAATTGAATTTCTTTCCTTTTTTACCAGGTTTGTTTCCTATTATAACCGTATAATATAAAAAATACAGCAATGGAGCATAAAAATAACATATCCACAATAATGTGCAAACAGATGTTAAGTGTTTTGTAAATAGAAAGCACATCTGCCTTAGTGACTGCACGTTTGAAATGTGTCATGTGTGGCTCAATTCCCAGCATGCACTGCTGCATGACTGTAAAAATCATGAGCAGTTATTTGATTATGTGTGAGTGTTTGCAAGGACACAACATTAATCAACATGTTTTCGAAAGCTTTGTTGCCAAGGGGATAAAAAGAAGATAATTCTGCCAGCATCAAAAGAACATCACTTTTGGGAAAAAGCTCATCCTACGCATTATTTAACACACTGCAGACACAAAAATCTGAGGTACTTATTCGGTCCTTGGAAACACAGGATCAGGAAAACCACCTGTTGTACATATAAATAAGGTTATGTAACATTTTATGTCTGAGTGTGCTCTTACCACAGAGTTGACATTACGCAGCATTAAGTGTGGTTGGATTTTAAATAGCCCTGTCAGAACAGCGATTTGTTTCTCACATCACACACATTGCCGACACTGATGTATGGGTGGATGCAAAGTGAATGACAGAAATTTCAGCCTCCAACCTGTTGCGCTCCATCTCCTCCTTGTCTGCGGTAAGTATGTGAGATCTCTAGACTTATCTCTGACTACGTCAGATAGCGTTCATGCCAACTGGGCTTTTCCTGAGGTTAGTAATGGTTGTGATCACAGCATACTGCTGAGCTGTCACATCCCTACGGGTAATTGATGCTAATTTGCTAATTGCACGGCAAATTTTAAGCACAAAAAGAATTATTCACATGGAAAGAAAGTGTTTATTCTCCTCTGCTGAGGAGAAGACTTGACCAATGTTAAAATTGAAAGAAATATTTATTATAATTTACTCAACCACATGTTGTTTCAAACCTGCATTACTTTTTTTCTTCTGTTGAACATAAAAGATATTTAGGCTGTCAGGCAAATAATTTTTTTTAAAAATCTAATTAATTACATGATGTGCTAATTAATCAATCTAATTAGTCACAAATTACCCCAAAAGATAAAGTCCTTACTGTTTTAAATGAGAAAAGCATCAAACAGACATTACAAAAAGTAGCTTTACAAAGAAATATTTTATTTGACTCAACGCAGAATTTATTACACAGACTTGTAGGCTACAACGGCCATGTTTTTTTGTTTTTTTTTATGATATATTTACAGCTCAGATATGGCATGAATGCATTTACACTGCAAGTACAATAAAATAATGCCATGAGATTAATTAAAGGGATAGTTCAGCCAAAAGTGAAAATTCTGTTATCATTTGCTCACACTCATGTCGTTTTAAACCTGTATGACTTACTTTCTTTTGTGGAACATAAAAGGAGATAATCTGAGAAATGTCTTAGTTTTTTTATCCCCCATACAATGGAAATCAATGGCAACCAAAACAGTTTGGTTACCAACATATGGTTACCATTGAATCCTTGGTTCACCCGTTTCGTTCAAAACGCGGATTCATTCAGAAACTAAACACCACTGTGTGTTGCTCGGAGGTGCATAACAATTCTGCTGTGGCTTTATAGGTAATATTTTCATTGGCAAAATGGAGCAAAAACAGACAATATTGTGTCTAAAATATAACATGATATTAACTTCTCATTTATAAAATGTTGTATCACATTTGCACTCATGCATTTCAGAACAAAAAACAGCACTCATAATGTTTGTGTGATATTGCTTAACTATATCATATGATATAAGGATATGACAAAAACCCATACAGGGACATTTTTGCATCAATATCTTGAATTTTAGGGGCATTTTAACTGCATTCATTCATGTTCGTCACCAATCAACTATATAAAATGTAAGATCGTCTGGGGCAAGGTTAAATGCATTAATCATTATAATGTGTTTTTTTCCATAACTAATTAATTAAATTAACGCATTAAATCGACAGCCCTAAATTAGATATAGAAGATAAAGCGATTTAGAAGCACAATGACTTTCATGGCAGGGTGTGGACAAAAAAATACTGACATTTTTCAAAATATCTTCTAATATGTTCCACAGAAGAAAGAAAGTCATATTGGTTTTTGATGGCATGGAAACAATGACATATTTTTTATTTTCATTTTTATTCAAACTATGCCTTTAATTGCAGTATGTGAAGAGTAATATAATGGTGTAATCTAATAAAGATGGTAAAATACCCTTTAATTTTTCTCTTTGAAGCAATAACTGGAATCTATCTGTGCCGTGTCTATGGTGTGTAAACTAGTGGCCATACCCCTGACAGCTGGGATCGCAGTGCCAACAGTGTGGGTTGATCACGTCAAACAGAAGGGGTCATGAAGGGTTAGGAATTTCATGAACAATAGGAAGAGCTTATTCTGTCTGCGGGAGCCTGGCATGCTTTTGATCGAAATAAAAAATGAGGATGTGTTTAGTGCAACAGTTGTTTGGTTGCACAGGTAGCAGATTGTTATTTTTATATTACTGTTGATTAGCTTTGGGTGATATCATGACTTCAAATTATTTTTTTTATTTTTTTTGAAATAATGATAAAAAAGAGCATTTTAGTAGTATTTTTGTGATTTGCAACCAATAGAAATTCTCTCATGATATCTCAGATTATATTTTGTGAGGACAAGAGAGAAAGAAAGTATGTCATACAGATGAATCCGATCTCTGGGACGGATCTGAAAAAGATGCGCGGCAGCTATCAGCTCAATCACATGCGCTAGAGTTGTTCTTTTCTTTTACATGGCTCACTGCTCGCAGACTAAATGTTTTAAATGAAAACAGATTCATCAGCAATGAGGGACTGGTATTCATCCCGCCCAGGACCTGACTTATAAAACAAATGTTGACTACACATCTAAAGAAAAAAAAAACTTGTTTGATTCATTTTATATGACCCCATAACATTTGCATTGCATTAAAATATCATGTATAGTGGATTGATGACTCAAAAGAATTTTTGTTATCTCAACCTTTTCATTGATAAATTTCACTGATAAAATTCAACATTAGAAATGATATTTAATACACCTCCTCTTTAATACCTTATGATGTATATTTTAAATATCTGAATTAAAATATTTTTTATATATATTTTTGGTGCTCAAAAACGTTTAATGAAGGTTTAATGAATAAAAAATTCTTGACAAAAAAGTTTAGCATAATTTTATCATATAAATATAAATATATATATACAGGAAAGTATTCAGACCCCCTTAAATTTTTCACTCTTTGTTATATTGCAGTCATTTGCTAAAATCATTTAAGTTCTTTTTTTTCCCTCATTAATGTACACACAGCACCCCATATTGACAGAAAAACACAGAATTGTTGACATTTTTGCAGATTTATTAAAAAAGAAAAACTGAAATATCACATGGTCCTAAGTATTCAGACCCTTTGCTCAGTATTTAGTAGAAGCACCCTTTTGATCTAATACAGCCATGAGTCTTTTTGGGAAAGATGCAACAAGTTTTTCACACCTGGATTTGGGGATCCTCTGCCATTCCTCCTTGCAGATCCTCTCCAGTTCTGTCAGGTTGGATGGTAAACGTTGGTGGACAGCCATTTTTAGGTCTCTCCAGAGATGCTCAATTGGGTTTAAGTCAGGGCTCTGGCTGGGCCATTCAAGAACAGTCACGGAGTTGTTGTGAAGCCACTCCTTCGTTATTTTAGCTGTGTGCTTAGGGTCATTGTCTTGTTGGAAGGTAAACCTTCGGCCCAGTCTGAGGTCCTGAGCACTCTGGAGAAGGTTTTCGTCCAGGATATCCCTGTACTTGGCCGCATTCATCTTTCCCTCGATTGCAACCAGTCGTCCTGTCCCTGCAGCTGAAAAACACCCCCACAGCATGATGCTGCCACCACCATGCTTCACTGTTGGGACTGTATTGGACAGGTGATGAGCAGTGCCTGGTTTTCTCCACACATACCGCTTAGAATTAAGGCCAAAAAGTTCTATCTTGGTCTCATCAGACCAGAGAATCTTATTTCTCACCATCTTGGAGTCCTTCAGGTGTTTTTTAGCAAACTCCATGCGGGCTTTCATGTGTCTTGCACTGAGGAGAGGCTTCCGTCGGGCCACTCTGCCATAAAGCCCCGACTGGTGGAGGGCTGCAGTGATGGTTGACTTTCTACAACTTTCTCCCATCTCCCGACTGCATCTCTGGAGCTCAGCCACAGTGATCTTTGGGTTCTTCTTTACCTCTCTCACCAAGGCTCTTCTCCCCCGATAGCTCAGTTTGGCCGGACGGCCAGCTCTAGGAAGGGTTCTGGTCGTCCCAAACGTCTTCCATTTAAGGATTATGGAGGCCACTGTGCTCTTAGGAACCTTAAGTGCAGCAGAAATTTTTTTGTAACCTTGGCCAGATCTGTGCCTTGCCACAATTCTGTCTCTGAGCTCTTCAGGCAGTTCCTTTGACCTCATGATTCTCATTTGCTCTGACATGCACTGTGAGCTGTAAGGTCTTATATAGACAGGTGTGTGGCTTTCCTAATCAAGTCCAATCAGTATAATCAAACACAGCTGGACTCAAATGAAGGTGTAGAACCATCTCAAGGATGATCAGAAGAAATGGACAGCACCTGAGTTAAATATATGAGTGTCACAGCAAAGGGTCTGAATACTTAGGACCATGTGATATTTCAGTTTTTCTTTTTTAATAAATCTGCAAAAATGTCAAAAATTCTGTGTTTTTCTGTCAATATGGGGTGCTGTGTGTACATTAATGAGAAAAAAAAAGAACTTAAATGATTTTAGCAAATGGCTGCAATATAACAAAGAGTGACAAATTTAAGGGGGTCTGAATACTTTCCGTACCCACTGCATATATATATATATATATATATATAGTCAAACCAAAAATTATTCAGACACTAGATATAATTTTTAAAATATTTTTACTAGTGGGTGCAGGACACTATAGTTGATTTACGTAAGTGAGGATAGCAAAATAAAGTAAACTGTTACATGTTATACCAAAAAATTCTTCATACACTGGACTACCAGTAAAACAGATAAAAATTTGGGACCAAAAATTATTCAGACACTTTGACCTGACCATGTTTTGCTTAAGTGTTATCTGACATAATTAAGATTAATTTTTTCTGACACAGTTTATCTCTGAGATCTTGTTATATTTTATTATAATTTTTTAAACTATAGTGAATAAACTGTATTAATGAATGAAACGTTCAAGGTGTCTGAATACATTTTGGTTTGACTGTATAAATACTGTACATAATATAAGTTAATACAAATTATAAATGTTATGGTACAATTTAGTTTGGAGACTGGAAAAGCATAGCGCCAGGTCACAGTCAAAATGAATACTCATACATAAAACCTCGGGTGGTGCGTAGATCCAAAAATAACTTCAAGATCAAAAAACATAAAAGAAAATATGGCCAAAAAAGCTCAGAAGAATTTATTGTCCAATTTAGTTTGCACACATTTTGTGCACTGTTGATGAAGAATAGTGGTGAAACTTGCCAAAAAAAACAACAAAAAAACATGTATAACTGGTTTTTGATGAGACACTTACAGTAATTGTGCAAACAAACTACATTTTCCATGATACATTCTTCCAAACTACATTCTCTGAGGCACAAGAAGCATAAATTACATAGATAAGCTATCCTAATGCAAATCCTTTGCTCTTCATTATGTTGCATTAGCACTAAAAATCGCCCAGTTTTGGACAGTAAGTGAAACTGCCTCAGAGAAATATTACATTTTCCAGCAAGTCAGTTTTATTCCAACCAAAATGACTTTGTCATAATTACAATTTCTGAACTCATAAGTAGGAATTTCCCAGGAACACATGAACTTGCAGAAACATCATGAAAGACTGCATTTCTAAGAACTTGCTTATGCATTTAAAAATAAAATTTCTCAAATACTCATGCCTTTTGTAATGCATGACCATTCTTGTTGCTTTACCTGAGGCAATAAATGGAATGCCAGTAAATGTAGGTTAGAAAAATGCAAGAATCTCTTAGCAAGGGTCATACTAGGGATCCTCACACATGACATGCGGACAAAAAATATATATCATGGCCATGTTCCCATGAAGTAAGAATATGTTCTCTCGTTTTATTAAATCATGGCCACATTGAATTATTTATTAGTTCCCTCGTTTTGGTTTAACCAAAACAAGGAAATAAATTATTACACTAGCCATGTTTCCACCCAAAGCTGTGAATTTAACATGTGCGCAAATCCAGTGAGTCGAAGAGAACAAAATCATTACTTCCTGATAAACTGGCGCTAAATATCACTAAGAAAAATGTTAGTTTCTGCAGTAGAAGCCACTTTAAATAATCATTTTCGTACATTATAATAATTCTGGGAGGGAATTACACTGAACCACTTTAACACCAGACCTCGCTTCGTCATTATATAACAACCAAAACAGCATTTCAGAAGCTGTGTAACGAGATGGGTCCGCTGGTTGGTCCAGTTATGTGATCCCATTGCAAAGTCAAGTCTTTTTGATGCGCATCAAAGAATTTATTCGGTAAAAGTGTTTACATCGTAGTTCATGAACATGTTTTTATATATATCGCATAAAAAATGTACCCGACTCAGTTGAGCGCAAGTATTTTATGCGCATTTTTAAAATTGATGCGCTTCTTGGCATTTCCATCCAGCGTTTTTTATGTGATATCCCAAAATGTGCATAAAAAAGGTGGATGGAAACAGCTAGTATGGCCATGATCATGATTTAGTAAAGGGAACAAATTATTATATTGTGCACATGATTTACTTACAACAAGGGAATTAATTATTGAAACAAGTTTATGTATTAATAAGTCGTGGGAACAATTTGTTAATCCATGGCCACGATATGCTTTTTTTTTTCCCCAGCATGTCAGGGCTCCATATAGTTTCGCTATCAGTTTGCTGACAAGTTTCTTATTTATGAGGAGGATAAGTTAAGCCGTTCCCAATACCCTTACTGTAAATGAGCTGCATTTCAGAAAACCCTGCCACTAAACTGACCTGCATTTAAACACGGACCCCCAGAGCAGGTCCTACTGACCTCATTTGCAGCACATTAGCATGTGTGAATTTCTATGCGATTGTATTGGTTGCTTACTGCAGCGTTTGTCTATAGGGCTGCCCAGTTGTGAATGCATGTCTGTTTATAATTATAGGTGTGTATGTGTCAGTCAGTGTGAGAATTTATCACTTCTTTCTCACATGCGTTGGCAGAGTCCGATCTGAGCTCCATTTGACATCTGCAGAATATTCTTGGCATCTCTCAGCACACACTGTAATTTGAGGTCCACACGCTTTCTCTTGGTCTCTTTCTTTCTCTCTGGCTTTGATATCAACAAGGATTACCCACAACGCATCTGATACTTTTATCAAGGGTGACAACAGTCACTTAGGCCAGAACAGGTGCCACTCAGTATTAAAACCGATACCTTGGATAACTTGGATAATGTCAAGGACATGCAGGTTTCTCTATCTATGAGAGAAGCCATTCTGGAAGGATTTTGGGAAATGTACTTGTCCTTCCAATGCTGGCCATCTAGAGCTAACACAAAGCTGACAAACTGATCCCCACTGACAGTAAACAACACGTAGGCCAGGCTGCTGGAAGACTGCCTTTGTGTGACTAAATTAGAGGTTAATAAACCTCTTCCAACTAATGGATACATGTGTCAAACCAAATGTAATCCTGTTTTCTATTTAATCCAGTCTGTAACTGTCTGAAGTCTCGATGTAAACATGAAATTCTGGTTTTGAATCTGTTTAAAAGAATGTAAAGTGTGTGAGTCACCTATGTTGCTGAGGGTGAGAGGTCTCTAGTGTAAAAATAACACAGTTGCACTAATACTTTGTGAGCTTCTCTAAAAAAAAAAGAGAAACATACGTAGCTCTGACTGTTAAATAAATGTAAATGGATTTGTAAAATTTGCATAAAAATAACTTTAGTTGTCATATCTTTAATAATCATTAATAATCATTTACTGTTTACATGCACTTTCACAGAAAAGCATGAAATCCATGAAAAATAGCAAGAAAAAATGCGCCTGTTTATTTAGAATATTCAAATAGCTGTTGAACATGTAAAAGATATGATCTTTCCACAGGGATGGGTATTCTTTGTGATTCAATTCCAAGTACATATATAGGTATTGTGACGAGCAGGGCGGGCGAGAGCCGTGAGGGAACGGCGCGAGGCCGGTGACGCGAGTGTTAATGATCGTCACCTGTGAGGCGCACCGGCCTCGAGTCCCTCACGGAGGAGCTCCGGAGGCATAAAAGGAGGAGCGACGCCAGTGAACGGACGAGAGAGGACCAGGCCTGGACTTCTCTCGTCTTTAACTGTCGTCGCTCCTCCTTTTATGCCTCCGGAGCTCCTCCGTGAGGGACTCGAGGCCGGTGCGCCTCACAGGTGACGATCATTAANTATATGAAAATAAAACAATATATAAAATTAAAATATAAAATAAAATTTAAATATTTTAAATACAATAAAATAAAATGGGTCGCGGGTATGCTAGAGCCTAGAAACTAAAATCATTTTTAAAGCAGCTTGAATGAATGAATGAATGAATGAATGAATGAATGTTATGTAACAATATATTTGAAAGCCAAATTATATAAACAGTGAGTGAGAACATTCTCAATAAAAATCCGTTTCAGATGTTTCGATACTTTAAAATCAGTCCGATTAGTCACAGGATGTTTTAATGTTTGAAGAAACTGATTGACAGTTTTTGGCCATTCAAGAAAAAATTAACAGCTTTATTAAATGTATTCAAACTAGCTACATTACCAAAGAGAGTATGCCGGTCAATGTCAATATGTTGATTTGAAAATCTGGTTCATTTGGGTAACAGGAGCTCGTGCAAAGACACGATATGGGAAGGATGGGGCGTAGAGAGAAAACAACAGCTGTAGCGAGGATGGGATTGTTTTGGAGAGTAAGTTCAGTGTGCCAGGAGTCTGGCAAACATCTCTGATCACACCTTTTGTGTGGCCATCTAACCGGTTTCCTGGGTATATCATCCAGCTCCGACACTGCCGGTCTGCAGCATGCAGACATACTTCATACGACAGCTGTGAACACGGAAACATTCCTAACACAAACTACCGTGGGTGTTGCTTGGGGTCCTGAATGAAATAAACAAATAAATATGTCTTTCATTGTTCGCAGAACAGACACAATTCAAAGCACTCCAGCGTCAGATGAGCGTTTTCTAAAATGTCAACAATTTGCATTTCAATGAGATGGAGCTTGCTAGCAGCATAGCAACAAAGTTTCCACTGAGTAATTTGAATTATAAACTTGACACATATGTATTCATGTTCAAGCTGAATCACTCCCACTTATGCACGTCTTTGTTACCGTGGAAAATACACCGAAAGTATCGAAGCACCAACAACTGTTCTGCCAGCTAATTTGGAGTTCCTTAGAGACTGACTTAACCACCGGAGAGAGGGAGAGAAAGCAAGAAAGGTGATACTGGTTAAAGAGACACAGAGGGAGATAAATCTACTGATGTTCAGTTACAGAAAGAGAGACAGATGCTAGAGGTAAATTTACAGATCTAGAATACAGAAAGACAGAAAAAGAAGAGAATCATAGACAGGTTTGGGGTGCTGCAAGAAGAAGTGACAGAGGCATCTGCATAATAAATACATGAATAAAAGAATAGGTCATCTTTAAATATCTGATAAGCCCTGAGTAAAGCCTGAGGTTTGTAATTACATACGAGTATGAGAACAGGCCTGCACATGTTTTATTCACTTCTTTAAAATGATCTAT